>JARHVA010002692.1:690000-1290000 GCA_037957365.1 Torreya grandis
TTCAACGCTTCGGCCTTGGTTCAGTGGTTAAAGTGCAACGAATGGTTCAACCAAACGGTTTAAAGGCAAGTTTAACGTAGTTTTCATTCGGCACTTGGTTCATCCATCACTCGGTTCAAAATCTCAATTCAACAAGCATTGAACCGTTGAACCATTTTTGATTCAACGGCTTAGTTCAATGAGCATGGTTCAACGTGGTAGTTCAATTAGCAAAGAGTTCATTAGCTTCGGTTCATCCATCATCAGCATGCAATGATTGAACCAATTAAACCGTTGAACCATTTTGGTTCAAGAGGTTTGATTCAACAAGCTTGGTTTAAATCAGATGGTTCAATCCTCGGTTCAAGTGCCCGATTCAACACTAAGTTCATCAGCTTCAATTCATCCATCATCGGCGTGCTTGGTTGAACCGTTGAACCATTTTGGTTCAACAGCTTGGTACAACGGGCCTGGTTTAATGCTTGGTTCAAGGGTATGCCCTTGGTCGAGGGGCAGTTCAAAGGTTTAAGTGCCCTTCCAAAGGGCTGACAGTTCAAAGAAAAAGAATTCGGATGGGCTTTTCAAAGACTAAGCAGAAAGCTGGGAGAATTTTTGTGGACTTTTTTGTTCACAAGAAAATGTCTGTAGACAAAAGTCCATAGAAATACACGAAGGCAAAGACAAGCCCAGGGGAAATTGACCCGAGGAAATTGTCCACAGACAATTTGTCTGCGGGAGCCCGGGAGACCGTTTGAAGCATCAAAGTGACCCACCGAAGGACCCCGAAGGGTAGGTGCCCTTGCGGGGGACTTCTAGCCAAGTACAAAGGGGACATTTCCAAAGGCCAAAGGGTCACCTTCCCTTTAGGAAGGTGACATAGACAGAGAAAGAATGCTCGCAGAGGGCCATGGAAGATAAGCTATAGAAGAAGCCAGCAAGAGACCCGATGACATTTTGACAGGGATGATGATGTCCTAGAGATAGTCAACATGAACAAAGTGAACTAGTCATTTGCTTTCAGAATGGAAGAGTGCTAACCAAAGGGAGCCCATAATGTAGCGACCCGCTAAGAATGTTTGCCCCGAGGGCTGAAGGAGCCAAAAGTGCCAAAATAGGAAAAAGACAAATCCCAAGTGAAAAAATAGGAGAATGACAGGGTGTAGGAAGGGACAAAGCAGTCCAAGTGGTAAGGGGAAGGTGATTTATTGCCTGTAAATCCCCAAATGGTGAAAATAGTAAAAGGCATGGCCCATGCATTCAAAAGGGGACAAATCTTAATCTATTGGCAGAAAAGAGGTGCAGTCTATGTTTCCACATTAATGCTCGAATGCCAAAGTCAAATTTGGTGATTATACAACATGGTTCCAGCAGGCTTCTTCTAGAAAGATGACATCGGCCATAGTGTTTTCCTCTTCCCAATGAGGGGACACGATGAACCAACTGGTCAAAGAAGCGCCAAGTTCCCTTCTCAGTTCTTCTCCTATATATTTGTGAACTTGTCATTTTTGTAAATCATCTTCCACATTTTGCTAAGGCGTAGCCTTGGCAAAATTTCACCTGAATCAATAAAAGTAGTTTTTACCTCCATTTTGGATAGACATATCTAAGTATGTGCTGAGTGTTGTTTGTGTTCAATCATTGTCTCTTGATGCTCTCATAGGTCTAACACCAATGTACCTGTTGTCTACAAGGCACCATTTTTGCAATTGAAAGGAGAAGAGCTGACATTTACAAGACCAAAATAGAGGAAGTTACTTACAGTGTGCATTTCACAATGCCTTAGTGATTTTCTATCCCCTCTGTTCTCATGAAAGCCTCCCTGCCAGTTTTTTGCAGCCTGGTCCTTCCGCCAAGTGTGTAGTGTAGGTATGTGTTTATCTGGTTTCAAGTGTGGAGGTGTGAAGGTCAACTTTATTTTGGTGCATCACCTCTTTAGAGTAGTTTATTTTCTTGCAATCTCTCTCCCTTTTCACCCCCCATTATATCTATGTGTGTGTGTGTATTAGCACTTGCTGAAACAAACATGATGCATCAAAGGGAGCTAGCCCTTATCTAGAGACCCTCCCCTCCAGCTTTGCCAGTCCCACAGGTGAGAGGGGATTTTCCATGTTGCGAGGAGAAGGTAGGATTTCAACCTCCTTGCCCCAAGTGCAATTTCCTACGTCAATAGTACCCTTACGCAGCCACTTTTATAATGTGTCTAACTCGCTATCCCACACAGATTTGGTAAGATTTACCAACGGTTATCTAGTTTTAATGCCATTCTTGAGACTTGATGGGTCATTAAATACCCCATAGCAAGTGTTAAAGCTTAACAGTGTCTCAAACATTCCTGCAACTGCTAGAAAATTCTTGTTACCTACATTTTTAGTTTGTATCAAATTTGCTTAGTGAAAGTGCCTTCTCTATTGTAAAGTTCCATACCTATTACCACAGTTCACTATTTCCAAGTATAGATATAGATATGGAGGGAGCACAGTCTTCGCAACAAGGGTCTAGGATATACAAATCCATTGATAAGCTTCTCACAAGCAAATCATATGCTTCGGCCCCTGCACAACCCTTAAAGACCTATCCACGGACTAGAGTCTCTGAAGTTGGTTATGCAAATCACCTAGCAAAGGTGAAATATTTTGTAGATGGAATCATGGACCCAATCCTTCCAAAGCCTAGCAAATCTCTAAGATAAGGGGCACATCAAAGATGTATTCAGAGGGCCAAGGCTGGATAATACGAAAAATTCGCAATGAGGATATGGACTTCCCAACTAGCACAATTTATTGTCCCAAGTGTACATCCGTGCCTTGACTTGGTTGAAATATGCTCTAAATTGTTTCATGCACCCTCAAATACCATACAATAGGGTCCATTCATGGTGCAAATTACACCAAAGGCTATTAGTGACATGTTGGCCTTGTATCATGACAATACAGCCACGTTTCTTACCATTGCCAAAATGCAAAAAATGTGGGCAAACGTCAATAATCAATTGAGGTTTATGAGATCAGAGTTGAAATTAGGGGGAGATGATACCATTGTGCCAGTGCTACCAATAGGAAGGGCACAATTTACACAGGCCAGTCAAGAATTACTATCTATGATGGCATTAATTTTTGGAATGAAAGAAGATATAACTATCTATGAAGAATAAATGGCCATTCTCTTAAGATTTAAAACTGTTGGCAAGTCTCAGGAATATTGACTGGACTTCTCTGAGTAGATTTCATATTCAATGGTTGATCAGCTCACCCATTTCAAATTTAAATAGGTTGTCAGGTATTCTTCTTATCTATTTCACCTTATTTTGTATCAAAACTCTGACAACTTTTCCCAATACATGCATCTGAATATGTATGACCCAAGCTTCGGTCATAATAAGACCATTCTTGTGTTTGCATGGACACATATCTTGTCCAAAACTAGTGACCCATATGAATTTTGGGAAATTTTTGTTGCCCCTACCTTTTATCATCTAAGCACAGAGCCGATCGAAAATAGATTGACTCCAAGTGTCTTAGGCCTTATGACAAATTGCACTATTCCTTGTGATTACTTTTTTGGATCCCATCATACTATTATTAGAGTCCATGGTTTTAGTGGAGAACCAATGTTGCTACCTAAGATTTTGACCCTTAGGTTAGCATTCTTAGAGGTCACCAGGCAAACGTCTGTGGTGGATAATGAATATGGAACTGGGAAGAAAAAGAAGAGAATGTATGATGTTTCATGGGTAACAAACAACATGGGCCTAGAGGTCAGAGATGTTGAGCACGTGTTGCTAAGAAAGTTAGCTTTCCTAGGCTTCTTTCTAATTGAAGATAAATGGGGATATGACCCAAACAGTTTCATAATTTCATGGGTCAATAATAACAAGGTCGCTACTAGAATTGTGTATGAGGGTCGTCCCTTTTGGGAAAATAGAAAAAATCTTAAGGAAGATATTCCTGATTTATATGTAGAATTGATAGATTTGCCCCTTCAAGAGGCCAGGCCATGGAAAACTTTTTATGTTAAGCAAAAGGATTTTGACCCTAAAATCAGAATGACTTCTAGTTTAAGAAGGGCATTGAAGAACAAAGACTGGAAACTTAAGAACATAGAAGCCTATTGGAAGTATAGGCAGGAGATTTGTGAGACTACTCACTCTTTTGGTAATGTGGATTCAGATGAGAAATGGGAAGAAATCTGGGATGAATGTCATCTATCTCCTATCTCTAGCCCTGATACAAGTGAACTACAGATAGAGGGTGGAGAGTTAGAAGCCAGAGCAGAATCCAGTCATATATTGTAGACCCCAGGACAAACCTTAGCTACAGTCACTATAACTGTTTGGCCCCAATCTCTCAGTGCTATTGAAAAATGAAAGAGTGTGGTATCCTCACCACCTAGATTTTTCCCATCAGTGTCAGCCTTTGGAGTTCCCAGTTATGTACAATCACCACTAGCAGTAGTGGTAAATGTTGAAGAGAAGGGAGCATAGCCAAAAGAAGAAACACCAAAGAAATATAAGAGGCTGAAGCTTCATCTTGATTTAAAGGAAGGGGTAGAACACTCAAAACACCAACCATAGAGTACATCAGTTGGTCCTCAGGTACGTGTTGTTTCTCCTTTCTTTTCTCAGTCTCTCTCTTCTTTTATAGGGGTGACAATCCCATCTGGCCAAATAATATCCCCTGCCACCTCTATTGTGCCCATTTCTCATTTTTCCCCACCTATTCATACTCAGGCCACATCATTGCCTCATTTTTTCCCTTTTATCCCAAAGAGAGTACCTCCTCAGATTCACCCTAGCCAACATTTAGCTATTCCCTATGGCTTGCCATAGGGTTATTCTTTTGCGGGTGGGCACATTGCCTCTCCTTCTACCTTCCAAACTCAAGCAGATATTGCTAAGAAGGCTAGAGAAGCCCAGATGGAGAAAAAGAAGATGAAATATAATAAAGCCTTAACTACACCACATATGAGGTCATAATTTGACCCAATCCAGCATTAATTAACAGTGACCCATTTGTCACCTAATGTATTCAAGCCAAATGAGTAGATGCAGCCTGAGGATTATATAATGAATGCAGTGGCTATAGATATGTCATTTTTTAAACCACAAGATAGGGTTGATCTACTAAATGAATCCACTTATACTGTAGCAAATGATTATTTGAAAGTATCAAAGAAGCTACAGAAGATGGAGGTGGATTTAGCTCAAGAGAAAGTGAACTGTAGTGGTTTGACTATAGAAATCAAAACCAAGGGTAATGAAATAGAGAGTTTAAACAAATAGTTGCAAGATACTGTTTCTTTTCAAACTCACCAGGTTATTCAGACCCAAAATAATTCTTTGAAAGAAGAGTAGAGATAGGAGAAAGCTGCAGTGACAGCCCTAAGGAGGGAAAAGGCAACATTGCAGGAAAAATGTGAGGAAAACCTACAACAGGTCGCTCAGTTCCAACAGAAGCTACTGAATGAGCAAAATAATACCATTTCCATACAAGCTCAACTTCAAATCGAGCAACAAATAACAGAACAATTGACACTTGAGTTGGATAATAGGCCAAAAAATGTAGGAGTTTTGAATCTAGTCAAGGAGCTCTACCTATCAATATGGAAAAGAATATCTAAGGAGATTAATTAGCTCAGACTTTAGTTGAAGCCACTCTATCCACTATCTCTTTGAGAGTTTTTGATTCTCAAATGATGTTGCAAAAGCTATATGATGCAACTGATGGAACATTATCAGCAGCAGGGATTGGTGATAGAATGATTACTACAAAAAGGGTAAATGAAGTTATTAGTTACAACTCTATAGTAATTAATTGCAAAGAGCTTCTAGATGTGGTGAAAGAGGAAATCAAATACATGAAGCAGCATATTGAAGATCTGGTGCACTTGGGTCTTCCCTCCCCTTTTCTTGATAGCAACATTGTATTGATGGTTGATGAGATTAAACCCTTGTTGTTAGCCAAGCAAAATGATCAGTCAATTTTCTAGGGTTTAATGAATGATTCATCATTGCCAGAAGTGGAAGCTATTTTGATTCCCATGTCCCAACTTCAAATCTAATTGAAGGATATAGTTCATATTTTGTAGAGTTTTTTGCACAAGGATATCATCAACCTTGATCTAGCCTTCGATGAATTACAAAATAAGCATGGATTAGCTTATGCTGAGTGGTCTGTTTATCAAAAAGCCTTACTAAAGTTATGATTTTTGCCACATTTGATCATGCGGTAGATTGTGGATTCTTTTTGAGCAGGCTCAAAAGTCCTCGAGGTCGCCAATAACTGTAGAGTAAGAAATACTCTACATTTTATTTTGATTTTTAGTTACGCACTCCAAGTTTTGTCCCTGCACATTTTAGTTTTTAGGTAGTGAAGATTTTTAACACAGAATGTGGGCACGAGTTTCATTTTTGCCCAAAATTTGTCTAAGTATCAAATTTGTGTGGAACATGCCAAGTGTCATCATCTAGGACACATTATACTTTGTTTATAAAAGCATCAAAATGTGCCACGTGTCTCGTAGTGATTCAACGAAATGCGACAAGTGTCAACATCCATGTTTCGATTTTCTTATGAGTTTCAAAAGCTAAGTTTTAAGAAATTTTTCTCAGTGTGCGTGGAAGGCACCAAGTGGCAACTGTGGAAGGTTTCAATATGTTTTTTTAAAAGCAGCATGTTGTCCCCTAAAAATATCACTTATTTTTTAGACAACATATGAGCTATTTTGGTCCTGCAAGACAAAATTATCTCTTCCCATTTCAAAAAAAAATTTTGAACTTTCAAATTTGAGAATTATTCAAGCCTTTTCAATTAAAGGACTAACAGGTTCAATGGCTTCAACAAGTGAGTTCTAGAAAAGGAGTAGGTTCCTCAACACTTAGACACTTTTGAGGCTGGTTCAACGCCTTGGTTCAGCCAAAAATGTTCATCGACAAGCTTCAAATAAGGATTGAACCATTGAACCATCGAACCCCACTTCTAAAAAGGTTCAAAGGTTCAATGGGTTCAAAGGTTCAATGACGTCAGCAAGCTTCAAGATTTAAGCGCTTTGGCCAAAGTTGGTTCAATCGATTGGTTCAACACGATTAGTTCACAGAGCTTGGTTCAAGTAGTCAATTGAATAAGTAAAAAAGAATGAATGAATCATTGAACCATTGAACCAAAGTTGGTTCAATCAGTCAGTTCAAGCGGTAGGTTCAAAGGAGTGCCCCAAAGCCGAAGAGACAAGTGCCCTTGCAGAGGGTAGTGAGCGAAAAGTGACTAAGGCAAGAAAAGCCCAAAGCAAAAGCCCGTCAGAGCCCAACAGATGTTGCCAAGTGTCATCTGTTGAGCCCCATTATAATTTGTTTCTAAGAGATATGGAAGTTGCCATGTGTCCCTTGTAAGATAAATGGATCACACCAAGTGTCAACATCTACATGAATCCAAGTGAGTCTCAAGTATATCTACAGTGTTTCTAAAGCTTAGCAGAAGCCACCACGTGTCATCTTCTGTAGGACTATCAAAAGGCATCCAAAGACTTTATAAGTTAAGCAGATGCTACCATGTGTCCTTTCCTATTTCACAATAGATACTTCCATGTGTCACCTATTGAGATCGACAGAAAATTGACTAAGCCAAAGCCAAAGGAAAAAGTGCCCTTGTGGAGGACATTGAACCAAGCCGAGTGCCTTTGCAGAGGGCAACGAGTAAAGGCAGACACAGGGAATGCCTTCAGAAAAGTTCCCACGATAAAATGGTTAAGGCAAAAATCCTTTAGACTTTTTGTCTAAAGGAATTCACTTGGGAAGAAATCTTGACAGAAAACCTGACGCAAAGCAAAGGCAAAGCGAAGGAAGATTTCCTTCAGACAAATTGTCTGAAAGAATTCCTTTAGACTTTTTGTCTAAAGAAAAAGTTTGCTGAAATAGAAAACCCACCGAAGAAATAAAATCCCAAAAAGCTACCACATGTCCCTTCTCAAGTTGCAACAGAACACGCCACGTGTCCCTTATCAAGTTACAATGGAACACGCCATGTGTCCCTTACAAAGTGTAATGGAAGCCACCACATGTCATATATCGAGACACAATTTCTAATAACTTTCAAAGCAATGGAACATGCCACGTGTCATCTATAAAACATAGCAGAAGCCACCAAGTGTCAACATCTGTGGCTTCTTCTTTTTATTGAGTAAGGACGGTGGTGGGTCTTGGGTGAGTGTCTAAACTCAAGTGAAACATGCTAAGTGTCAGCATCTGAGTGAATCTAAAATGAGTCTCAATTTTTTCTATAGTATAGCCAAAGCTCAGCGGAGACTGCCACATTTTCTCTTTTGTAGGACTTTCAAAAATGTTTCTAAAGCTTCTATAGACAAGCGAAAGCTACCACATGTCCCTGCCTGTTTCAAAGCAGAAGCTACCATGTGTCCTATTATAACTCCGTAGAGTGCAACAAGTGTCTACATCTGCATCTCAAGTTTCTTACAAGTTTTAAATCTTCTTTCAATAAATATTTATCAGAGCCCTGCAGATGCTGCCAAGTGTCTTGATCTGTTTTGCAGTGAAACGTGCCACGTGTCAATTGTTAAGATCAGTGAAAAGTGACCAAAGAGCAAAGAAATGATTGAACCAAATATCCAATTCAATAGTCAAGAAAGGAGGAATGATGAATAAAGACCAACATTCAATGACGTGACCCATTTCTCTGCATTGAGAAAAGTAAATAGGCAAATACGCCTGATTCCAGCATATCTTCTTGACAAAATTTAAAATGTATTCAAGACATTGAATGCAACATGATATGTTACTACTCCCAAGTCCTTCTTAGAGGGCTATATTTTGAACTCTCTCTTATTGTTTTAGAAGAGATCTCTCTGTTATCAAAAACAAAACTCTACCCAAATTGAAAGGCATTACTGAGACTTTGAGCTCAGATTGTTCATCATATTTCTTTGTTTGAATAAGAAAGCAAGTTACTTTTAGACTTTGTGTTGTTATAGCTTGTATCATTCTAGGAGATTATTCTTATGTCTATTTTCTAAATTTATTCTTGTTTATGCAATTTAACAAATAGAGCTAGTGGAAGTGACAAAGAAGGTGTCCTGAAGCCAGTTACTTTCAGAGTTTGTGTTATCATAATTGTCTTTTGTGTGTGTTTATTTTTTGTTTCTATGTAAAGAACCTTGGGAAAACTTTATGCCCTCATTGTTCTTCATATTTCACTCTTTGGCAGTTGAGGTAGAGACTTTGTGCCTCATTTTATCCTACTGTGTTACTACACCCTATTGTAGTTATTTGTCACCACCAGAAAGGTTCCTTTTGTATGTCGAATAGTACTTCTAAAATAAGAGGAGTGCCTTATGTCATTTCATTGGGATTCATCCTTTGATTTGTGAACATAATCTCTGAAAAAAAAAGATAGATGGTGTTATCCTACCCCTGAGTGTTATTTTTAGCTTATTTATAGTAGACTAGCATATATATATATATATATATATATATATATATATATATATATATATATATATATATATATAGTACGTTATACTTATAGGGAACCTCCCCTTGATGAGAGGAGAGATTAGTCTCCTTTTGATGTGGTAAACCTACACATTTGGCTGACCAATCTTCCTGCTATGGTTGATCAGACCTATTTTATTTATCAGTACGCTGATTGACAAAATATTCACCTAGCAATTTTTTGTGACTCCACTGGGGACACATTAATTTTGTGCAATTTGAAGCCTCAAGCTTCAGATTGAAACATCACCTATGTCTTACCCATTATCTTTATACCCTTATCCATTATAGACTCTAGTGACTTCATTCTACTTCTTACCCATTATCATTATAGCCTTACCATCTTTATCCATTTTTGTTATATAATCTGGTCTACAAACTAGATCCACTAAGAAAGAACGCGCAGTTTGAAGCCTCAAGCTTCAAGCTGAAGTAGTGCTAATTCTTTCCCATTTTTGTTTTACAATCTGGCAGATCCACACTATACGTGAAGCCAAAGGGCTAAAGGTATTATTGACCATGTATTTGAGTTGGTACAGCAAAGTAATTTTGATCTGTTTCCTTCACCATCTCACCTCTAACAAATTAGGAGCTTTCCTCCTACTAAAGTAAAGTCTCCATTACCAGGCAAAGCATTCACTTCTACTGTTAATAAAGCTTTACCAATACTTACCCCTCTGAGATTTATTCTAGCTTTTCATAGTCATATAATGGCATTCCAAGGCCCTTAGGATAATTCTTTTGGCCCTCTCAATCTTACTCCACCTTTACATGAGCTTCCACATAGCTCAAGAAAGAATTTATCTAAATTATACAGTGATGGGAGAGTCCATCCTGATGAACACATTACAACTTTCAGCATAGCCTATGGTGTAATTGGAGTGGAATTTGAGGACGTGGCAATCAGACTATTTGTAGAGACATTACAAGATGGTTTTGTAGATTGGTTCTACCATCTGCAAGCTCAGTCAATAACTGATTAGAATACCCTCAAAGCCAAGTTTGAAGCCAAATTCAAACCTGTAGAAGATGCACATGCCCTTCTGGCTCAGCTCACACAGATGAAGAAAGAGCCTCATGAGCCAATGAGGGACTTCATAGCCAAGTTTGACAAACTAAGGAACATGATCCCTATAATTGCTTGACCTACAGCTGAGAATCTCAAATGTTTCATCATTAATTCTCAACTACCTAAAATGAGTTTCTTCTTGAGATGTACTAGTTAAATAGACCTTGCTACAGCTCAAAATTTAGCCACTGAAGTAGAATATGATCTCATCTTGGCAAAGAAGATAAAGAGAGATCCTAATAGAAATAGACCCTCATTATCTTTTAAATATTCATCTACAAGCACCACTGATCCAATGGTGCAGAAGTTGGAAAATGAGTTACTTGCTCTAAAAAAGCAAATGGCACAAGGAATGTCTTTTACTTCTTCATACAAAGATATGATAAAGAAGACATTTCCAAATCAGTCATACCAAGGCAATGCTGCCAGGAATCAAGGGCAACTAAATCCTCTTCCTCCCCCATAGGGGAAACTTGCCATTGAAGCACCCCCAGCCAATTCAATAGTAGGATATCTTGAAGCAAAATCAAATTTCTCTTTTCAGCCTGAATTGAATCAAGAAAATGACGTTGATCTCCTTGCAGAAGACTAAGAAGAATTAGCTGGCGACTCCAACATTAATTTTTTGAACTATCAGGATGAACCCAGAAGAAAAGGAGAAGTGTTTGATGGATCATACACAGTGTTTACCAGGTCACAGAAATAGTTACCTCAACAAGATGATAAATAAAAAATGGAAGAATGTTCTCAGCCTACAATTTCAATTGCTAAGCGGGGAACCACCCTGCCTTTCTAGCCAAAAGACCCGGTGATCACCAAAAAGGTAAGTACATCAAGTTCACCTTCACTTTTAACATCAATTTTGCAAATTAGTCCTCCCCCCTACAAACCAGAAGGTTGAATTACCTTCCTCTGTTCCTAGTCCAATTCAGTCATTTGACATAATTGATCATGTCAAGAAAACCAAAATTCAAATGACTGAGTTTGAATATTTACAATCCAATCCTGAGTAACTAGATAGGTTAGTTGAGTGTGTGAAGAATAAGGCCATCCCTGCAGGACAAGATGCTAAGAAGGTAACTCATGATTCCCCAAAGAACATACCCATCCTAAACAATCTTGTCATTACTCCTCCAGCTGCCCCTGGGAAAATATAATCTTTCTATGTTTCTCTGTTGATAAATGGTCACAAATTGAGTAATTGCATCATAGACTCAGGTGTATTTGACAACGTCATGCCTACCAAAGTGGCAGAATCTCTTGGGCTCACACTAACCAACACATTTGGGAGGTGTTTCTCCATGGAGAACAAACAAGTACCTCTACTAGGACAAATTAAGGATGCCCAATTTGCATTTGCAGCATTTCCAGACAAAAGAATCAAGATGATTGTCCTGGTGGTTGATGCTCCAGCCTCATACGGCATTCTTCTGGGGAAATTTTTTTGCAAAGATGTTGGTGGAGAATTGAGCATGGACTGTTTGAAGCGAGGATCCCTGTCAAAGGCATCATGCAGAGGTTGCTTCCTAAAAAAGAATCAAAATATATTATCACTCAGACATCAGCCCCTGAAGTTCAAATTATGTTTGAGTCTTCAAACATGGGTAACTACTTTCTATCTACAAACGAAGTTCATGAAGCATTTGATAAAGCTCTTGAAAGTGTCAACCTAGAAATTAATTTAGATGGAACAACAGAAGAATTGGTAGGTTACAATACAGATGGAGAAGGATCTTCCCTCTCTAATTAAGGAAAATCTAAAGAAAAATTAGTGTCTGATGAGATATGGACTCTGGAATTCGATGGTAGCTGTTCCTCTACTGGTTTAGGAGCTGGGATTGTGTTGATATTTCCTCAAAGAGATATTTTTTCTTCATCCTACAAGTTGCAATTTAGCAACACTAATAACATAGCTGAATATGAATCTCTGTTGCTTAGATTGAGGGCTGCTCAAGACAAAAGCATCAAACTCATTCATTCCAAAGGAGATGCTAAACTAGTGGTTTGTCAGGTGAGAAACATGTATCAAACCAAGAATGAAAGATTGTGCCACTACCACAACCTAGTCTGAGACCAAATTGAAATTTTTGATGCTTTCAACATCTCTACCATATCCAGAGAAGTCAATGATCGAGCTGATGCACTTACTATTTTAGAAACTCTCTTAGCCCCTCACCTAGACTTCATCAGAGACAAGTACACCATTGAACTAGTTTTTTGACCAAGTGTGCCTAATAATGTTGATCAT
This sequence comes from Torreya grandis, assembly GCA_037957365.1. Classification (NCBI taxonomy): domain Eukaryota; kingdom Viridiplantae; phylum Streptophyta; class Pinopsida; order Cupressales; family Taxaceae; genus Torreya; species Torreya grandis. The sequence goes on from JARHVA010002692.1 coordinate 702,793, forward strand.
TGGCAAATATTCAATGATGATCACTAAATCATTGCCTTCTTGGAACAAGAAGATAGCTTTGAACAGCTGCATTTTGAAGGCAGTGAACCTCAAAAGTGTGAACCAGCCCCTAAATCAAGTTTAGATGCAAATAAAGAATTCTTACAACTCAAAGGGAATAAAATTCCCAAAGGCTTGGTTTCCCTTGAGAAACTATTTGACAAGCATGATAGATTTTTCAAACAGTAGCAAACAGATTCAAGCTCCTCTCAGGGATTTCATCAAATAAATCTGACTAACGAAAAAAATCCCAAGATGGTGAACATTAAGAAGTGCTACACTCAGGAAGAGAAGTTCAAGTTCACCACTTTGTTCAGCCAATACATGGATGTCTTAGCATACTCTTATGATGACTTGAAATCTCTCAGGCCTGATGAAATCTGCCATGACATTCCTCTCAAGGCCGACTCGATACTTTATAAGCAAAAATTTAGACAATATAATCCAAAGATATCAGGTACTATTTTGTCTAAGATATAGAAAATGTTAAACGCTAGAATCATTTTTCCAATCCATCATTCCACATGGATTGCCAACATAGTCCCTGTAAGGAAGAAAAATGGCAAAATTCGCATCTATGTGGATTTCAAGAATTTAAATCAGTCATCCTTGAAGGATAACTTGTTAAGAACCCCTCGGAAGCACAATTGATTACCATATACAAGCAACTTAAGATGCGGAATTAACCAGAAGTAACAAGTAACTAGAAACCAAAAACAACACAGAATATGAGAGACAATACACAATTGTATTAATACTCATCCAGAAAAGAATATAATAAATAAGATGCAACCTTTTCTTCACACCTCTCAGAGGCTTCCCACACCTCAAGTGTACAGTACTTCTTTCCTCAAAGCTCTCTCTCTTACGGTCCCAACACACAACTCAAACACAGAGTTGGTGTTCACCTCCAACCAGTCAATATCCACTACTGCCAGTACACCAATGCTCCACGCACTCCAAGTAGATCTCCCCTGAACTGCAACAACCTGCAACCCAAATGATCTTACTTATGGAAGGAAATACCTTGCCTTCCTCTCTTGCTCTAGACTGAGTACACATCATACTCCAAGTAGATCTCACCTGATCCTACTCCCTATTGTGTTATTGTCCTCCCTGATCTTGCACACTTGAAAATCAATCTGGTTCTGCACACCTGCAAACCTAGATCATGCACACACATACACCTGTAGATCAATGATCTTACTTACCATGTAGATCTCCAAACGTAGCCATGCACACCTACTGACCAAGATCCTACACACCTGAAGAACCCTTCTAATTCTCCAAAACTAGCACCCACACTTGGCACTATTGTGGAACTAGGAGGAACACCCTTGCTCACTTCACACACAGAAGGAGCTAACTTTGCTCAACTCAAACTAGAACAAATTACAATACAGCCCATGAATCTATTATATAGATCTCATGCAAACAATAATTAGACACCTAATTACAATAATTAAATCCGTAGCCCAAGACTAAAATTAGCCTCTCAACATGTAAACACCCGGTTCGTTAACTAACTATCTATGAACTGGCAGTTTTGAACTGCACAGGCGACCGACGTCAGTCCCTATCTGCCTAGAGATGACCAACGCTGGCCGATCCCTGACCGATGTCAGTTGCTCTTCCTGTCTAATCCTGCTGATGTCAGTTGGCTTGACCAATGCCGGTGTATGTGACACTTCAGCAACCTCCTTCCCTATTTGCATCAGTGAAGCTTTTAGCTCCACAACCTAAAAATCTCCCACTTGGAGATAAATAGTTACACTGTACCTATACTTGTACCCCATCTAATCTATTTCTTAGCTTGTATCCCTCTTCAAGATCAATCCTGAAGACCACCCACCACAAAACCTATGGTGCACCTCCTGTCATCCGAGTAACCTGCCACATCTGAATCTACAAACCCATGTAGTGAAGTCCTGACCCTGCATAGCATGTATACCTGCTGTTGGTCCCTCTCAAATACCTGAGAACCCACTTCCTCGAATTGGCTCCTAACTCTCTGACAACACCCACTACTTGGGAAAACTCAGGTCTATACCAAACCTCATGTGATTTTAGACACTAAACTGTCCAGCCCTTGGTGTGCTTCAGTTTTGCATCCTACGTATTGAACCTTGCCAACACCTGATTCACATCAGCTCCCACTGGAGACAAAATCAACCTGTGATCTTCCATGTCTCCCATGCCAAAGAATTTTGCTGCTCCAAATTCCTCATGACATGCCACTGAACTAACCTTACCCTTAGCTCAGCAAAACCCTGTATGTACAAACCTGCTAGCTAGTATACCATCCACATACAGTAACAGGATAATGTCATGACCATCATCCCCCTGGTAAGATAAACACAATGGTTACACTGACATTAACAAAAGCCCTGCTTTGTCATCCACCTGTCAAAACCTATACCACTGTCCTGCAGCTTCCTCAAGACCATATGACCTGGCCTTCTGTCTCACGTGTCCATTCACTCTATTCTTTAACCAAGGTATCCATTCATCTCAGTGCTTTCATCCGGCTGGCAACCCTACCAAATCTCCCATTTGGTTCTGCATCATATCCCTGCCATGCTCCCACTGTTTCCTGGATCCTTCTTGCTCTATAGTGAGCAACGAGTATAAAGAAGAGGAACAACAAATTTGAGGCTTACTTACCCCTTCAGTCTTCCATATGGGCATTTGAGACTCCTTGACAGCTTGCTATCTGCCCAAAATCTGTTACAGTGACCAACCTTGGTCACCACACAGTCAGCGTCTGACTGACATCAGTTCCATGTGCCTGTCCTAACTACTGACCCCACCGACGTCGATCCTCCTGATCGACGTCAATCTTACCCTGCCTGACATCACCAGCTCTGGTTTGCACATGACCGACATCGGCACCTATCTATTTGACGCTAGTTCCTCCTGACCAACACCGGTACATGTGTTTCCCTATGAGTGATGACTTTTTACCTGCGAGCTTTCTTTGAATCAAATCCCTGTCCAAACTACTCTGCTCAGAGTTACTCAGCCTTCTCCACTAATCTCTATCTGCCATCTCCTCCATAAACACCAAGGCTTTTCAGTTCTTAAGTCTGTCAAAGACATCTGACTTCCTGTTAAGGACATGCATCTCCTTCTTGCTCATGGACCAAGCCTACAAAGCCACGTCTCTGCAACAGAAGAAGAATCAGTAATATAAGCAAGTAGATAAAGAGTACCTGCTTTCTTACCACCAGCTAATTTAAGTGCATCCACTGTGAGAGTTCTTGTGCATCTCTCTTCACCCAACTTTCTTGAAGAAATTAGCCATATCTTCAACACTGGGACCTGCATGACCTCCTTCAACACCCATGTGTTGGCCACCTGCAATTTCAGCTTCACTTCCCCTTTGCCAATTCTTTGGCAAGGCTCACCAACCCCTCTACTTGGGGCTGCATGGAAAGGCAATAGAATCTATTAACCAAGATTCAACTTTATCCAAGAAACATCCCAGAGCATCCTACGCAACAACACCTACAACATCTGTTTCTTCAATTCCTTCATGTTAATCTGCTATCAACCAACAATATTTCTTTACCTACTCTTTCTTTCCATAACACCATAAGTGACCATTCGTGCTATTCAGTTTCTCCATTCATAGCTTACTTTCTTCTGTCGTTGCTATACTCCCACTCAATCAGAAACCCCTGAGAGTGACCTGTAACCAAACACAAACCTGCTCCCTGCAACCTTAGCTCTGATACCAACTGTTAGGAACCCCCTGAAAGCACAATTGATTACCATATACAAGCAACTTAAGATGCAGAATTAACCAAAAGTAACAAGTAACTAGAAACCAAAAACAACATAAAATATGAGAGACAATACACAATTGTATTAATACTCATCTAGAAAATAATACAATAAAGAAGATGCCACTTCTTCTTCACACCTCTCAGAGGCTTCCCACACCTCAAGTGTACAGTACTTCTTTCCTCAAAGCTCTCTCTCTCTTATGGTCCCAACATACAACTCAAACATAGAGTTGGTGTTCACCTCCAACCAGTCAGTATCCACTACTGCCAGTACACCAGTGCTCCACGCACTCCACAAGTGCTCCACACACTCCAAGTAGATCTCCCTTAAACTGCAACAACCTGCAACCCAAATGATCTTACTTATGGAAAGAACTACCTTGCCTTCCTCTCTTGCTCTAGACTGAGTACACACTATACTCCAAGTAGATCTCACATGATCCTACTCCCTGTTGTGTTGTTGTCCTCCCTAATCTTGCACACCTGCAAATCAATTTGGTTCTGCACACCTTCAAACCTGGATCATGCACACACATACACCCATAGATCAATGATCTTACTTACCATGTAGATCTCTAAACATAGCCATGCACACCTGCTGACCAAGATCCTACACACCTGAAGAACCCTTTTGATTCTCCAAAACCAACACCCACACTTGGCACTGCTGTGGAACTAGGAGGAACACCCTTGCTCACTTCACACACAGAAAGAGCTAACTTTTCTCAACTCAAACTAGAACAAATTACAATACAGCCCATGAGTCTATTATATAGATCTCATGCAAACAATAATTAGACACCTAATTACAATAATTAGATCTACAGCCCAAGACTAAAATTAGCCTCTCAACATGCAAACACCCAGTTTATTAACTAACTATCTGTGAACTGGTAGTTTTGAACTGCACAGGTGACCAACATCGGTCCTTGTCTGCCTAGAGATGATCGGTGCCGATCAATCCCTGACCGACGTCAGTTTCTCTTCTTGTCTAATCCTGCTGACGTCGATTGGCCTGACCGATGCCGGTGTCTGTGACACTTCAGCAACCTCCTTCCCTGTTTGCATCAGTGAAGCTTTTAGCTCCACAATCTAACATAACTATCCTTTGCCAATCATGGATCAAGTGCTTAAGATAGTGACAGGATCAGAGATGTTATCAATGGTAGATGGCTTCTCAGGATATAATCAGGTTGAAGTTGGTGAAGCAGACCAACACAAGACTGCCTTCATCACACCTTGGGGCACGTTTGCATATAGAAGGATGCATTTTGGCTTGATAAATGTGGGTGCCACCTTTCAGAGAGCAATGTACCTTGATTTCAAAGATGAGATGGGTAAATTCATTATGGTATACCTTGATGACTTGACCGTCTTTTCCATCATCGCTCTGATCATATACACAACCTGTAACAAGTGTTGGAGCGTTGTCGCTAGAATGGCATTTCTTTCAACCCCAAGAAGTCTATTTTTGGAGTGATAGAGGGGAAATTTCTCAAACACATTATGTCTAAAGAAGGCATAAATATTGACTCAAACAGAGTCAAGTCTATCCAAGAGCTTACCTTGCCTACAAGTAAAAATGTTCACTCTTTCTTCGAAAAGGTGAATTTCTTATGAAGGTTCATCTTCAAGTTTGATGAGAAGACTCAACACATTGTAAACATGATGAAAGGGAAGGCCACCTTTAGCTAGACTGAAGAAGGTAAGTCAGTATTTGAGGATATCAAGACTGCCATTGCCCACGCCCCAACTCTGGTTTGTCTAGACTACGCCAAAGAGTTCACCATATACAATTATGCTTTTGAACACACATTTTCAACAATTATGGTCTAATAGAATAAAGAAGGTATAGAATCTCCCATTTCTTTCATGAGCTTCCCTCTCAAAGCTCATGAGCTAAAGTACTCAAATATGAAGAAGCATGCTTATGCAGTGGTGAAGGCAGAAGCATTTTCGCTTCTACATCTTGAATTCACACACTACTACCTTGTTTTCTGACACCACAGTATAGTCCATATTAACTCAGTAGGAGTTTGGAATGAAGAGAGGCAATTGGATTGCAAAGATCTAAGAGTTTGATCTAGACATCAAGCTACCAAAATTGGTACGGAGAAAAGGCCTATACCAATTAATTGTTGATAACAAGCCAGAAGAAATAGAGCATGAAGAAGCAGAGGTGGAAGACACACCAATAGTCCTCTTTGTCTCCACTATGAATGAGTGGTATTCAGGTATTGCTCATTTCCTTATGGTGAGTGTCTTGCTCACCTATCTTACAAAGAAAGGAGGACTATCAAATTGAAAGCTACCAATTTTGTCCTTTGGGACAATGGCCTGTACAAGAAGAGCCTTGATGGAATATTCCTTCATTGTGTGGATAAAGAGCAACAAAGCCAACTTTTGAAATCCTTCCAAAATATAGCCTATGGAGGACATTTTTTTCCCCTGTGACTACCCATAAAATTTTGTGAGCCAGGTATTACTAGCCAACCCTTTTCCAAGATGCATATAAGTGGGTTAAAAAATGTGAACTCCGCCAGCAGTTTGTTGGAAGAACCAAGTTAGTTGCCCTGCCTCTCAAGCTAGTGGTCATACATGAGCCATTCCAGCAATGGGGAATTGATTTTATTAGAGATATAAACCTATCTTCAAGTGCTAGCCATAATTATGTCCTTCTAGCAACTGACTACTTCACCAAGTGGGTAGAAGTTATCCCAACCAAGCATGTTACTTCAGAAGTAGTGTGCAATTTCCTCAAGGAGAATATCATTTTCAGGTTTAGAGTCTCAACCAAAAATTTTACTGATAATGTAGCTTGTTTCACTTCCAAAGATATTACACAATTCTATTTCTACTATGGGATTACACTCTCCCACTCTTCTGATTACTTTCTACAAGGGAATGGACAAGCTGAATCAAGCAATAAGAACCTAGTGACTATCATAAAAATATGGCAGATGAAAACCAAAGGATGTGGCATAAAGCATTCGTTGATGCTCTATGGGCAGACAAAATTACACTAAAAAGAGCAATTGGTATGTCTCCTTTCCAACGTCTTTATGGTATAAACATTGAGATACTGATCACTTTAGAATTGCCAGCATTAAAATTGGCTAGGGCAATTGAAGATCAGACATATGAAAGCCCCCTTAATAAGAGGATCATGTGCCTGACTGAGCTGGACGAGTAGATAACTATGGTAGTGGACCGAATTGCTTCCCATCAAATTTTGGTGAAGAAACTCTTCGACCAGAAGTCAAAAAACCATGATTTCCAAGTTGGAGATCAGGTCCTATTGTGGGACAAAAGGAGAGAACCAAAGGGAATGCATGGAAAGTTTGACTCCCTTTGGAGGGGCCCATTTATTATCCATCAACACAATGGTGAAAATAGCTTTCTGCTAAAGTATCAAGATGGCGCACTCTTTTCTCTACCTCATAATAATAGCATCTGAAACACTTCAATTCTTGAAGTACCAGATCATTTCATCTGTACATATGTATATTTGTATAATTTTTAGTTCCATTTTGTTTTGTTTGTTTTCATTTTTGGTGCCTTTCATTTTTTCATAACATGACTCCGTAGCCCAATGGCACACATGAAGACACTGGAGATTCTAGATTCTACTCCCTTTAATTATTTTTACAATGGAAGGAAGTTCCCCAACTGGAGCCAGCTGTTGTCTCCCAAAAAAATCACTTATTTTTTAGACAATATGTGAGCTATTTTGGTCCTGCAAGACAAAATTATCTCTTCCCATTTCAAAAAATTATTCTAAACTTTCAAAATTGAGAATTATTCAAGTTTTTTTAGTTAAAGGACTAACAGGTTCAACAGGTTCAATGGCTTCAACAAGTGAGTTCTAGAAAAGGAGCAAGTTCCTCAACACTTAGACGCTTTCGAGGCTAGTTCAACAAAAAATGTTCATCAACAAGCTTCAAAGAAGGATTGAACCATTGAACCCCGCTTCTAAAAAGGTTCAAAGGTTCAACGAGTTCAAAGGTTTAACAACATCAACAAGCTTCAAGAGTTAAGTGCTTCGGCCAAAGTTGGTTCAATCGGTTGGTTCAACACGATTAGTTCAAAGAGCTTGGCTCAAGCGGTCAATTGAATAAGTAGAAAAGAAAGAATGAACCATTGAACTGTTGAACCAAAGCTGGTTCAATCAGTCAATTCAAGCAGTAGGTTTAAAGGAGTGCCCCAAATCTGAAGAGATAAGTGCCCTTGTAGAGAGTAGTGAGCAAAAAGTGACTAAGGCAAGAAAAGCCCGAAGTGAAAGCCCATTAGAGCCCAGTGGATGTTGCCAAATGTCATCTACTGAGCCCTATTATACTTTGTTTTTAAGAGCTATGGAAGTTGCCACGTGTCCCTTGTAAGATAAATAGAGCATGCCAAGTGTCAACATCTGCATGAATCCAAGTGAGTCCCAAGTATATCTACAATGTTTCTAAAGCTTAGCAAAAGCCACCACGTGTCATCTTCTACAAGACTCTCAAAAGGCATCCAAAGCCTCTATAATTTAAGTGGATGCTGCCATGTGTCCTCACTTGTTTCACAACATATACTGCCATGTGTCACCTGTTGAGATCGATAGAAATTTGACTAAGGCAAAGCCAAAGGAAAAAGTGCCCTTGCGGAGGACATTGAACCAAGCTGAGTGCCCTTGCGGAGGGTAGCGAGCAAAGGCAGACACAGGGAATTCCTTTGGAAAAGTTCCCATGGCAAATGGTTAAGGCAAAAATCCTTCAGACTTTTTGTCCGAAGGAATTCACTCGGGAAGAAAGCCCGATAGAAAACCCGATGCATAGTAGAGGAAAAGTGAAGGAAGATTTCCTTCAGACAAATTATCTGAAAGAATTCCTTTGGATTTTTTATTCGAAGGAAAAGTTTGCTAAAATAGAAAACCCATCGAGGAAATAAAAGCCCAAAAAGCTGCCACATGTCACTTCTCAAGTTGCAACAAAATATGCCACATGTCCCTTATCAATTTGCAACAAAATGCACCACATGTCCCTTACAAAATGTAGTAAAAGCCACCACATGTCATTTGTCGAGAGACAGTTTCTAATAACTTTCAAAGTAGTGAAACGTGCCACATGTCATCTACAAAACATAGTGGAGGCTACCAAGTGTCAACATCCATGGCTTCTTCCTTTTATTGAGTAAGGACTATGGTGGGTCTCGGGTGAGTGGCTAAACTCTAGTGAAACATGCCAAGTGTCAGCATCTAAGTGAATCTAAAATGAGTCTCGAATATTTCTATAGTATAGCCAAAGCTCAGTGGACACTGCCACGTGTTCTCTTCTGTAGGACTTTCAAAAATGTTTATAAAGCTTCTATAGACAAGTGAAAGCTGCCACATGTCCCTACCTGTTTGAAAGCAAAAGCTTCCACGTGTCCTGTTATAACTCCACAGAGCGTGAGAAGTGTCTGCATTTGCATCTCAATTTTCTTACAAGTTTCAAAGCTTCTTTCAATAAATGTTTCTCAGAGTCCCACGGTGATGCCAAGTGTCTTGATTTATTTTGTAGCGAAACGTGCCACGTGTCAATTTTTAAGATCAACAAAAAGTGACTAAAGATCAAAGAAATGATTGAACCAAGGATCTGATTCAACAGCTAGGAAAGGAGGAACAATGAAGAAAGACCAAAAATATCTATGCATGAGATATGTTTCTAGAAGCAGACCACCAGGTGGACATTGGAGAACATGAACATTCAATGGCGTGACCCATTTCTCTGCATTGAGAAAAGCAAATGGGCAAATACACCCAATTCTAGCATATCTTCTTGACAGAATTTAAAATGTATTCAAGACATTGACTACAACATGATGTGTTACTACTCCCAAGTCCTTCTTGGAGGGCTATATATCGAACTCTCTCTTATTGTTTTAGAAGAGATCTCTCTATTATCAAAAACAAAACTCTACCCAAATTGAAAGGCATTATTGAGACTTTGAGCTCAGATTGTTCATCATATTTCTTTATTTGAATTAGAAAGCAAGTTACTTTCAGACTTTGTGTTGTTATAGCTTGTATCATTCTAGGAGATTGTTCTTATGTCTATTTCCTAAATGTATTCTTGTTTATGCAATTTAACAAATAGAGCTAGTGGAGGTGACAAAGGTGTCATGAAGCCATTTACTTTCAGACTTTGTGCTATCATAATTGTCTTCAGTATGTGTTTATTTTTTGTTTCTATGTAAAGAACCTTGGGATGACTTTGTGCCCTCATTGTTCTTCGTATTTCACTCTTTGGCAGTTGAGGTGGAGACTTTGTGCCTCATTTCATCCTATTGTGTTACTATGCCCTATTGTAGTTATTTGTCACCACCAGAAAGGTTCCTTTTGTCTACCAAATAGTACTTTTGAAAGAAGAAGAGTGCCTTTTGTCATTTCATCAGGATTCCTCCTTTGATTTGTGAACATCATCTCTGAAAAAAGAGAGATAGATGGTGTTATCCTACCCCTGAGTATTATTTTCAGCTTATTTATAGTAGATAGCATATATATAGTACCTTATGCTTATAGGGAACCTCCCCTTGATGAGAGGAGAGATAAGTCTCCTTTTGATGTGAGAAACCTACACATTTGGCTAACCAATCTTCTTGTTGTGGTTGAGCAGACCTATTTTGTTTATAAGTACGTTGATTGACAAAATATTCACCCAACACAGTGGAAGCCACCACGTGTCCCTAGCTAAAAGCAACAAAAGCCACCAAGTGTCGACATTCACAGTTTCTTCATGTTGTTTCAGTGATTGAGTAAAGACTGTGGTGGGCTCTGGGTTTTATTTCTAAAGTAAGTGGAAGCTGTCAAGTGTCATCATTTGTGTGAATCTGAAATGAGTCTCAAATGTTTCTATAGTAAATCTAAGGCTCAGCGGAGACCACCATGTGTCACCTTTCACAGGATTTTCAAAAAGTGTTTAAAAGCTTCTAAGGAAAGTGAAGACCGCCACATGTCCCTTGTTAAAGATACGTAGAAAGTGCCACCTGTCCCCATTCCCTTTTTGGAGTTGCTCAGATAAGAAGTGTTGTGGGTCCCATTTTCTATAAGTTAAAGTTTTGAAGCAACAGACTGTGACAGATGTCAAAGACGGAGCACTCCTGAGCAAAGACACAATAAGGAGTATAAGATATGCAAAAAGTGTTGTGTGTCTTCTGTAAGTGCCGTGAAAGCAACCAAGTGTCATTTATTGATGCCTCTTGAATAATGAGAAGGTTTTCAAGTAGAGTAAGTGAAGCACGCCAAGTTTCTTCGCCTGTTTCACAGTGGGAAAGTGTTACATGTATCTAATTTAGCCAATGAACTTGCAGGGAGACTGAACATTTTAGATCTAAGAAATATCTTCTGTTAGACACTTTTGGTTAGTTTATAGTTCATTTAGGCCATTGGGATTTGATCGTGTAGAGAGACTAAACATTTCAAATCTAAGAAATATCTTTTGTTAGACACTTCTAGTTTAGTTAGAGTTCAGTTAGACTGTTGGATTAGGAATGTGCGGGCAATCTAGAGCTAGTTCAATGCTATAAATATGGGTGCAGGGATCATCAGAGAGATCATCAGAAGATAGAGAGAATTTTTTGCAAGAAATTATTATCAAAATGTTTTAGACTTTATTACTGTGGCCAGTAATATCATTTGCCTTTGTTCTATTTTCTTGATTTAGAAATTTTGTATAATTGTGCATGTTTTTGTGCCTTTTATGTAACTAAAAAATTAATAAGAAGACTGAGTTATGTGCCTTTGTTGATATTTTCTATGTTACTACAAAAATAGTCTAAGTTGTGAGCCTTTGATCCTATTGTTTTCATCTTTTACATTGATCATGCCTAGTTTTCTCTTTAATGTAATTGAATCCTAAATATAGCTTCACTATGCTTAGTATTGAGGATTGAATTAAATTCAGGTGCATTGCCATAGTTAAAATTTTCTTTAGTTGCATTTGTGTTTCTGTTTAATTTCTATCCCTTTTCCTACAATACTTTTTGAGATAAAGAAGAGCCAGTGTCTTTAAAATCTGGAGGTCGTTTCAAGTCGCAAGTCCCACATTCCTGAAACTTCCCATTGTTGGTGTTGGAACCAGCAAAATTTTAAGCATCAACAAAAACCATTAAATAATGAAAAAAAATTATTGAATTTGTGAATATTGAACCCTAATTGTAATTAATTATATTTTTTACTTCTCGAATAGACCAATGTCATAATAAAATACATGTATATATAAATGTACTTTTAAAATACATGTATATATAAATGTACTTTGTTTTAATGCATGATAAATTAATAAAATTTATTAAATTAAAATATTGTATTCCTTTTTAAGTCTCAGAATCTATATTTGGTTTAGTATTAATTTTCAATTAATATATTTATTGTCCTATCAAGAAAAAATATGTTAGTTATAATTGTATTTCAAAAGGGTTTTTATAAAATTTTCATGTGTAAAAGATATTATTAGTGAGTTTAGAGTGAGTTATAATCACCAAGTGGTTGAAATGGGGAGACGGGCAAAAAAAACTAGGAAGAGTGTTTATTTTTGCTCTGTAAATGATAATAATTGAAAGATGAGAAGCATATAATATTTTAATTGAATATAAACATTCATTATAATATTAAAATTTGATTAGTCTTTATAATTTACTCAATTTATTAGATATATCAGTAAATAGTTATATTATAAGTGGTTGAAATGAGGAAATTTAAAAAAGAAAAAGAAAGAGTATTTATGTTTGCTTTACAATCGATGATAATTAAAAAATAATAAGCATATGATGTTTTAATATTAAAATACTAATTATAATATTAAATTTTGATTAACTTTTATAATTTACTAAATTTATTAAATATACAAATAAATAGTTATATTAAAAATATTTTATAATATTATAAATAAATTTTGATATGATATAACTAATATGTAATTATAATCTTTAAAGTTAAGAATTAACTAGGCCACACAAAAAAAAACAAGTAATAATATTGTAACATTGTACTTTGTTCCATAAAACCAACAAAGTCTTGGTGTTTTTAAATAAATTATTTATATTTTATTTAATCTTATAAAATATTCATGGCACTCTTGTTGATGCATCCTTACAAAAATTACGATGCATATAAATTTTTTAACAAAAATAAATAAGAAAATGAACACCACACAACAAGAAGATAAGTGTGCATTGTTTTGGATTGATGTCTATTCGTTATCTAATAAAAGCTACCATTTCAACCTCAAATAACAAAAAACATGTAAACTTGGGCAATATATACTCAATTAGGGAAGAGGGAGCAAAAGTTGTGCACCCTCAATTCATAGGTGTATAGAAATAAGTGTTTTGTTGATATATATAATCTTTTTAATTATATAGCATATAAATTTGTTATATCATCATTTTTGTTTCATGTGTTTAATTGGAGAGAAAATAACATTTTGAATTGATTTACTACAAAAATATTGAACCTAAAATTGTAAATTGTAATTAATTATTGTACATCTTATGTAATATATTGTAATTTGATATTAAAAACTATTATTAAATATACGTTAAATTACAATATAATATTTCTAAAATAATTATTACCCCCTCTTTATTTTAAAATTAGTACTTTTATACACATTTTCTATCACAATTAATGATTCCCTCTCCCTCTCCCCTAAAACTCTATTAAAAAATCAGAGTAAAAAACATCACTAACTCTTAAAATAGTAAACTGATTTTTTTTTTTTGGTTTGATGTTCACCAACTAGGAAAACAATTGGCTCATACCTAGCAGTCATATAGGGTTTCTCTAGTGCATAACAAATATATCTTGAATAAAATAACCATCTTCTTACATTTTCTTTCAAATGTATGCTTTATAAAATAGATCCAAAAGCATGACAATACTGTTGTTATTATGTTGGACTCAAAGAAAAATATCTAGAAAAATTGGAATCCAAATTTTACCATATGCTTAATATATTATAAATTTTTATCATTTTTTTGAGAAAAGAAAAAATTAAAAATATTATAATTAAAAAAAACATAAAATTTAAAGCCAACCATCCTTATTAACAGCGCACACTATCACGATTGTTCTACCCTTATTTATCACTATAATTGTGCCTTTAAATAATATTTACTTTTTTGAATGTAAAATTTAATTTTAAGATATAATTTTATAGAGAGATTTATTTTTTAAATAAAATTATATATTAAATTTAGTTTAGAATTTTGATAAAAAAAATATTTACATTTTTGTGCCACAATGTTTTTCATTAGAATCAAAACCATCAAAGGTGCATACACCACCAAATTTAAAGGCAATTATAGAGGGGCACTCAGTAATTTTTGGTGATATGTGTTTTACCCTTTTTTTAATTCAAAAATATAATTTTTTGTTTAATAGGTGTAAAACTTGAAAGATATCATAATTATAAAGATATAAAAATATTATCAATTTTGATTTGTAACTCTCTAAATTTGGAAATATGCATTTGTTTGAAAATACTAAGAAGAAAACAATTTAGCTTAGATCTAGTTCCTAGTTGAATATTACGGATATCTGACAACAAAAATAAAAAATACTAAAGTTTGATTAGTTAAAACTAGGAACTGAATCTGAAGATGCTTCTATACAAGTCTACTCTCCCTAGATAGTAGCACAGGTCGGTCAGGTTCATTGACTAGAGACTTATCCAAGTTGACTATGACTGATAATTAATAGTGAAAAATAGAGAAAGGCATAATTGTGACAATGCAAGGTGAGTAAAAGTATATAAATATATTCTTGTACAAGGCCACACTCCCTAGAAAACAACTTAGGTTGTTTGCGTCTATTAACTTTAGACTTGTCCAAGTTGATTATCATTAAAGTCTGAACATTTTTTCCTTTTGCGCATATGTCTACTGAGTGTGATAAGATGTTATGATTTTTACATTTTTTTAGGGTCTCGTTATCTTTATCCTATTTGATTTGGAAAGTCTAGGGGTCTTTGTGAGAGCTAGAAACCTAAAAAAATGAGATGATGAGTGTAATGAACTGAATTGATCCCAATCATCCCATTGATGATTGACCATTGCCTATATATCTATATACTCTAAAGAGGGTATCAAACCACACATAGTTACTCCATCTAAAGTGATTGTGTAATTGTTCTCCTTGACTACATGTATGCATCTATAAATATGTATTTAATAGTTGAAAATGATAGCTCTTTACTTGATTTGAGATTCTTTAGACTTGAATTGTGACTAATCCTTGTGAATAATCTTGAATTTGGGGAAAATAGGAAATATTTTTTCAATGTGCAATAGTGTGTAAATTCTCAATAACTAGTGCCATTACTGAGACTTTGAGCTTAGATTGTTCATCATATTTCTTTATTTGAATCAGAAAGCAAGTTACTTTCAGATTTTGTGTTGTTATAGCTTGTATCATTTTAGGAGATTGTTCTTATGTCTATTTCCTAAATGTATTCTTGTTTATGCAATTTAACAAACAAATCTAGTGGAGGTGACAAAGAAGGTGTCCTAAAGCCATTTACTTTCAAACTTTATGCTATCATAATTGTCTTCAGTGTGTGTTTATTTTTTGTTTCTATGTAAAGAACCTTGGGACGACTTTGTGCCCTCATTGTTCTTCATATTTCACTCTTTGGCAGTTGAGGTGGAGACTTTGTGCCTCATTTCATATTACTGTGTTACTACGCCCTATTGCAGTTTTTTGTCACCACCAAAAAGGTTCCTTTTATCTGCCAAATAGTACTTCTAAAAAAAGAGGATTGCCTTCTGTCATTTCATCAGGATTCCTCCTTTGATTTGTGAACATCATCTTTGAAAAAAGAGAGATAGATGGTGTTATCTTACCCCTGAGTATTATTATTAGCTTATTTATAGTATACTAGCATATATATATATAGTACCTTATACTTATAGGGAACCTCACCTTGATGAGAGGAGAGATTAGTCTCCTTTTGATGTGGTAAACCTACACATTTGGCTGACCAATCTTCCTGTTGTGGTTGATCAGACCTATTTTGTTTATCAGTACGCTGATTGACAAAATATTCACCCAACACAGTGGAAGCCACCACGTGTCCCTAGCTAAAAGCAACGGAAGCCACCAAGTGTCGACATTCACAGTTTCTTCATTTTGTTTCATTGATTGAGTAAAGACTGTGGTGGGCTCTGGGTTTTATTTCTAAAGTAAGCGGAAGCCACCAAGTGTCATCATTTGTGTGAATTTGAAATGAGTCTCAAATGTTTTTGTAGTATATCTAAGGCTCAATGAAGACCACCACGTGTCACCTTTCGCAAGATTTTCAAAGTGTCTAAAAGCTTCTAAAGAAAGTGGAGACCACCACGTGTCCCTTGTTAAAGATATGCAGAAAGCGCCACCTATCCCTGTTCCCTTTTTGAAGTTGCTCAGACAAGAAGTGTTGTGGGTCCCATTTTTTGTAAGTTTTTAAAGTTTTGAAGCAACAGACTGTGACAGATGTCAAAGACGGAGCACTCCTGAGCAAAGACACAGTAAGGAGTATAAGTTATGCAAAAAGTGTCATGTGTCTTCTGTAAATACCGTGAAAGCTATCAAGTGTCATTTTCTGATGCCTCTTGAATAATGAGAAGGTTTTCAAGTAGAGTAAGTGAAGCACGCCAAGTGTCTTCACCTGTTTCACAGTGGGAAAGCGTTACGTGTATCTAATTTAGCCAATGAACTTGCAGGGAGACTAAATGTCTCAGATCTAAGAAATATCTTCTGTTAGACACTTTCAGTTAGTTTCCAGTTCAGTTAGGCCATTGGGATTTGATTGTGTAGAGAGACTAAATGTTTCAGATGTAAGAAATATCTTTTGTTAGGCACTTCCAGTTCAGTTAGACCGTTGGATTGGGAACGTGCGAGCAATCTAGAGCTAGTTCGATGCTATAAATATGGGTGCAAGGATCATCAGAGAGATCATCAGAAGATAGAGAGATTTTTTTGCAAGAGATTATTATCAAGAAGTTTTAGACTTTACTACTATGGCCAGTAATATCATTTGCCTTTGTTCTATTTTCTTGATTTAGAAAGTTTGTATAACTGTGCATGTTTTTGTGCCTTTTATGTAACTGGAAAATTAATAAGAAGACTGAGTTATGTGCTTTTGTTGATATTTTCTATGTTACTACAAAAATAGTCTAAGTTGTGAGCCTTTGATCCTATTGTTTTCATCTTTTACATTGATCATGCCTAGTTTGCTCTTTAATGTAATTGAATCCTAAATATAGCTTCATTGTGCTTAGTATTGAGGATCAAATTAAACTCAGGCGCATCGCCATAGTTAAAAAAAATTTAGTTGCATTTGTGTTTCTGTTTAATTTCTATCCCTTTTCCTACAATACTTTTTGAGATAAAGAAAAACCAACTTCTTTAAAATCTAGAGGTCATTTCAAGTCGCAAGTCCCACATTCCTGAAACTTCCCATTGTTAGTGTTGGAAACAACAAAATTTTAAGCATCAACAGAAACCATTAAATAATGAAAAAAAATTATTGAATTTGTGAATATTGAACCCTAGTTGTAATTAATTATATTTTT
This sequence comes from Torreya grandis, assembly GCA_037957365.1. Taxonomy (NCBI): domain Eukaryota; kingdom Viridiplantae; phylum Streptophyta; class Pinopsida; order Cupressales; family Taxaceae; genus Torreya; species Torreya grandis. The sequence goes on from JARHVA010002692.1 coordinate 720,186, forward strand.
TACTTCTTGAATAGACCAATGTCATAATAAAATACATGTATATATAAATGTACTTTTAAAATATATGTATATATAAATGTACTTTGTTTTAATGCATGATAAATTAATAAAATTTATTAAATTAAAATATTGTATTCCTTTTTAAATCTCAGAATCTATATTTGGTTTAGTAATAATTTTCAATTAATATATTTATTGTCCTATTAAGAAAAAATATGTTAGTTATAATTGTATTTCAAAAGGGTTTTTATAAAATTTTCATGTGTAAAAGATATTATTAGTGAGTTTAGAGTGAGTTATAATCACCAAGTGGTTGAAATGGGGGGACGGGCAAAAAAAACTAGGAAGAGTGTTTATGTTTGCTCTGTAAATGATAATAATTGAAAGATGAGAAGCATATAATATTTTAATTGATATATAAACATTCATTATAATATTAAAATTTGATTGGTCTTTATAATTTACTAATTTATTAGATATATGAGTAAATAGTTATATTAGAGGTGGTTGAAATGAGGAAATTTAAAAAAAAAGGGAAAAGTATTTATGTTTGCTTTACAATCATGATAATTAAAAGATAATAAGCATATGATATTTTAATATTAAAATACTAATTATAATATTAAATTTTGATTAATTTTTATAATTTACTAAATTTATTAAATATACAAATAAATAGTTATATTAAAAATGTTTTATAACATTATAAATAAATTTTGATATGATATAACTAATAAATTTTGATATGATATAACTAATATGTAATTATAATCTTTAAAGGTAAAAATTAACTAGACCCCACACCAAAAAACAAGTAATAATATTGTAACATTGTACTTTATTCCATAAAACCAACAAAGACTTGGTGTTTTAAAATAAATTATTTATATTTTATTTAATCTTATAAAATATTCATGGCACTCTTTGTTAATGCATCCTTACAAAAATTACGATGCATATAAATCCTTTAACAAAAATAAATAAGAAAATGAACACCACACAACAAGAAGATAAGTGTGCATTGTTTTGGATTGATGTCCATTCGTTATCTAATAAAAGCTACCATTTCAACCTCGAATAAAAAAACATTTAAACTTGGGCAATATATACTCAATTAGGGAAGAGGGAGCAAAAGTTGTGCACCCTCAATTCATAGGTGTATAGTAATAAGTGTTTTGTTGATATATGTAATCTTTTTAATTATATAGCATATAAATTTGTTATGTCACCATTTTTGTTTCATGGGTTTAATTGGAGAGAAAATAACATTTTGAATTGATTTACTATAAAAGTATTAAACCTAAAATTATGAATTGTAACTAATTATTGTAAATCTTATGTAATATATTGTAATTTGATATTAAAAACTATTATTAAATATACATTAAATTACAATATAATATTTCTAAAATAATTATTACCCCCTCTTTATTTTAAAATTAGTACTTTTATACACATTTTATATCACATTAATGAGTCCCTCTCCCTCTCCCCTAAAACTCTATTGAAAAATCAGAGTAAAAAACATCACTAACTCTTAAAATAGTAAACTGATTTTTTTTTTTTTTGTTGATGTTCACCAACTAGGAAAGCAATTGGCTCATACTTGGCATACTTGGCAGTGATCTAGGGTTTCTCTAGTGCATAACAAATATATCTTGAATAAAATAACCATCTTCTTACATTTTCTTTCAAATGTATGCTTTATAAAATAGATCCAAAAGCATGAAAACATTGTTGTTATTATGTTGGACTCAAAAAAAAATATCTATAAAAATTGGAATCCAAATTTTACCATATGCTTAATATATCATACTTTTTTATCATTTTTTAGAGAAAAGAAAAAATTTAAAATATTATAATTGAAAAAAAAAAAAAAAAAAATTGAAGCCAACCGTCTTTATTAACATCTCACACTATCACGATTGTTCTACCCTTATTTATCACTATAATTGTGCCTTTAAATAATATTTACTTTTTTGAATGTAAAATTTAATTTTAAGATATAATTTTATAGAGAGATTTTTTTTTAAAATAAAATTATATATTAAATTTAGTTTAGAATTTTGATAAAAAAATGGAATATCTATTTACGTGAGCATAGTTAGATTAAATAAATTAAAAAAACAAACTAACTAATTAAATACTAAGCACACGTCAAAACAACATTACATGATACGTTAATTATAGAATTCTCAAAATAATAATAAATGTTTGATATCATAGGAAAATAGTAAATTAATCTTATAGTTTATGGATAAAAAAAAATGTTAAGGTTTATATTTATTTTTAATTAAAGAAAAAGAAAGTTTTTGGAGTTTATTTATTTAGTCTTAATAGTTTAGAAGTAGTTTTGATTGTGGGTTCATTTTTAAATATGCTTGATTTGTGATGAGAGTCTCATTTTGTATTATATAAAAGTTATAAGTGGCTCATCCTATGTTACTCTAGAGAGGGAATAACTATTGAAATAAAAATATAAATAAATAAAAACATAAATAAATAAAAAATTTAATACTCTTGAGTTATGGTGTAATGATCAAAGAGAATATATTTACATCAAAATTTATTAATGATTAGATTACTTATACTAAAATATATATAATTTATTACAAAATATAAATATGAAAATTAAAACTCCCACTTATACTCCAATTAAGATGTAAACCTACCAATCTACAATAAATTTATATTAAAAAAAATTTTAAAAAAATAATTTAATATGAAGCTACGAATCCAACAATTAATTATTTATATATGTAAATAATTCAAATTAAGATGAATGGCTTGGCCATTGAATGTGGGCCGGCCAATCAGACAATTAACTTAAATAAAAATAATAATAATGACCTGAAGTAAGATAGCCGACAGTTATTTTAGTCACTTTAGTGTTGGCGATTTCTTAATGGCCTAGTCATGGCAGTACAAACCCATACCTGTCAGTGAATATGGACTTGTCATGGTACTACGGAAACGGAACAGTCAGCATTACGAAGAACAGTTCATGCATTATTATTATTTTAACTAGGCACCCAGATCTGCAATTTGACCCTTAGTCTGCCATTGCCGTAGGTTTACAGAAGGAAATTCATGATGTCGAGGAAAAGCGGCTTCTGAGCTTCTGATGGTAACACACAGCGACGCTCTTCTACGTTAGCTTCCACGTCTTTTTCTGTAAATAAAAAAAAAAAAAGAATGGCCTATGTTTAGAAATCAATATTGTCAAAAAATAAACCGTAAAAAATAAAAAATCTCAATTTTGTATTAACAAGATAGCTTAACTAAAACCAGAGAGCTGTGTTTGGGGTTGGACAGGGTTACAATTGAGAGCAACCAAAGGGATTTCTGTGAAGATTTCATTTGCAATCTGCTTTTTAGACCTCAATTTAAGCCATGAAAATCTTGATGGAGTGACAGGAGGAGGTTGGGAGTGGGAATGGGAATCAGATAGTGGAACAAGTGGAAGGTTGTGACAGTTAAAGATCCCTATCAAGTAACCATCTGGATCGTGGAAGAAAAGTTGGTCCACGCACACTCGTCCCTCCTCCACAGCTCGCTTCTCGTATTTCATATTTATTTCTTCTAGTTTTTTCTCCATCCAACCAACATCACTACACTGCAACCAAACCAAACCAAACCGCCATTAGAACAACATACTAACTCCGAGTAAATTAGCAATGAAAAATAGTCATCAAACCTGAAAGGAGATATGGTTATCCCTTGGATTGATCTCGGACTTTTTGGGGAGATCGTCAACAGACTTGCACTGCAATAGGTGTATTCCCACGCCATAGTTGAATAACCTTCAGTAGCACGGCAACGAAAATTAACTAGAGATTAATTTAAATTAAGAATGATGAATGACGATCAAATTTTAGCCTTACCAAGCTCCTTCAAAGTCGAAGGAAGAAGGTCGCTTGACGAGCTGAAATCCAAGGACATTCTTGTAGAATTGAGAGGAAGATTCCACAGAATTGCACACCAATTGAACGTGATCGAGAGATACCAAAGACAAAGGGCACGTAATCTCTCCGTTTCCCATATCTTATATTTACAGAAAATATAATTGGATGGTATATGGGGCTAAGATCAGGAGCAAGGACGGATCCACTACTGCTTCTTCAGTGACTACTATTTTTGTGGGATTTCCTGTGGCTCACTGTGTTCGTCAATGTTCTCAAAAAGTACTCTGCTTCCGCTCTCTAATCACTTAGATCAAACTCTAGGTAATGCAAGTACTGTCCTTGATTAGACAGGTCTGTGACGTTTCATACCATTGCGCCTACCCCTGAAGACGCCCCGTGTGCACTCGCCCTTGATCCTCACTTTAAAATTCACCAGCGTCGTAACTGAAGTTTTACAAATGTCAAACTTCAAATTCTTAGCGGTGACTGGTACCGTCTAGTTATTGCAGGTACTGTTCTTGTTGATTATACAGATTTGTGATGTCTCAAACCATTACGCCTACCTTTGAAGACGTCCCTGTGTGCATTCGCCCTTGATTCTGTAAGCTATAATATGTTTTCTTTCTCTTTGCTTTGAAACCTTAATGGCACTTCAGAACTCGTCCGCGTCCCAACTCAAATTTTACAAATACCAAATAAATATAATTCTTTAATCTTTTTTTTTTTTAAATTAGATATACCACCTATATTACAATGTAGCCAATAACTCCGCCCAATACAAAAATGACGCTATGCTCTCTTGTTAGAAATGACTGTACACCATGCCATGCACAATGCCATTTCTATGTGGGAATGTAAAAATTGCTTTGCTGCCATTGAAGGTAGTCGTAGCAAATTATTGCTCACTGACTCTCCACAAAAGTTTGTTGAAATATGGGCTTCGTGCTGATGGAGGACAAGCTTTGGGAGTATAGAATTAGTTACATGACCATAAAAATCAACTGCTTTTTACCAAGATTTTAAGAACGTCCTTGCAACTGCTTTTAGCCATCAATGTGTGGGGACTAAAGTTGGAAAGGTACATGTACTATTAATTGCTTAAATAAGTGTAGGCAAAATAGTAGGTAGTAGGTATCATTTTCACAATTAAATTTTGAATGATATTATAATATATTAAATAAAAAAATTAATCAACCGAATAATAATATGTACAGGGGACATGATCTAATTTTTAATTAATGGTTTTTTTAATTTTTATTTATTTAAAATAATTAATTTAAATATTTTTAAAAAATATTTTTTATATAATTTAAATGTTTAAAATAAAATTTATGTGAAGAAAATATATAATATTTTTTAATATATGTTTTCTTTCTCTTTGTTTTGAAAATTTAATCGTATTTTGGAACTCACCAATATTGTGAATCAAGTTTTGTAAATGCTAAATGAGTATAATTCCTTATGAACTATAAAATAAATAAATAAAATCAAATATACCGATTTTATTACAATCTTATCAGTGCAATGTATTCGATGGCCTCACCTAGTACAAAAGATGATGTGATGCTCTCTTGTTGGAGATAATAGTGCACCATGCTATGCATAATGCCATTTCTACATGGGAATATAAATAACAGAAAGTCGAGCTGAATATTTAGAAATTTTGCTTTATTGCCATTGGAGGCATTCATAGAAAATTATTGCTAACTATCTTTCTACAAAAGGTTATTAAAATATGGGCTTCATCTAGGACTGTCAATAAAAAAATGTTACAACCAAACTCTCCTCGTAGGCTTTTGATATGATTGATTGTAAGTTTCTTCTGATACAGAGAAGTTGTGGGGTTATAGAATTGGTTATAAGACATAAAAAATCAACTTCTTTTTACCAAGATTTAAAAGAATGTCCTTGTAATTGACGTGTTGCATATCTGGTAGGAATAAATAAGGGAGAGGAGCCATCATTGTGTATAGACTAATAGTTTGAAAGATAAATGTAAGTTAAAGTATCATTAATTTTTTAAATAATTGTATGTAGATGACACTTTCACAACTAAAATTTAAATTTAAAAAAACATCATACTATGTTAAATCAAAGAACTAGCCAATTAAATGATGACACATGAGTGGACACCTTATTCATGACTTAATCCTAAAGTAATGGTTCCCCTTAAATTTATATAATCAAGCATTTTTCACATAATCTAACTACCTTAAACAAAATTTCTAACAAGGAAAAATCCTAATTTATTAAAGGGTTGTGTGTGTGTATGTGTGTAGTTCTTACATAGCTATATGTACCCCTTAACTTAGAGTGCATGGTGACATAGATCCACTCCAAATTTGACTTAGATCTCCTAAGCATGGAACATCATTCCCTATGGGAAGATTAACCACTACCTAGTATACTGTTTAGTATCAATTTTTCCCTTGAGACACAAGGGATTGAGTGTTCATTAAAAGTCAAAATAAGGTAGAAAATTAGTCTTGCTAATTTCTCTCCTTAGCAAACACATCATAAGCAAAGGAAGAAATGATGATGTTGAATTTAATTTTTCTTCAGCACTCACAAATTGGTTAATCATCACTCACAAGATTAGAATTGGGAAGCAAGGTTATAAGGTTAATTAACACTCACAAATTGGTTGACTTTAGTTAGACAATCAATTAATTTTTTTAGTATGTAATATGTTTTAGTATAAATTTATGTGATTGATAGAGAGTTTGGACCCCACCAATTTATAAGTGTTGGTTAATATCAATCCAAGAAATCAACTATTTCAAAAGAATATTATTTTAATGTAACAATATCACTATGTAAAATTTCTCCAAGCAACCATTTAAAGAAATTAAAAACTCAATCATATATATAAAATGTCCAAAATGTGCTTCTAATCATTCAAATAGCACAAATAATGCAACTCCTCATACTCACCCTAAAAAGCTGCACTTTAAATTGCCATCCAAATTATTCTCAAAATGTCATTTTTCAATGTAGCTATATGATTTTATCAAAGTAGGTATTTTACTTTGCCTTTAAAAATTTTTAAACTTAAATCTGAGTCTAAATTCCCTAGCTGAGAATTGTATCCTAGACCTCTCAAATTTTGCATCACACTGAAATATGGTCATTGTGAAGGGAGCGAAGAAATAAAAATCTTAGTATGAAAATGGTGAATTTGAAATAAAAAAGTCATTTGAACATAGATGAATGGATGCTTACAATCATGTAAGGAATGAGATTAATTGTTGGGACCCTAACTTTTAGATTTTCTTTTATATTATGTTGTATCATAATGTTAAATTTAGGATTTGGATGGTTTAATGTTTTCTTAGTGTAAATAAATTGATGGGATGTAATTCAACTGTGTTTGAAGCCATGTTACCATTTCTCTATTGACATGTCATTTTAAGGCACTTTATAGGTATGACCAATCTTTGGCATTGATATACCCAACTATTTTTTTAAAATTTGACCAATAATAAAATACAAATGAATATAATAGTTTCACAATGGTTTAAGAAAAAGTGCAGTGAGGCATGTCAAGCAATTAATATGGGTACATAATATACCATGAAGGAAAATGTTGGAAACACAAGGATCATTAAATGCTAAAAAATGTCATGTTGAAAGATGCCTAGTGCCCTTTGTTTCTATTAATATGCCAAGTTAATGCCATCATGTATGTCATATATAACCTATTTAACTAGATACTCTTTTAAAAGGAAATCTCAAAAATAATTATTACTAATCAAATTTAAATTGTAATAAAAATTAAACAATATCAAATTTATCTTTTCAAGTTCAAATTATTAAAACAAGTACACATTACAAATTTACAAACATTGTCCTTCTTAACATTGTTTATGTTTTCAAAGATTGTATTGGTTTTACATTTTATGCATTATGTTTCTTAACACATTTTATGTTTGTAAAGTTTTTAATACTTTTAAATTTATTAAATTATTTTTCTTAACACAATTTATGTTTACGAAGTTTGTAATGCTCCTACATTTATTTTTAAAAATTTAATAAACTCTTTGTGAAGCTAAACTTTTTTATTATTTGTATTGCTTATATTTGTTATTGATGTTTGTTTCCTATGAGTAATGATGACATATTTTGAGTTAAAGAGTGGAGAATAACAATGTGGAACTCATTTTTAGGTGAATGATACATAACTTTCATTAAGTTTATGACCCATTTCCATGTTGAATGGTAGAAAACAAGTAACTAGTTTATATAGCTTAAACATAATCATTACATAATATCCTTCGCTTGTATCATCCTCTGTAAAAAAAAATGCTAGTCTTGGGAAACCTAATTTCCCATTTCAAAAAAAAACATATCTTAAAAATGATGCATTTAAGGTTAAACAAATCTCACACCATCTAAGGTCAAAACATTGAATTATGCCCTTCATTTCCTATATTCAAAGAATGTGAAGTTTTAGTTGTTCCTTCAAGGTATTTATCCTTATTGGGATTCGCTTCCATGTCACAGATTAAAGAGGAAGGACCCCACATGGATAGTTGTAAGAATATGAAGCAATTGGGGTAAAAATGTTTATAATGTTTAAAAAAATGTGATGTTATTCAGGTAGAGGATTGAATTAGTTTCTTAAAGGCCTTTTTATCATCTCCTTTCTATCATGTTCTTTCTTTTCTCATTTTCTTTCCTTTGTTGTGTCTTTTCCTGTTACATATTTTGCCTTTTGATTTCATTTTGAGTCTTCAGTTGTTCCCACCCTACTTAAGGGATTTCTTTTCATTAACATGTTATTTCTTCATTGCTTTCAATTATTCAGTCTCTTTCTTATGGGTCTCATGTCCTATAAACATTTGCCTATACTCATATGATGTGAGTATTTGAAATGGTATGTTTAGCTTGAGTGCATTATTTCCTTATTTCTTATCAACCAATTCCATTGGTAATTTAAGAAATGATGACATTGAGTTTAATTTTTCATTTATTTCTGGTTGGCTACAATCTATATCATGGATTGAATTCTATATTATGTCCTCATTGACACCTAAATCTATAGTTGCATATTTTACACCCTATTATCCACCTATTACATAGTAATGATGTCTTTCATGTGGGATATAATATGGAAGTGATGGCATTGAAATTGACACATATGTTTCCATTAATGCACAATTAAAGCCAATAATTTTTATTCCATCCTTCAACCAATCTAGTGGGCTTACTTGGATAGGCAAACCTAAACCATTTTATTTGAAAGTGAATGTTGTTCCCCTTTCATTGGAAGGGATATTCAATGCATCTTCAACTTATTGTGATTGTTGAGTTTGAGTAACTTGAGTTTCATGTGTTTTATATATGCCACATGTTTCTTGGATATGAACATATTTTGAATTTACCACCTATTTACCTTTAACAACATATGTTTCCTGTATTTTCTCCATCTTCTGTATTCTAGCTTGAATTTGTTCTTCATCTATCCCTACCAACCTCATGATATTTTTAGCATTTCTAACTCCATCCTCTTCAACATGGAATCCTTCACTTAGAGTCATGTCTTTGGCTACTACCTTAAGGTTTTGGGAGCATATACCTGTCCTTTTACATCTAAATTTTATATTCTAAGGATTTAGTGCCCTATTCAATGTTATGCTACACAAAGTGTCTAATTCTTATCTTTTGATCTCTAAACCAAGACGTATATTCATCGATGATGTCTACTCAGTCCTAAAGTACACCTTAAATGGGCCAAACACACTTACATCCAATGGCTGTAATTTTTGGCTAGTGTGTGTGGAAAATGTAAGTAGGTCACTCTCCAAAGCTCTTACCTATTCAATTATTGATAGTATAACATAGTTATCGTGCCCATAAAATATGAAAATATGTTGATTTGTTGATGAAATTGCTCTTGGTATAGACCTAGAAAAATGATGGAGCTAGTCCATAAAAAAATCATTGGTCATCCATGCATGAGGTTGGGCAACCATACAAGCCCCTAATTCACAACCTAAAATGAAATTTTGCAACTTAATTTTTTATTTAAAGACATAGAACCCTAGGATACTTTTGAAAACTACATTAACACATGTTAAAATTATGACTCATTCTCTATTTTTATACATTATCTACAACACACTCCTTGTCCCTTTCTTAGTGATGACTCGTATGCCACCATGCCTTCCATCTTGCACTCTTGTTTCATCATAATTCCATATTTTTTGAGACCCATAATGGTGTTATTCATATGAAATTCTTAATTTCTCATTAAAAAATCCACTTTGGAGGGTCTTAACATCAAAACCCTATCTTTGTCTAGTCCTTATGTTGTTCTCATAGACAAATCAAAATACCTCTTTTTAAACCTTATCCACCATGACTTGTGAGGGGGCCCATCATTGAAAGGGTTGGGACTAGCTTTACATATGTGGGAAACATCTACCTTCAAATGTGATATGTCCAAACTATGGCCCATGTCAGCTAAGTCCTTCAACCACTACACAATCTCACATTCCTCTATATCTAGGTGGCCCCTTCTTATTAAGTGTTATAACTCATTTCAACCAATTATACAAAGTGCTTGGTTTCATGCCCCTTTTTTTGTAGAATTTTTTGAGTAAACATTATTATCCATGTCTTTCATTTGAATTTCCATTTCATCCTTTGTCCACTCTCTATGGAAAAAAACATTTTTAGTGGCAATAACATTTCTGATCACTTTCTTCTGTTGTTGGTTGATAGGGGGTTGGTCTTGAACAAATTCACTCTCTGGTTTCTTAGTAGTGAGTTACTCTTCAATGACTTCCCTTTCTTGTTGGTTGGTAGTGGGTAGCTTATCATTAAATTATTCATCAATGACATCAATAAATTGCATTCCTCTATTATTATTTGTTGCACACTATTGCCATCTAATAAACTACATCTTTTTCTTCACATTTCTTGTGTGGAACTACAATAAATAAAAATATATATAAGTAATTGATAATAAAATGGAAAACATATGAACAACAACTATGGAAAATAATATTTATAATGTTAAAAATGTGAATGAATAACACAACAACATGTCAGTAAGACAATAATATGAATTCATAAAATGAATTGGTTTGATACATTTAAGTCAACATTTACTGGTATGTGAATGAAAACATTAATTTTGAAAATGTCATAGTATTAAAATCACCATGGGAGATTGCCTTCTATATGTGTAAAACTTGAAAGATATCACAATTATAAAGATGTACAACTATTAGCAATTCTGATTTGTAACTTTCTAAATATGTAAATATGCAATTTCTTTAAAAGACTAAGAAGAAAATAACTTAGCTTAGATCTAGTTTTTAATTAAATATTTTGAGTATCTGCTAGTGAAAATCAAAAAAATATTGAATTGTGATTGGTTAGAACCAAAAATTGAATCTGAAGATGCTTCTATACAAGTCTACACTCCCTGGATAGTAGTGCAGGTCGGTCATGTTCATTGACTAGAGACTTATCCAAGTTGACTATGATAGATAATTGATAGTGAAAATAGATAAATGCATAACTGTGACAATGTAAGGTGAGGAAAGTATATAAATATATTCTTGGACAGGGCCACACTCCCTAAAAAATAACACAGGTCATTTGCAGCGGTTGATTGTGGACTTGTCCAAATTGATTGCCATTAAAATTTGACCATTTTTCTTTCTGCACATGTGTGTGCTTAGGGGGATAAGTTGCTATGATTTTGACATTTTTTGCGGGTTTCATTATTTTTATCCTCTTCGTTTTGGAAACCCTAGGGGTCTTTGTGAGAGCTAGAAACCTAAAAAAATGAGAGGTGGAGTGTAAATGACTGACTTGACCCCAAGCATCCCCTTAATGATTGGTCATTCACTTCATGTCTATATAGGCCAAAGTGGGTATCAAACCACATATAGTTATTCCACCTAAAATGAATGTGCAATTATGCTCCTTGACTACATGTATGCATCTATAAATATGGATTTGATACTTGACAATGATAGCTATTTACTTGCTCTAAGATTCTTTAAATTTGACTTATGACTAATACTTGTAAATGATCTTGAAATTAAAGATAATAGATAATATTTTCTCAATATACAATTATGTGTAAGTGCTCAATAACTAATGCCAAACTAAGAATAATGAATAATCTTTGATATGTTAATTAGTTCACAAGTATTTGTATTGTGACCACTTTACACATAAAGCATAGGTTTCCTCTTTAGTTACTTTTTTGAGCTTTTGACATTATCTTTAAGTCATTACAATTACTTATTGTGATGATGACATGCACACCCTTTCAAAAAATAATATGAATTGACAAATGCTTTTGCCAATATAATTAGATGGGATTTGTTCGATGCCACAAATTAAAAAAGAATACCTTTAAAAAACAAATAAATAATAAATGTTTCTAACCTTCACATATAAATTACACACAAAAATTTGTCTCAAGCTCAATTTATTTAAAAAAAAAATACAATTAACATACACAAATTGAAAAACCAAATTCTTAATTTCATATTTTTTTACTTTTACTTTATTTCTTTTTTATTATTTATTTAATTTTTTATAGATTTTTCCTACGAAGTTTATATTATGTATTTTAAGTCATTTCAATGACTTATACAAATAATCATTAATTTATATGAATTAAAGGCTATTGTAGGTATCCATAGGGCCATCATTATTTTTCTTAATATTGATACAATTATTTTTTTATTATTTTAATTTTTAATATTATTTTAAAAATATACATTTAATTGATGATGATCTATAATATCATTTAAATTAAATAATTTTTTTCATTTACAAATATTTATAAAAGGTACAATTGTCATTTTAATTCAATATTGTTTTTACTTTAATTAGATATTGTTTTGATAAAACCTCTCCAATATAATTATAATTATTGTTAATTAAATTTAAATTACAATAAAAAATTAAACAATATTAAATTTGTCTTTTCAAATTCAAATTATTAAAACAACTTTATATCACAAATTTACATATAAAATCAAACACAAACGATTCTTAATACAAATATAAGTACTAGTTGTGAGTGACCTTTGAAACACATATCTAGAAATAAAATTCATGATGTTAAAGAAAAATGATCTTAATGTTTTTAGGTGACTTAAGTGTTGACGATTTCTTATATGCTACGAAAAATCACCCTTGAGCGGTTTGAGGGTGCAAGGAAGTCCAAGGGTATGCACCTAGTAGCAATTACTGCCTATGTCAAGCGAAAGCTCCCATACAACTAACAATTTTATAACAGTTTTTTTATTTTTTTAATTACCAGAAAAAATTAATCAATACCACATAACAAGACAAATTACTATGCCATATCTCAATTTTGAAATGCATGTGCAACACAACAAAACAAAACAAAACAAAACAAAAAAAAAAAAAAAAAAAAAACATACTCCCATATGTTTCATGGACCGCACTTACCTTTAACTTTCGTTCTCATGTACACATGACTTTAATAAAGTTGTCAAGTACAGTACCCAAATCTATCACTCAATTGATTTGTCATTGTACCCTTGAAATGCATATACACCCCAAAAAAAAAAAAAAAAACAAACAAAAAAAACAGAGAGAGAAAGTAAAGTACTCCCATGTGCTTCATCGACCGCGCTCACCTCTAACTTTCGTTCTCATGCGCACATGACTTTAATGAGGTTGTCATTGCAGTACAGTACCCAAATCTATCACTCAATGGATTTGTCATTGTACCGCTGAAATGGAATAGATAACGTGAGGAAGAAAATTGACTGCATTATTATTATTTTAAGTAGCCTAAGCGCACAGATCTACACATCGAAATTCATGATGTCGAACTAAAGTTGTTTCTGTGCCTCTGATAGGCACTGGCAGCGACGCTCTTCCCCATTAAATTCCACGTCGTCTTCTGTAAATCACATACAAACGAGAATGATCTATGTTTAGATATTGTAAAAAAAAAAAAAAAAACCCATAAAAATCTCAATTATGTATTAAGAAGATAACTTAACTAAAACCCTTGGATTGATCTCGTGTTTCGTCTACGACCAGAAAACGGTACGGCCAAACATCGATTGAACGTGATCCATCTCATAAGTTTTTGTAAGACCGATTTTAACTTTGTTGTGGTGCAGTACAAGCTGTGGGAATGTAGAATTGATTATAAGACATTAAAAATCGACTGGCCAAGATTTAAAATCCTATTAAATGAGGTGGGGTTGCATATTTGGCACGAATAAATAGGGAGAGGAGCCATTATTTTGTATGACAAATGGCTGGAAAGGTATATATAAATTAAAGTATTATTAAATATTTGAATAATTATGAGTAGATAGATATTTGAGTTAAAAATATATATTATAATATATTTTTTATTTGATAGGTAAAAGATGGGTTGAATAGGTTCATACTCTCTACAAAAGAGAATTGAAAGATGAGTAGGAAAAAATAAAACAACCCAGTGAGATAAAAGGACTAATTCAACAGAGTAGCCAAACTGTTGCAAAACATCAGTGAATGGTCAGTCAAAAGTCCAAAAAGAAGTCTAAAGTAGTGGAGAGAAACAGAGTTAGTCCAATTCATAATAAACGACCAGTTGCTTGGTCTCTATTTTGGCTTTTTTGTTGCATTTTTCTCCGGTCCGGCTTCCAATGAACTACTCATCATCCTTATTCGGTTTCTTTCTTTTGGATTCTGAGCGGAGGGATCCTCTTTTATCTTCCTCAGGGACTTGGAGGTCCTCCTCCTCTTTATCCTTCTATGTAGACTCATCTCTGAGGGTGTGGGTCTCAGGGATCTTGCCATCATTAAAAACAAATTTGTTAACACAGAGAAAATTAGTAAGCCTCTCAAATTCCTCCGAGATTTCTCCACAAAGAAGATTCTGGATTGCAATTTTAGTGTGGAGTATCTAGAGGGAATCCTCAAAACCCTTGTTAACATCAGCCCCCAAGACGGCTTTTCCTCTAGAGGCGTAGAAAGGGCTTCCCAAATCAATTTTCTGTTTTTATGTGCACAGGCACTTGAATCCCCCAAATCTTTCCCCTGATTTTCCTCTTCAGGCTTTGATTGAGAGGCATGAACCCCCTCCTCATCCGAATCCTTCTCGTTATTGATGTCAATAGCCTCGGAGATGATCTTAGACCACACTGGTTCCCCCCATTTGATCTGAAGAAAGATGAGACCCTGATGAATTAAATCTGCAGCCAGATTCTTCTTGAAGTTCAATACATACACCTCCAATGATTATAGCAAAAAAAATGGGATACTAATAAAATGACCCTTGAAATGATTCAAGAGCAGGAAATGATGTGAATAGAGAATAGTATGTTTTCCTTCCAATGTGATATATCACATGATTTGGAGACATACCTCCGACCATTTCCTTGGCAGGTCAGCACGCATGAAGCCTTTGTTGGATGAGGGTTTTGGCATGTACTTTTCCTTTTCTTTTTTGAAGAAAATATGTATGAGCTCCTCCTTGCGGTGCTTATCTTTGAATGCCTTTACTTCATGGCATTCCATCTTGGTGGTCTCTCCTATCAGCTCCTCTGTGACCTGAATCTTCACTCTATGCATTCTCACCTCACGATTGTTCTAGCCGTGGGAAAAATCCTTAGAGATTGAAGTATTGTGCCCCACCAGGCACTCCATGAAAGGGGCCAGGCCCCCTTTGACCATTTTTTGCCAGACATGATCATTCTTTTTTATATCAGAATAGGAAATCAGCTCGAAGCGGTCTCTGTCCCCTCCTATTTTTTTTGACTAAGTATTAGCTTTGCAAGTGGCTTGAATAGTGTCTTGCGGGGAAGGAAGATAGCAATGGATGGAGCTAGAACCAGACACGAACGTGGTGTGAGAGCATGATGGCTGACGCTCATGCAAAGCCCTGGAAATCAGATTTTTGCACGTGTGAAAATCCTTTCGCTTAACCCATGATCTTAGCATCATAAGTTTAAACATCATTCCTTTGTGTGATGTGTCTTTTTTCATTCTCAACTATTCAGATGTGTCATCCAAAAAATTTCTAACGTGCTAGGTGACATAATCACTTCTAAGGACCTTGATGTTCACTAAGCATTCGACTCCCCCATTGCCTTCTCTGTAGATATGCTCGATGATAATTCCTTTCAAATGGTTTAGTAACATTTTTGCATCGTTGATGATTCCAGAAATGTTCTAGGAAGGCGGGGAGAGTCCTTTAAGGCAATTGATGATGTTCATCAAATCCCCTTCTATGTGTATAAATTGAAACCCCAGATTAACCGCCTCCTCAATACCCCATAGTGCCACAGAAGCTTCAGAGACATGATTAGTTCGAATCCCTGGGGGCCTTGTATAAGTTGCTTTGATGTTCCTTGAAGAGCCCCTGATCAAACTGCAGACTCCAGTTGGGCCAAGATTCCCCTTTGCTACCTTGTCAAAGTTTAATTTGACCCAGTTCGGAATAGGGGAAGACCACTTGACAAGGGATATGTCTACAACTTTAGCTAGAACTTTTCCAGGAATGACCAAATTAAGTTGATTCATGATACTAGAAATGAGTGGAGAGTTTGGTTGGTCAAATGAAGAGGCTGAGATTGACCAATTTTCCTACATTAAACCCTTGATCTTTTTGAAAGTGGAATCAAGATGAGGCTAATGACTATCAAAGATACATGAATACCTGGCTTTCTAAATGCCCTATAAAATGTGAGGTAGGGCCAAATTCCACCAGAAAGTTAGCAGAGGTTCCTCCCAAGGGGGTTTCCATTGGGTGATTAAGTGGAGGATGGATCCTGGAAAAACCCATGAAATGTTGGAATCACTGAAGAAGCACTGAAATATAGCTAACACAAAAGGACAGAAAAGGAATAAATGTTCCACAGAGTCTGCTTCCTATTTGTAGAGTGAGCATCTGTTGGTGATGGTTGGTCCTCTTTTAATATATCAAATTAAAGAATTAATAAATTAAATGATAATATACAGATAAATATTAAATACATATTTAATTTTTAAGTAACAAATTTTTGAAATTTCTGTCTTTAAAATTACTAATTTGATTTTTTAAAAATTACTTTCACATAATTTAAATTTTTAAAACAAAATTTGTGATAAAGAAAGATCAAAATTTATTAAAGATTTTTTTTAATAAAATAAAATTATATGGTTCTTTCATGGTTGTATGTACCCTTTAATCTAAGAGTGTATGGTGACATGGCTTCATTTTAAATTTGGCTTAGATCATCCCAACATGGAGCATCCTCCCCTATGGGAAGATTACCTATTACTTCAATCTATCGTTTGGTATTCCACTTTCCTCTTGGGATACGAGGGATTCAAATTAAGGTGGAAAACTAGTCTTGTAAATTTATCTCAGGTTATCAATCACATGTTATTGGCCAATGATGCATATTAATTATTTTGTTGGTTTCTTTCAAAATTAGATTACGGTAAATTTATGTTTTTGGTCTACAG
Organism: Torreya grandis; assembly: GCA_037957365.1. Taxonomy (NCBI): domain Eukaryota; kingdom Viridiplantae; phylum Streptophyta; class Pinopsida; order Cupressales; family Taxaceae; genus Torreya; species Torreya grandis. Next base: position 737,549 of record JARHVA010002692.1, read on the forward strand.
TTTCCTTTGGCCAGACAACTCTAGTAAGAAAGGGATGGTTGTTATTCACTGGAACTTTGCACTCAACATAAATCTACAGGTGGGCTTGCAATTATTGGCCTAGTATAAGAAAAATGTCTTGGTGCTAAATAGTTTACTAGAGCTACCCAAGGTCCTGAGCTTTGAAAGATCATTGTCAAGGGATGGGTTCAACGTGTGACTCACAAAGCCTCCTAGACCTCCAATCCTTTGGAAGACAAAATCCTAAACTTACTCTCTTTTTTTAATATTTATGAGTTTCTTCCTCTCAAGGGTAAACAACTTGGCAAGGAATGGCCCCATCTTCTCCAAATGTGCCACCAATCAGTTCAACATGAATTGAGCATCCCTAAATCCAATCTTTCATAGAATTGGGGTATTCAATCTAATGAGCTTCATCTTGTTGTCTAACCAAAATTCACTAGTATTTTTTTTGTAAACAAAGGCATTAATATAATTAAGGATAATTAGAATAAAGACATTGATAATTGCTTCTTTGGACCCTGTTGCACATATATTTGGTTTTCTTGCAAAATATAAGCATGTTTATACTTCTCTCATACAATTGATCCAGCCTAATGTTTTCTTTAAAATCATTATCAATCTACACCCCTTGGAAATATTAGTGTTGGCTAAACTAAACGATGACTACCACTACCACGCTAATGTTTTAGTATCAACTCACTCGGTGCCCATTCTCACTAGAAGATTCTCTTAACACAAAGTGGTCCTTGTCTTTCTTTGACTCTCAATAACAACACGTGATTAATACCATTTGGCAACCCCTTACTAGGACCAAAGGTCAATTATTGTGCTAGCGTATCCTACACATGAAACTTCTATTTTGCTACACCTTATCAAAACTTAATCTTTCTGTAAGAAAATATACCTTCTTCCCTACCCTTAAAACTAACCCCACCAACTCTCCTAGAATTCCCCATCCTCCTCTCAGCTCTAATATTGCCTTCTCTTCTCTCTTTCAGACTTCTTTCCCAATACAATAAAAAACTCCCCTGCTTGTCATTTTCTCTCCTTCAACTCTTGTAAATCAATTGGAACACTTGTCAGTTGATCATCCTCTTTTATGTTTGAAACAATGGTTCCCAATAATTATACTCTAAGAAAAAACATGCTTTAGCTATTCAATAATCATATGTTTTTATCTAGATCAAATCAACACTCAAAACTAAGAGTTATATTTAGTACTGCCACAAGCAGATTATTTTTGTGCCCTCAGACACCACACCCACACTGGTTCTCCTCCTCCTCAGCAACTCCATTTGGATTACGCTAAGGCTTAAAAAATCAGCTTTAGGAGTCATTCATTTTGTATTCATAATATCTAAAGATTTTTAACCATTATCAATTCATATTACACACTGTATCACTAAAAACAAATTCAAATAGACATTTTACTGCAACATACATTCTTACCTAGTGATGTTTATTGGGGTGAGCAGAGGTGAGACTAATCCTTTGGAGTTGTCGATGGGCCCACATGAACCAGACAGCTTTGAAAATACCAGTGACGAGACTCGATCTTGTGACTTAGATGGGATGAATCCAAAGCCCTTAGCCAACAATGCCACCTGTGTGGGCTATGACGATGCTCTCTTCTCTTACTAAAGATAGTTCCAAAACATCTTAGTTATACCCAAATCACTCACACCGACTTCAAAATCTTTACCCACAAATGTTAAGACAACCAATTAATTTTATTTAATATTTAATATTTTTTTAATATAAATTTATGTGATTGATTGAGTATGAACCCTACCAAAATATAAATGTTGATTAAAATTAATTTAAAAAATCAACTATTTCAAAAAAAAATATTTTAATATAACAACATCATTATATAAAATTTCTCCAAACTATCACTAGAAGAAATAAAAAAATAACACATATATATCCATAAGTCAACCTCCAAAATGCATTTCTAGACATTCAAAGAGTGCAAATAACGCAACTCTTCATACTCACCCTAAAAAGCCACACTTTAAATTGACATCCAAGTTATTCTCAAAATGCCATTTCTCAATGTAGGTATATAATTTTATCAAAGTAGGTATTGCATTTTGCCTTTAAAAAATTTAAAACTTAATTTTGATTTTGAATTCCCTAGCTGAGAATTCAATCCTAGACCTCTTGAATTTTGCATCGCACTAAAATTTGGTCATATTGTGAAGGGAGAAGACAAATAAAAATCTCAGTATGAAAATGGTGAATTTGAAATAAAGAAGTAATTTGAACATAGATGAGTGAATGGAAGGAGATTAGTTGTTGGGACCCCTAATTCTAGGGATTTATATTTTTATATTATATTGTATCATAACATCAAATTTAAGATTTAGATGATTTAATATTTTCTTAGTTTAAATAAATCATATGAACGTAATTCGATTATGTCCGAAGCCATGTTATTATTTTTATGTTGACATATCATTTTAAGTCATTTTATAAGTAAGACCAATCTTTGGCATTGATATACCCAACAATTTTTTTAAATTTGACCAATAATAAAATACAAACGAATACACTATTTTCGCATTGATTTAAAAAATTGTGCAATGAAATCTGTCAAGCAATTAATATGGGTACATAATATACAATGAAGGGCCATGTTGGAAACACGAGGATCATTAAATGCCATGAAATGTCATGTTAAAAGATGCCTAGTGCCCTTTGTTTTGATTAATATGGCAAATTAATGCCACCATGTATGCCATATACAACCTAATTAGCTAGATATTCTTTTAATAAGACCTCTCCAAAATAAATATTATTAATCAAATTTAAATTGTAATAAAAATTAAACAATATCAAATTTGTATTTTCAAGTTCAAATTATGAAAACAAACTTACATTACATATTTAAAAACATTATGTTTTTTAACATTGTTTATGTTTTCAAAGATTTTATTGGTTTTATATTTTATGCATTATGTTTCTTAACGCATTTTATGTTTGCAAAGTTTTTAATACCCTTACATTTATTAAATTATGTTTTTAAACACAGTTTATGTTTACAAAGTTTGTAATGCTCCCACATTAATTTTTTTTAAATATAATAAACACTATGTGATGCTAAATTTTTTGTTGTTTGTATTGCTTATTTGTGTTATTGATGTTTGTTTCCTATAAGTAATGATGACATATTTAAAATTAAAGAGCAGAGAATAAAAATGTGGAACTCATTTTAGGTGAAGGATACATAAATTTCATTAAGATTATGACTCATTTCCATGTTGAATGGTAGAAAACAAGTAACTAGTTTATATAGCTTAAACATAATCATTACATAATATACTTCGCTTGTATCATCACCTATAAAAAACATTAGTCTTGGGTAACCTAATTTCCCATTTAAAAAAAAAACACATCTTAAAAATGATGCATTTAACGTTAAACAAATATTACACCATCCAAGGTCGAAACATTGAGCTATGCCCTTCATTTCCTATATTCAGAGATTGTGGAATTTTAGTTGGTCTTTCAAGGAATTTATCCTTGTAGGGATTTGCCACCATGTCAAAAATTAAAGAAGAAGGATCCCACATGGATAGTTTTAAGCATATGAAGCAATTGGGGTAAAAATGTTTATCATGTCTTTAAAAATGTGATGTTATTCAAGTAGAGGGTTGAATTGGTTTCTTAAAGGACTTTTCCTCATCTCCTTTCTATCATGCTCTTTCTTTTGCTCATTTTTATTCCTTTGTTGTGTCTTTTCCTACTACATCTTTTGCCTTTTGATTTCATTTTAAGTCTTTAGTTGATCCCTTCATTATCTCTCACCCTACTTAAGGGTTTTCATTTCATTAACATGTTATTTCTTCCTTGCCTTCAATTATTCAATCTCTTTCTTGCAGGTCTCATGTTCTATAAACATTTACCTATACTCATATGATGTGAGTATTTGAAATTGTTTGGTCATCCTAAGTGCATTATTTCCTTATTTCTTAGTGGCCACTTACGTTGGTAATTTAATAAATGATGATATTGAATTTAATTTTTCATTCATTTATGGTTGGCTACAATCTATTTATTGGATTGCATTCTATATTATGTCCTCACTGACACTTAAATCTATAGAATGACATCTTCTACTCCCCATTATCCACCTACTACATAGTAATGAACTCTCTCATGTAGGATATAAAATAGAAGTGATGGCATTGGCATTAACACATCTATTTATATTAATTCACAATTAAGGCCAATATGTTTTGCTCTATCCTTTTGCCAATCTTGTGGGCTTACTTGGATAGGCAAACCTAAACTGTTTTAGTTGAAATTGAATATTGTGCCCCTTTCATTGGAAGGGGCATTCAATGCATTCTCAACTACTTGTGATTGTTGAGTTTGAGTAACTTGAGTTTCATGTGTTTTTTATATGCCACACATTTATTGGCTATGAACATCTTCTACATTTACCATCTATATACCTTCAACAACATATGTTTCATGTATTTTCTCCATCTTTTGTATTCTAGCTTAAATTTGTTCCTCATCTATCCCTACCAACCTCATGATATTTTTAGCAATTATAACTCCATCCTCCTCAACATGGAATCCTTCACTTAGAGTCCTATACAACCTTGGGGTTTAGGGGCCATATACCTATCTTTCTACATCTAAATTTTATATTCTTAGGATTAGTGCCCTCTTCAATGTTATGCTACCCAACATGTCTAATTATTATCATTTGATCTCTAAACCATAATTTTCATTCATCCATGATGTCTTCTCAGTCTTGAAGTAATCCTTAAATGGACCAAACACACTTTTACATCTAATGGCTATAATTTCTACCTAGTGTGTGTGGAAAATCTAAGTAGGGCAGTCTCCAAAGCTCTTGTTTCTTCAATTATTGATAGTGTAACATGGTTATCATGCCCATCAAATATGAGAAGATGTCTATTTATAAGTGAAAATCCTCTTGGTATAGACATAGATAAATGATGCAGCCAGTCCATGAATAATTCATTGGTCATCCGTACATGGGGTTGGGAAGCTATACAAGCCCTTGATTCACAACCTAAAATGAAATTTTACAACTTAATTTTTTATTTGAATATGTATAACCCTAGGATACTTTGGAAAACTACATTTACACATGTTAAAATTATGATTCATTCTCTAATTTTAGACATTGTCTATGACATACTCCTTGTCCCTTTCTTAGTGATGACTCACATTCCACAATTCCTTCTAGCTTGCACTCTTGTTTCATCATAATTCCATACTTTTTTAGACCCACAATGGTGTTATTTATACACAATTCTCAAGTTCTCATAAAAAATGACATATTTGAGGGATTTAACATCACAACCCTATCTTTGTCTAGTCCTTCTGTTATTCTCATAGATAAATTAAAATACAGGTTGGGACTATCTTCACATATGTGGGCAACGTCTTCCTTCAAATGTGAGATATACAACATATGGACCATGTCATCTAAGTCCTTGCACCACTTTATAATCTCACATTCCTTTGTATATGATAAAATAAGAGGTGGATCCTTCTTATTAAGTGTTATAATTCATTTCAACCAATCAAACAAAGTGCTTGGTTTCATGCCCTTTTTTTTGTTGTAGCATTTTTTTATTAAACATTATTATCCATGTCTTTCATTTAAATTTATATTTCATCCTTTGTCCACTCTGTATGGAGGGAAACATTTTTAATGACAGTAACATTTTTGATCACTTTCTTCTCTCACTAGTTGGTAGGGGTTTGGTATTGAACAACTTTATTCTCTAGTTGCTTGGTAGTGAGTTGCTCTTCAATGACTTCCCTCTCTTGTTGGTTGGCAGTGGGTTGGTCATCATTAAATTCTCCACCATTAACATCAATAAATTTTATTCCTCAATTATTCTTTATTACACATGGTCATCATCTAATAAACTACATCCTTGTTTTCACATCCTCATTTTGAACTATGACAATCAACAAAATTTATAATTAATTGATAATAGAATGGAAAAAATATAAAAAAAGCTATGACAAAGAGTATTTATAATGTTAAAAATGTGAATGAATAATATAGCAACATGAATTCACAATAAGATAACAGTAACACAAGAACATGAATTCAAAAAATGAATTGGTTTGATACATTTGACTCAAAATTTATTGGTATGTGAATGAAAACCTTAATTATGATATAAAAATAATAATATTTACTATTATGTGAATTAAAAACTTTTAGGATTCCATCCACATACCATTAAATGTATAGTCTTCCATCCTAATTTCTAACCCCTTTCCATCAAAAAAAGCATTTGTGTGTAGAAATGTTCAGTGAGTTTTTGCATAATCCATGAAAATTTAAAGGTATGGAAATAGAAATATGTCATTGATATAAAAACAATAACATTTAATGGTATGTGAATGAAAACCTCCAAGTCTTATTTTCAAAATAATAGAGCATGATAGTATTGATTGACTCAGGAAGTACTTACAACTTCACCAAAAATAAGTTGGTTACTCACTTGAAATTTTATGTTTATTCGACTTTAAATTTCCAATCCATGCTTGTAGATGGTGGCATGTCAATTATACATGGAAATACCATCATATTAAAATCACCATGGGATATTTCCTTCTATATTTCCATATGTTTGCCATTCCCATAGGAAGTGTAAACATTGTGCTATGATATTAATAGTTGACTACCTTGCGAATGATTGAATTTAATTTATATGAGCTCTTCATAAATTTTCATTCAGAAGGAAGGACATTTAAACTACATGGACTTTGTGAAAATTCTAGGCAGTTGGTTAGCTCTTATCAAATACAAAAATATTATTTTAAATAGAGTAGATAAGTTTGTGTCACAATGTTTTTCATTAGAATCAAAACCATCAAAGGTGCATACACCACCAAATTTAAAGGCAATTATAGAGGGACACTCAATAATTTTTGGTGATATGTGTTTTACCCTTTTTTTAATTCAAAAATATAATTTTTTGTTTAATAGGTGTAAAACTTGAAAGATATCATAATTATAAAGATATAAAAATATTATCAATTTTGATTTGTAACTCTCTAAATTTGGAAATATGCATTTGTTTGAAAATACTAAGAAGAAAACAATTTAGCTTAGATCTAGTTCCTAGTTGAATATTACGGATATCTGACAACAAAAATAAAAAATACTAAATTTTGATTAGTTAAAACTAGGAACTGAATCTGAAGATGCTTCTATACAAGTCTACTCTCCCTAGATAGTAGCACGGGTCGGTCAGGTTCGTTGACTAGAGACTTATCCAGGTTGACTATGATTGATAATTAATAGTGAAAAATAGAGAAAGGCATAATTGTGACAATGCAAGGTGAGTAAAAGTATATAAATATATTCTTGTACAAGGCCACACTCCCTAGAAAACAACTTGGTTGTTTGCGTCTATTAACTTTAGACTTGTCCAAGTTGATTGTCATTAAAGTCTGACCATTTTTTCCTTTTGCGCATATGTCTACTGAGTGGGATAAGATGCTATGATTTTTCCATTTTTTTTGGGTCTCGTTATCTTTATCCTATTTGCTTTGGAAAGTCTAGGGGTCTTTGTGAGAGCTAGAAACCTAAACAAATGAGATGATGAGTGTAATGAACTGAATTGATCCCAATCATCCCATTGATGATTGACCATTGCCGATATATATACTTTAAAGACGGTATCAAACCACACATAGTTATTCCATCTAAAGTGATTGTGTAATTGTTCTCCTTGACTACATGTATGCATCTATAAATATGTATTTAATAGTTGAAAATGATAGCTCTTTACTTGATTTGAGATTCTTTAGACTTGAATTGTGACTAATCCTTGTGAATAATCTTGAATTTGGGGAAAATAGGAAATATTTTTTTCAATGTGCAATAGTGTGTAAATGCTCAATAACTAGTGCCAATCTAGGAATAATGAATGACACTTGATTTGTTATTATAGTGAGATATTTTGATAATTTCCTTTAGTTGATCTTATGAAACATGCGTGAAGGCCCAAATATATATTTTGAAATTTAGAAACTAGTCATTAATTAGTGTAAATGAAGTTGCACTAGGCAGACATGTCTATAGCAATAGACATGTATGCCTCTAGTTCAACCCATCCCAAAGTTTTAGGTATAGTTGTCATGAGTTGGATGTAATATGAGAGTGATTTAACAAAGGTTTGAGTACTAACCTAGAAAATTTTGTGTAGTAGTGATAATGAACAAAGGGTCAAGCCCACATATAAATAAATGTCTTAGAAGAATGGTGAATAAGATTTGTGTATTTGGAGCACAAATCATGTGGTTTAGGATGCGTCAAGAATTAACATTTTCAAGTACCTATGACCAAATTTAAATATTTATATTTTCTCCCATTTTATTCTAGTAAATAAATTTATAGAGTAAAGGAGAAAGAATTAAACCTAAGTGTGTATAACACACTTTGTTTTTTATAGGATCCTCCAATTGTGTAGGGAAATTGAAAATTATCAAACCCTATAATAACATACGAATTAGCCATTTGTTAATATTAACATTTTAAAAATTTTAACTTTGACTTTTAGAAAATTGAAAGGAGAGTAATGAAGGAGTATATATGTAAGGATATGACACCATACTACCCTATAACCTATAAAATCATGATGAATAACTGGAGAAACACACCTCCTTACTAAATCACTTGGAGAGATGGTTCCTCATATTTAACCAATGGTCAATTAATAGTGATCAAGTTATGATTTTTAATAACTAATCAATCCCTTGAGTTGGAAAGATGCATATTCCAACTCTCATGAATAAGAAATAAATACCAATGTACTAATCCAAATAATGTGGAAACGTGACAGGTTCAATGGAAGTGATTCCAAAGCTATTGAGTATCACTAGGCTTGAACATGTATCACATGTAACAAAAAATGAAACTACACGATGGGTTCACTATAAGTAATTCCATGGTCTCACTAGACTCAAATATACACAACCCATAACAAAATGAATTAAACTGATGTAGATCAATCTAGATTCTATTTTTATGATAAAAAAATACTGAAGAATATTCCTGTCCCCATCATGACCTTAGTGCCAATAGATTTGGATTGAAATGAACATTTCCCTTTGATTTTTAAATTGTATTATATTTGATATCTGCATAAAATTGTATCACTCCTTTTGAGTTTTAAAAATGTATAAATGTGCATGAATAGTATCATGTCTTTTAAATTTGAGATTTTTTCATGAACAAGTATCATCCTCCATGAATCTGTGACAAATGATATAGAATGACATGCATCTGTATGCTCAATTGTAAATGTATGTGACCTATACCTTCTATTATTATATTTTTTTTGTGTATACCCATGTATATGCATTAAAGTGTATGCCAATTTGTACTTTGATTCTATATAAAATGAGTGCATACACATGTTATATACCCCTATAATTTGTATCATTATACCAATATCTATCATGTATTTAATTTTTGAATTACTTTGAATCTTTAAAAACATGTACTTTATCATAAAATCTAATCGTTGAATTAATTTGATTATTTAAAACATATATTTTGAATCTTTAAAACTTATACCCTATCCCAAATTTGATTTATATCTATTCATCGAGGATTAGATCTTTAAGATAATCCCACTGTGATGTCATCATTTTGAGATGAGGGATATAGCCTACAAGTCACTCATCTCAAAATAAGAGTTAATTATATCATGTAATAAAGATATAACATGCAACATTATGTCATTATGTGGAGAGTGTGTCATCATATCAATATAATTATCATTGAAGCATGTATGCAACATATTAAATGTGACACATATAAGTGCCATGTCTAAATAGATATAAAAATAAGGTGTGAAATAAATTAACCATATATGGAGTATAATATGTAGTATAAGTGCATGATATGGATTTTGGCACCACTAATCAATTTCAACAAACATAAGACAAATTTTCATACAACATCGCACATAAGGCTAAGGGCCACATAAAAGGGACATGTTCAAATGTTAGGCATAAAATAAAAAATCATGCACATTGGGCCAAGGGACACAAACAATGGACATTTTCAAATGTCGTATAATAAAAAATTGCACATAAAAGGTCAAGGGACACAAACAATAAACATGTTCAAATGTCACATAGTTAAATATTGCATACATAGGGCCAAAGGCCATAAGTAATGAATATGTTTAAATGTTGTTCAATAAATATTCTACACATAAGTCTAAGGACCACAAGCAATGAACATGTTCAAATATTGCATAATAAAATGTTGTACAATAAGGCCAAAAGCCACACGTAATAAACAATATATATCTAGCTTATCATGAAAGAAAGTAAATATTATCAAAAGAGCATAGAATAAGTGAACACTAGTCTAATCCATCCATATGTATCAATGCCATATTATATAAAAGTAACATATCTATGTAACACAATGTAAGATATGAGTAGTTAGCAAGACACTTGTAAGATATGTAGCTTGACATGGTGAAAAGGTCAAAAAAGATATAACCTAGTGATAATATAACTTGTAGAATAATATTCCCCTAACATGGGCATGACCACTTCGTAAAAAGGATCTAACATATAAGAATCCATGTAAAATATGTATGTTCTACATCACACTCATATACCACACAAAATGCATGTGTATTTGAAAAAGAATGTGTTATCTATAAAAAAATGTGATAAACAACATATGTAAATAATTAAACTAGCAATTCAAATCATGCTCAGATCCTGATTTTTTATTTTCATAGAATATTTTGAATATTTTTATATTTTTTACATATTATATTTTTTTGACATTTTTCATATTTTTGAAATAAACTAACCTATGATCCAATCAATGGGAGGACCATAGTATGTGCATGTATCATAGAATTGAAAGGTGACTTTTCTTGAATGAAAAGTGATACATGCAGATGGATCTAAATTTAAAAAGTATCAAGCATTGTCACACAATTATCTTGATCACTAAACATAGAATCCTTCATGTTATGTGTAACTTGAGAGGTTAAAATATTTGATGTAGTCTAATGTAGATCAGGGGATGGTCTCACTACCTATGTTTTCTATGGAACATCTTGAACTGTCTAGGGAACTATCTTAGGATGCAATGTAGAAGTTGAAAATCTATATGAGATTTAAATAAATCTTTGATGTTAAGATTGACTTTTAGGATGGTGTACCACTCTTATTTCAATTTTTTTCATATAAATATTATGCATAGGTGTAATAATTTTCTCTACACTATGCTCTTGGAAAGGTGCAATAATTTTATTTGTATTATAACCTTGAATAAGTGTCATCACTAACTATGGTGGTGGTGGGAGAGTGGGATGGGTTACCAATGACTGTAGAGGGTACTCATATCAAATGCATTGAAATTTTATCACTTTATTACAATGTATATATTTGAGACATCGATGTATTGTTGATGGTACTATGCAAGGATTATGTAGCCAAGGGCATTCTGATAACTTATTAAAGACCCCTATGCTTGGTAAGACTATAAATGGATTAGTCATTATTGTTGAACCTAAAGATTATATTGTGTATGTACATTTAATGCTTTGACTATTATTTATGTGTCTTGTAAATATTGCTCTATGCACCTAAGAATACAAAGGAGTGTCATTATACATGCATTTTCAATTGACTGTTATCGATCATGACACTATGTATAGTTTTTTTTGTTTATATATGATCAAATAAATAGTGCATGTATATACAAATAATCTTTTAGTCTCTATCATCAAATATGAGCATAGGATGTGGTTTTGATGTTGCTATAAATGTATTAATGATACCATATATTGGATGCCCATATGTTGAAGGAGGTGTAGACACATAAATTTGGTCACAAGTACTTGACAATGCTAATTTTTGACACATCTTGAACCACATGACTTGCATGTGATTACATGAATCTTATTATCCATTCCTCTAAGAAATTTATCTATTTTCAGGATTGACCCTTTGTTTTCCATCATTATTACATATAACTCTCAATGTCAAATTCTAAATATGCTTCAAATCACCTTGATATTGTCTCCAAAAAAGGATAGTTATCCTTGAACCTTTTGGACAAGTCCGTGCTAGGCATAAAAAAGAACATTGCACCCCTATCCATTTATGTTGGCCACATGTCACACCAAATAATGACCAATTTCCAAATTTGATATCAATTTTTCAATTCTTCCCACACGTTACACATGGTTGGTTAAAGGAAATTATCAAAAGGCTCACCTATAAATACATATCAAGAGTCATTAATTGATACAATTTGGTATTCAGTTATCTCAATCATTTACACTATTACACATTACGCATATCTATCATATTCTCTCCAAGTTCAAGATCATTCACAAGGAGCAGTCATAAGCCAAGTCAAGAATATTTTGACTAAATTCAATAGCTATCATTTTCAAGTATCAAATCCATTTTATAGATAAATACATATAGTCAAAATAGAAAAATTTCATAATCACTCTAGGTGGGAGAACTACGTGGGCTTAATTTCCCCCATTAGAGTATTGGGTACATAGAATATAGTCAATCATGAAGGGGGTGGTTAAGCTCATCTCATCACATTACACTCCCCTATGTTTTTCAAGTTTTAAATCTATCAAATTACCCTTAGGGTTTCAAAGACAAATGAATCAAGATAAAAAATTATGTGTAGCACATTCCAGATTGTAATATCTCAAATCTATCAGGAAACAAAGGTGATGAAAGCATAATGACTATTTTGTATTGATCAATGGACTAGAATATATTGTATCGACCCTACCGACCCTCCTAACCCTCCTAGCCTTCCTAACCCTCATATCCCTCCTAAAATTCCATATGACCCCCTAGGGAGTCAAAAGGATTTGTCCATTCATATAGTCAAAAATAAACTACAAATTGAAGAGATAATTAAGATAATGATGGACCCCTATTTAAATAACACTCACTCTATTTTATTGTAAAATACATTATAGTCATTACTAGGCTAAGCTAATTTAATAATGGTTCAAATTGACAAATGGACATCTTATAGAGAGATGTAGGTCTTACCATGCTAAAAATTTGTGATTGCATGATGTGGGGATAAACATATCACAAAATACCAAATTTTCATATTATTCATTTATCCATAAACCAATTCACTACCTCCATTATCATGAAAATAGTTCACAATCCACGTGTGCTATCATAATTTGATAAGGGAAAGCTTTTGGGATTGATAGTGAATGGTTTTTTATTATGCACCTTATAACAATTATGAGGTTTCTTTGTATTTTTTTAATAAACTCTATTGCAAGTTTATCCTCAATGAAAATCTTAATTATTTTAATCACTCAAAGTTTTAAGTCTAAGGAAAAGGTTATATGCATGATAGATCAAGTACATGTCATGCATCTAATCAGCCTGTAAGAGTCCTTATTTAAAATCCATGTCAGCATGAGATAATCCCCTCTATTGTGAAGGAGTTGTTGAGATTAAAACTTTGCATCCACTTAATGTGATTACTAACACCCTTGTTCAACTTATCAACACTGATGCTAGCATTGGTGCCTAACCATACTATTTCACATGCCATGGTGTTATATGCTCTAGACCCTTAGATGAGGATGATAGTGATTTTAGGGGGAAGATCCTATGGTTATTACAGATGAGATTTTGGCACATAAATTTGGTGTGGTGACCTTGACTTCACCAATGTAAGTATCTTATATATTTGACATGTTAAATTTAATGTGTGTGTGTGTGTTTAAAAGGTAATAATTAATTTACATATAAAATTAAATAGTATAATTGTAATTTTTATTTTTTACGAGACAGTCTCATTATTTTCACAACCAGATTCTGGGTTATTTACTAGTGCATATGCTGTTACTCAATCAACCTATATATATACAAAGGTAATTTTTAATTAATATTATGCTTCATGTACATGTATTTATTTATATAGATATTTTGAACTAACAATCATACTCCATCAATACAAGTAGGAATTGACTTAGGCAGTGATGTTGTGATTTCAGTTGCACAACAAATCACTGAGGTATGTTAGTTTGTAATGTTAAATTGTAAATATAGATTTATGTTAATAATTTTAATATATATTTGTGTTATAATTGACATGAATGTTTTATCTATGCAAGGTTATCTGATGATGTCTGATAGTTCCATTGAGATGATTAACATGAAATCATCTCATGTTATTTATCCCTTTCATACTCTTGTGCATGAAGATCATCCTACCATTTAACCTTTTTAGCATGAGAATAAAATTGAGTGTGACCATGAGATTGCAGTAAGTGCACATTTAAATAGTTTCTATATCATTCTAAAATTAACATGTGAACTTGGTTCTAATAATATTTGTATATGAATATGGTCAACTACAAGTAAGCTATGGCCATAGAAGGACTCACATTCAGATCTTAGAGGAATCTAAGTCATTTCATGGATCTCCATATATGAGAAAGGCATTTGATGGAGAGCCTTCTTCAATCAAGGCAAAGAAAGGGAGGAATTTTTATGATTACGAAATGTCTTACATGATGTACGTTGTTGTATGCCTCTATGGTAGTGTACACATTTTTGGAATTGTATGCCTATATGGCATTGCCCCAACATTATATTATGTTCATATTTTATATGCTTTATGGTTTATCTATCTGTGTGTGTGTGTGTGTGTGTGTGTGTGTGTGTGTGTGTGTGTGTGTGTGTGTGTGTGTGTGTGTGTGTGTGTGTGTGTGTGTTTGTGCATGCATTTGCATTTTATAGTGATCATCTTTCTACATATAATTTTTTAATATTTCTTTTTTGTACAACGCTGAATAAATCATTGTCATAAAAAATAATTCAACTAAATTTGACGTGTTAAAATTGAAGGTATGGTTTTTACACTACTCTTGGAGCTCAAATATCCTAAATTTACCACTGTATCAATAGATCAACTAGTTTGTGCCACTATTTTCCTAGTTCCCATTTATTTATGTTAAACTGTGAGTGTTTTATATAATTTTGTCAATTTTGTGTGTTCTTAAATGCACCAAAGACACCATCCTTCCATGCATGATGGATCTTTATAGAATTTTTTTGTTACCACCTTATTTTTACATTTTGCATACCATGGGAGTTCTCACACTATTCGAGCATCAACAATGGATGTTAAGATCTAGTACATTCTACCTTATGCTGGAATATTATTGTATATTATGGATTGGGAACCACTCATGTTGTCTAGGTATTTTTAGCATTGCATTAAACTTTTCATTTTAGGCATGTGTAAGATTTCTGAAAATATTTTAATATCATAAAAATGGCTTAAAAATATTCCCAATTAATATATACATGGACGTTGATGTACATTATGTACCATATAAGTAATTTTATAAATTTGAAAGTATGGTATATATCTCCAAACACTTAATGAAAAGGCACTTATTTAATTTTTAAAAGAAAAACTGATCCATTCTCTATCACTGCAAGTCTGACACAACTCACCTTAATATGGTGCAATATTATGTTACATAAGCTTTTTTGTGTTGGTGTAGGTAAATACACCTATTTTTCTTATTTACTTTGGAAAAGATATTAGTTAAGTCATAAGTTAATTAGTTGTGCACTTAAATTATAAGTGAGGATAAATATTATAACTATCTCAATCCCTTAATGTGCATAGATTAGATAAAATCTTTTCATCTTCAACATGCTTTAACTTTAGTTAGCTATAGTTAGAATTTTCTATCTACAACTATCTTTCATGAACTTGTAAATGATTTTTATTAATTCATGCACCTTAGTGATATTTTATTTATACACAAAGGTCCTCTTTATTTATTAATATTATAAGAACAATGTCACCTTAATTTGATTTTTTGTTCATATGTTTATTCTTACTAACATAATATCATTTTTGGCCTGTTTCCACATGGTATTAGATCATTTGGGTCTGATGCTCGGGTATACATCCTCAAGGGTAAATGCAAGTTCATACTAAAATATAGAAAGCCTTTCATGCTTTTTTTTTACCTAGAAGGTTCCAAGGAGTATATATTTTTTGAGCTTGACACACACAAGTTGGTTATTTATAGAATTTTTTAATTTGATGAATGACTTATCAACCAAAAATTAGATCCTAACCTCCCTTATTATAACCAACATACTTCATCCAATGATTAAGATGAATTTTGAAAATTTTGATGATCATGTTGATAAAAAAGAAGAATATGCAAATCCTCCTCCACCACCACCCCTATCATGGACTCCTTGTATGCTTCTAAAATGAGTCCAAAAGGTTAGACATGATGTTGGGTCTTTTACGAGTGATCCGAATGAGATTCTTCAGAAATAGTCACAAAATGAAAAATTAAAATTTAATTGTTTATGGCATATATGATTAGAATCTCATGGGAAAAATAGAGAGATATTTTGGGGATGAGAAGAAATTAGGGGACCATAAAAGGTTTGAAATGATAAAATTGACTTTGATTGAAATAATGTAATTGATTTGAAACTCTCCAAAAAATTGGAACTTTGAATTATTTGAAACTCTTTGAGAATGAATTGATTAATTTCATCATTTTTGGGAGCTCATACTCTCAACCATGCTTCATGTTTACTTTAAAATGATATAATACAAAAGGAATAGTAATATATATATATATATATATATATATATATATATATATATATATATATATATATATATATATATATATATATACACACCATGTAATATAAGAACATATGAGAATCAACATATTTATTGCATAATGTAGTGTACAATATAATTATTTTGTATAGGGAAGACCTTTCACATCAAAACTTTTAACTCAACATTTGTGAAGCTATTTATAATACAATAAACACAATGGTTGTCACATAAAATACAATTGTTGACTTCAATTGTTCATAACTAAATAATCATTAGTACACTCATTGAAGTAGACAAAATAATGACTATGGCATAATAAAGTATTCTGCCAAAATAAAATGTTATTATTAATTTTAATGGTATACATTTATCCCATGTATTTAAATAAGTCAGAGTCTATTTTTGACATAACCCATTTAAAATCAAGAAGAATTATATGGAATAGAAAAGAAGACATCCCTGATGGTACTATAACTTAGTGTCATCCTCAAGAGGCTTCCCTTTATAACTTTAGCTAGTGTAACTTTGATTGAGGTGTATAAGCTTATTCCATGTGTTTCTTCAAATAATGTCTTGTCACACTATCACACTCACATGATCACTTAACCATACACCTATTGTCCATAAATTATAAAAAAATACAATGGAAACATCAGTGTAGGTGAGGGCTAACACATAAGTAATACTCCTACTACTTATGAATAGGATACTAAGAACTAACATGATAAATGATTTTACTTAAAAAATTTATAGTTTAAGATTCAATCACACTTCTTATATGTATGGCTAAATATATACAAATTTATATTCATCCATCACTTCCAACACATCTAGATAGGCAAATCATGTATGTTCTGATGACAACCAATTTCAATTCCACCCAGATACACTTGTATATAACTGCTCAAGAATGTAGAAACATTGACAACAAATATTGTTAAAGTTGAAGTTATAATTGGAGATATCCATATTCAATGCTTTGTGGATGAAAAATGGGACTTCCACCATGTCAGGGGTGGAAAAAATAGTTTAAGACCAAGTTATTGGCCTCTAATCACACCCTATTAGGAGATGAATTACCCATTCCATCCTTAATAACATGCTTCCCAATATGATAAAATTGTTATTTTTAGACCAACTTTAGACGTACATAAAATAAAAACCAAAGTCACTTGCATGAACTAAAAGAACCATCACATGCATTTGAAATGCCTCTAATATCATCCTAAAGCATGGTGATTGAAAATAAGAGATAAATCTATGGCAAACAATATATTAATGAGTGTTGAAAAGTAAATTTTATGTAGCCAAGAGATAAGTTATTGTCCTCTAACTAACATTTTTGCTTCTTGGGACCTCCCCTTGTAAATACATCACTTAAAACATGACTAGATAGGAAAATCACATGTGTTCCAATGAACATGAGCTTTGAATACACCTCGATGTGGGTTTTTATAGCTATTCTAGAACATGAAAATGTTGATAATAAATATTGTTAAATTTGAAGCCACAATTAGAGATCTCCACCTTCGGTGCTTCATGCCTAAAAATTGGCACCAGAAGCATGTCAAGGGTGGTGAATAATATCTAGGACCAAGTATTTTTTCTATGATCACACTTCGTTAAGAGATGGAGTACCTATTATTCCCTCAAGAACATGCTTCATGATATGATAAAATTATTGTTTTTAGGACAACTTCAAACGCACATAAAACTAAAACCTTAAATCACTTGCATGAATTAAGATAAACCTCAAATTCATGTGGAATACCTATACTTTCACCCTAGATCACATCAGTTGAACATAAGAAATGAATCAATGGTAGATAGTATACTAATTAGTTTTGAAATATAACTTTATGCAATCAAGAGACAAGTTCTTATCTTCCAATTGACATTTACTTATATGACCTCCCATTAAAAATACATAACTTCCAACATGTCTATATAGGAAAATAAAATGTTTTGCCATTAACATGAGCTTTAAATCCATCTAGATGTAGGTTTTTTACAGTTAGTCTAGAACACATAATTGCTAACAACAAATGTTGTCAAAGTTGAAGCCACAGTTGTAGATATCCACCTTTGGTGCTTTGTGGTTAAAAATAGGAATTCACACCACATAAAGTTTGGTGAATAACATATAGAACTAGGTTTTTGACCTCTGATAATTCTTCATTAGGAGATAGAGTACCCATTCCAGCCTCAATAACATGCTTCCCAATACAATAACATTGTTGTTTTTTAGTCCAACTTTATACATGTATATAAAAAAACTCGTAAGTCACTTACACAAACCAAAAGAAACTTAACATGCATATTGATTCCATATAACTTAACCTTAAATCATGGTTATCTAATATAAGAGACAAATCTATGGTAGATGGTATACTAATAAGTGTTAAAATGCAACTTTTATGGAGTCAAGAGATAAGTTCTTGTCCTCCACTAATATTTTCACTTTAGGATCTCCCCTTGTAAATATATCTCTTAAAACACATTTGAATAGGAAACTAACATGTTTTTATAAAGAACATGATCTCCTAATCCACCATAATACATGTTTTTACACATGTTCTAGAACTCATAAACACTAACAACAAATATTGGCAAACTTGTAGCCGTAGTTGTATATCTCCACCTCCAATGCTTCATGGCTAAAACCTAGCATTGAAACCATATTAAAGGTGTAAAATAATATAGAACACCAATTTATTGGGCTCTAATCATGCCCTATTAGGAGATAGAGTACCTATTTTGGCCTCAAGAATGTGTTTCCCTATATGATTAAATTGTTGTTTCTTGGCCAACTTCAGAAGTGCATAAATTAAAAACCATAAGTCACTTCCACTAACCAAAAATAACCTCATGTGCATTTTGAATCCCTAAAAAAATTTACCCTAGACAAAATTTATTTAACATAAGATATGAATATGTAGTGTATAATATACTAATTAGTGTTAAAACATAACTTTAATGAAGTCAAGAGATAAGTTCTTATCCTCCAACTGGGATTTATGCTTCAAAGACCTCCCATTACAAATACATCACTTTAACATGTCTAGGTATACAAATAAGACTTTTTAACATGAACGCAAACTCTAAATCAATAGAGATATGTGTTTTTATGCTTGCTCTAAAATGTGGAAACCCTAACAATAAATGTTTTCAAAGTTGAATCTACAGTTGTAGATGTCCACCTTTGGTGCTTCATGGTTGAAAATTATCATTGCCACCATGTCAAGGGTAGTGAATAACATATATGACCAAGTTATTAGCCTCTAATCATGCCTTATTAGGATACGTAGCACCTATTATGGCCTTGAGAATGTGCTTCTCTTAGCTTCAAGAATATGAAATTTATTACTAATAGTGTCAATCATGTGAAGATGGAAGCTTTTTTGCCACCACTAACCTACAAAACATATTTTATTAAGTAATTAAATTGAAATTTATATATAAAATATAAAAAATCAATAAGATTTGATAAAAATAAATACATTTACATTTGAGAACTCAACATGCCTTTGAATTTAAATCCAATGAACCACTAAGATCTATCTTACTCTTGATAGTAGAAAGAATTGCTTCATGATATAACTCATTAACATTCCATATATTATTATTTAATGGCCTTCCCTGATATTTGATAAATTAAATATTTGTTACAAGAACCAAATTTGAATAGTATAGTATCTTCATATGTATTTCATAGTCTTAAAATAACCATGTATTTGAATTTTTTATAAGTTATTATCAAATCCAAGTTATATTAACTACCATAGATATAGTGGGATAGTCAATGTTTTCCCCATCTATGACTGAGGAAGTCAGTTTCTTTTTTTCATCTACAAACCAAAATAATTAGTAATTTGTTCCCTCTTTGTTTTCCTCATCCTCAATAACTACAAAAATATGCCCTGCATCACAAAACAAAACATTTTTTTAATTATAATGATGTTGATAGATAATCAGAATTTAGTACATGATGATTAATCTTGTATTTGGTTACACTAGATCAGATACATGGTAAAATTCATGTAATGATGTCATATATGTAAGTTGTAAAGTTGGTGGAGCTTGATATGTGCTAATTGGAATTAGAGGTCTACAATTCCATCCATCCACCCACTCTTGTGACTCACACTCATTTCAAATAAAGTTCACACATGCAAAACAAAAAGATGTCGTGTGTCTCATCCAATAACCTACATTTTAGATATTAAATGAGTGGATCTCACTTGATCCTGTTACGGTCAGACAATCTTCATACCTTACCAATTTTTATTGCTCCATCAACCAAAAATATCTACAAACAATAGAGTTTTATTCAGTACCATGGGAAATTTTATTGTTACACTATTCAAAAATGGTTTTTGTATCAGTCAAATCAATTTCATATTTTAGCTTCAACTCCTCTCTTGCAAGGTATTTTTTCACAGATGTTTTGGCACTATCATGCTCCCATTTTCCATGGATAGCCTCAGTGAAACTCCAAATATGTTTTACATCAATTTTAACATGCATCCTACTCAACTAGTAAAACATTTGTGCATTATTAAATTTTGATGTGCAATTGTCTGACCAAATATAATGTTGATTGAATGTAATGTTCATCTCAATCAACTTTCCATATAAAATCTCAAAACAACCTTGAAATTACTCTATATAATGTGATTGATCATCACTCACATAGAAATGATACTCTTTTAAATATTTTTTTGAACTTCATTTGTACGATTAAGTGCATGCATGACTATTATATGCACAAATATGGTAACCTATAATGAGTTTTAATACTATGACTGAATATCTATTTGTAGTTTGAACGTGTAATTCTCAAAAAATTAAACTACTAAAACAATATAAGTAAGTGGGAATGTGTCCTTGATTAATCAGAATTGTTCATCCAACCATCTAGTTATGTGTGTGTGCCTTATATACTCATAAACAATTTCCTCCTTGAATTTGACCATAAAATCTTGAAACATGTATTTGTTTTGTAACAAGTTCATACATTTTATATTCCTTACCATATTTTAATTGATATGTTAGATATTTATATTTTATAAAACCAACTAAATATTGTCCAATCCCACTTGTACTCTCGTTAGGGATATAATTTTTAAATTTTAATAATCCACTACAAATGTTGCAAGTTTCATCTAAACATGCTTCGTTATATAAATTTTATCGATTTGGTCTTTCAAAAAAATAGTTAGAATAAATTCCCTTGTTAACCTTGGTGTAAATTTCATGCCACACTCCTAAAAAATATTGGCATTATGCAAAATACAACGTACATGATGAAAAACATTATAATGCATTTAAAACTCAATATGTTTCCTATAACAAGTGGTGAGTGTATGATTTATTTTAGCATAGAAGGATTCGGCCATCTCAAAACACCTTTGCCTAATAGAAATTTATTAATATTTTTGTAAAAACTTAAGTTAATTATGTTTGTATCAATCCAAGAAATGATTTAGATATTTTTCATGATTATGAGAACCAACCCTTATTTTCACTACATCTCTTGTATTGGGTGAAATCCTTGTGTTATCTTTCCAAAATTGTGCAACTAAATCTTTGAGAGAATCAGATATAGCCTTTTATTTTCATGGAATTTTTAATACAGGACACCCGTAGCTCACTTTTATTGGCATAATCAAGTCTTTTATGTATCCCAATGTCTTTCATTAGTATTTTTCTATTTATATTCACCATTTTGCTTGTTTTTCTAATCAAGTGTTTTCTCATTATTTGACCACTTATTATACAAGTTGTAATTATGTGTCAAGCAATATTACTATCCTTGGAGCATCTTTTCACACCTATAGTATGCTTTGCATTGTATATATTTTCAACAATTACTTTGCTCTCAACATCATTATGAGATGTTCTTAGTTTTAAGGCATACATTTTAGGTCTCATCTTAACCAATTTCATCAATGAAATAAATAATTGGCATATTCAACTATAATTTAATTCTCTAAATAATTATCCCAAAAACATTAGTTACTCTTCTTGAATGGTAGTCAGACATTTTCTTAAGTACCTAGGTCTTCTACGTAAAATCGTGGGAGGTGTTACTAATTATATAATATGTCAATTTGGTGTTTACATATTGTTATGTGTAGAGAAATTTTTACTCTACATCATATTTAATTTATTCTTTTGATCCAAGTGCTGCAATTTTGGTTCTTGCATGTCCTCGACGTAGCGGTAGAATTTTGAAGCAGAGGGCCAGTTCATTTTGCCTAAATGTTGAGATGCAGTGGAAGCTGCCAAGTGTCGCCCTTCGAGCAGGTCTTTTTCCTCTTCTTGTTTCCTTTGTCTCATTTTTGCCTGAGTATAAGTTCAAGCAGATCCTACCAAGTGTTACTTTTTGGGAGATAAAGCCGATAGCTGGTGTCCTCTGAGTCCCCTTTTTGTAACTTTTAAGAACTGTGAACCATGCCACATACCCAGTAGCAGTTAAGCGGAACACACCACGTGTCAGCATCTGTGTCTCATATCGGCATCTGCATTTCATTCAAATACTTTCAACATAAATTAGCAGAGAAGGTGGAAAGCGCCAAGTGGCAGTTGTGGAGGCCCTAAAATACCTTTTGGAGAAGAATCGCAAGCCACCACGTGTCGTCATCCGAGAGACTTTCATTTTGCTTAAGTGCTAAGAGCAGCAGAGGCTACCAAGTGTCACTCTCTGGTCCCTTTCTACCCCATCCCCAAAAGGCAGTGGAAGGTGCCATGTACCTTTAGATGATGAAGCGGAAGATGCCACTTATCTTCCTCGAAGCCATGGAAGCCTCCACGTGTCAACGCTCGAGAGAATCATCGTCAAGCTATATTGATAAATATAAAATGGTGGTGGGTCCTAGGTGTTACTTCAAAAGTCTACAAAAGTTGCCAAGTGTCACCAGCTGTAAAAGTCTAATATGTGTCCTGAATAAATCTACAACATAGCTAAAGAGAAGCGGAGAAAGGTGTGTTTCTTCAAAAATCAGGCAGAAAGTGCCAAGTGTCATTCTTTGTGGCCTTCTAAGACTTTCAAGAAAATTGACTAAGTGTCCTCTCCCATTTCAAATAGAATAGAGTGTCCGTCTATTTGTTAAATTGAAATGGAGGGAAAATTGATTGGAGTTAATTCGAGTAGATGAAACAGTTCATCGGGTAGATTTTTGGAGCCCCCCACAGCATTAAAGGCACCGTCTGTTTGTCCCCTAACAGTAGAGGTAGAGCAGACAGTTGGGTAGCCAAAGAGGTGAAGGACGGAGAAGATTGTGTGGGAAAGAAAGTGCTCAAAGGAGACATCCAAGGCTATATAAGGAGGATTGTAAAATAAGAAAAGGGGGGAATTCTCATAGTTTTAGACTTTCTGAGGTTTGTGACCAGTAATATCATTTACTCTTGTCTCAATTTTCTTGAGTTGTAAGGTTGATATAATCATGCATGTTTTTGTGCCCTTTATGTGGCTGAATGAATTAAGGAAATTTGAGCTCCATGCCTTGGTTGGTGTTGTCTGTGTCATTTGCAAAGTAGTCTATGCTGTAGATTTTCTAGTGTTGTGATTGGAAATGTTATTTGCTTCTGTCTCATTTTCTAGAGTCTAAAGTTATACATAACTGTGCATGACTTCTGCACCTCTAATGTGATTGGAAGATTTTATTAAGAAGATTGCACACCATGCCTTTATTGACAATTCTTGTATCTCAGCAAAAGACTCCCCTGTTGTGAGCCTCTGTTTCTGTTATTCCAATCTTTTACATTGATCATGCACTTGTCTGCTCTTAAATGTAATAGAATCCTATAATAGTCACTATGTGCTTAGGTTAGGATTAGGATTACTCTCAGGTGCATCGCCATAGATAGGTTTTAATTCCTGCATTTTGCATTTCTGTTTAGTCTCCTATCCCTTTTCCCCAACAACCATAAAACAAAAGAGACCAGCTTCTTTAAAACCTAGAGGTTTTTTCAAGCTGCATCGTCCCACAGCTTGAAACTTCCCATTGTTGATTGCCTAGGATCTAGCGCAATTTTACGCCGTCAACATTATGTTCACTACTATTTTATTCATTTTATGTTGGGTATGCATAGTTTACTTTTTCCATATTGTTATGTTCACTACTATTTTATTCATTTTATGTTGGGTATGCATAGTTTACTTTTTCCATATTGTTATGTTCACTACTATTTTATTCATTTTATGTTGGGTATTCATAGTTTACTTCATTGTTACTCTCACTATTGAGTATTTTCGTGGAATTTTATTCATTGTTACTTTCACCATTTTGTGTTTTGATGTAATTTTATTCATCGTTAGGGGTAAATCATGATGCATAAATTCATCATCAACAAAATTAAAAAAATCATACTTTGAATGTGGATTTAAAACATAATTTAGAATTTTAGGTAAACATTCATCATCTTTATTCATTTCATAATTATCCATTTCATCATTATCTATCACATTTGGTTCATTGGGACTAGTATATGTACCTTGTCTTAATGAAATATTTGCATTCTCGCCCCCACTATAAAACATCATAACTAGTTATTTGCTTCCTAACAAGATAACTCAATATGTATGATTTATAGTGTTGAAACATCATAACTAGAAGCCCTTATTCAAAGTAATTGGACATCTCATAGTGCATAATCATATTTAACATATATATGTATTTATTTCCTCTCTTGAAACATCCTAATAAAATTCCTTGATACCCTCTAACTAGATGTACAAATACACCATCATGAAATCTCTCATCTAGATGTCCATTATCTCTTAACACTTTAATCAATGACATCCCAACTCTATGGCATAGAGAAATGAAATGTATACATGAAAATAGATTATAATATGTTAAAAATAAATAAAGAAATATACAAGATGATGTTAGAGAAATTCATCTAGGGAGTTTTTATATAGATGTTAAATACGTATTAATGTGATGGGTTACACCCTATCAATTACAAGTTAGTTACAAGTTAATATGATGTTAGGATAGTTGGTTATATAAAAATAAGTTCATTACAAGTCATGTTCTCTAGATATGATTTATCTTTAAATCATGGGGAGAGATGGTTGAGAATCCATGAAATATTGATTCACCCAAGGTGCCTCATTTTTAGTCTCCCAAGATTCTTCATCTTGTGGTAACTTCTACCACTTGAGCATAATATTTTTTTTGGAATGAAAATTCCTTGTATAAATTTCAATAACACCTTCAGATTTAATCTCTTGAATTTTTATTCATTCAAATGGTATCTCAAATTTAAAAATAACTGGCATAATCAATTTCAATGCAAAAGCTACTAGAACTTAGTATTTTTATTGATCTTGAATAGTCCATAAAACATGGTCAATGACTTGAATTTTAGACCACTTTGCTTTAATAAATATTTCTTCTATGATTATAGGCATAAGAAGACTCATGATATAATTTTTTTTTACTATGTTTGGTGTTAATTAATGTGTTGCTTCATATAATTACATTCATATTAAAACACATATATATTCATACATATAGAAACACACACATACACATATATAGAAACACATATATATTCGAACTTTAATAATTTATGGGATACCCTCTATGTTGTAGACACTAAAATTTAATTATGTATAACCTCAATATTTTATACTTGGAAAGTATTTCTCATGGTTGTAGCCTTCAGTTATAAGACATTCTTATTGTTGAAAGGCTCGCATATGCTATATCTTATGTCTATTGTTTATCTCTTAGTTTGACCATATGTTATTTTTATGATTAGGCCTTCTATACTACTCAAAATGATATTAAACCTACTTTTTATCATACACTTCAAGTTTTAGACCTATAACTATTTTCCAACTTCTTGGACACTAGTGTCCCAGTTCGATGCCTACATTGGTGCTAGTGTCTTGTGCCAAACTAAGTATCCAGTGCCCTAAAGTATTAAAATTTACAATTATTATGTATCCTTATGGTCATTCTAAGTGATTTAGCATGAGATATTTCCAAAATGGATTGATATATATATATATATATATATATATATATATATATACAATAACAACCCTCGTTCATTCCTCACCTAGCACAAACCAAACAACTCATAAGGTAATGTATTAAAATCAGTCAATCAAATATTCAAGTGAGTACATATTTCCTATTATTTTATATTTTAATATCAGTCATAGGGAAAACCCATATATAAGTCTAAATTATTTAAGGAGAACTCCATGAGCCATATTTTCTAAGTTACAAGTTAGTTCACTCTATGTACTTGTTTATCACACGTTGCATTTCAATACACACACAAGCCAACACATAGGGGATAACTACATAAATTTGAGGCCCTCTTCAAAGTATTGTTCATGTAGGTATTTCTCATTGATAAATGGGTCCTTGGGGTATCTCGACACTATGTGCCCATCAACCTATTTTTCCCATAATCACTCCAAGGGTGAAAAAGTTAGGGTTTAATCATTTAACCAAGAGAAATAGCCTATGCGCTAGATATAAACACACCACAGTAAAGGAAATGAAAAACCCATAATATTTTAAGTGGTTACACCTAGATATAGCTAATATTATATACTATATACCTGCATCCAAGTCAGATAGTAGTGTCAATGCTACCATCCAGATCCAATGCAAGCATCTAAGGCCACAGTAAAAATTAATAAAATATGAATATTGATCTATAATTTAAATCCAATATGCTTCCATCTTGTTCCATATAATATATGAACATGTACAATAAACCAATTATTCATTATTATTTTTAATTCATTTTAATATCAATCAATAGTTGTACTTTCTATTTAAACATATCTCAACATTATAAATTTAGGATATTGTTTATATAAGTTTACAAATGAATTGGCCTACTATAGATCTGTTTATCACCTTTATGCTTATTTATTTATATATTATTGACCCTAAACTATATTGACCCATCTCAATTTAGGCTTAAACATTTAGTGAATTTGACCTCTATGTCTTTGCATGCAAAACCCTAATTTGGCTTAGTGTATCATATTTTTTTTTATTGCTATAATTTATTGAAAATTATAAATCTTTCATTTATAAGCAATGAAAAATGTTAATAAAAAAACTTATTTTCAAATGGAACATAAAGAAGCATTAGTTACTCAACTTAATAAAAACTAGGGCTTAATAGATGCATTTGTGTATGTTATTTTTAACCCTAAAATCTAGATATGGGGAATCTAGGGTTAAATAGGTAGAGATAGCCTAGGGGATAAGGATGATACACTATCCTTAAATCATGTTAATTATTTATGAAACTCAATTTAAACATATATTAAATGTATTATGTTGAAATATGCTAAAATGGAACGTATAACTAAACTATATATTTCAATGATAATGATCATAAGATACTAAGTTGGTTCTAGTGTTAATATAAATTTATATTTAGAATAGGTAGAAAGTAGATTAGATCTATATTCTAGATTAGTCACATTATTTTGGAAATTATACCCTTATATCCACTAACACTTGTGTTGACCTGGGATGATTATGTCAATACAACTATTTGACTTAGATACAAGTTTCTAGTATGGAATACCTATTAAAACTAGATGTAACCACTTATATTATTCTATATTCTATGCCAAATTTACTCTAATGAGTTCAAATCTAGGTCATGGATTATCATTCATTGTTAAATAGTAAAACCCTAGTTTTTCATATTTATAATGACTATGAGAAAAAAGGGTTAGTGAGCACATGGTGTTGAGCTACCCAAAAGACTCACCTATTAATTAATGCTACTTACATATACAATACTATGAAGAGGGCCTCATACTTATATAGTTGTCCCCTACGTGTTGGCTTGTGTGACTTAACAACTATGTGATAAGTACAAGGGTGACCTAACATGTAACTTGAAAAAATTGTCTCATAGAATGCTCTTTCTGTAATTCAAACCTGTAGATATGTATTCCTTATGATTGATATGAAAATAGGTAATCTTTACTTACTTGAGTGCTTGATAGAATGTTTTTGGTGAGTTTTTAGGTTTATGCTAGGTCAAGAATGAATGAAGGTTGATCATGTACTTATACCAATCTATTTAGAGAATATCTCACATAAAAGTACTTATTCCAACCATAAGAATACATTTCATTTTAAAATTGAATGACTTAAGGGAAATAGACACTTGTGTTGGAATATGACACTTGCATCGACATAAGCATCTAACTAGAAAACAAGTGTCTAGCAGATAAAGTTTAGAACTTTCATAGATGGAAGATAATTATGTTTATAACATTATGGGAAAGATAGAAGGTCTAAGTCATTAGAATGACATTGGTTGGACTAAGAGATAAATGATGAAGCACTAAGAGATAACATATGTGAGCCTTTTAGTAGTGAGAAAGGTAAAGAAGTTGAAATTACATCCATGATATGTATTTTCTAAGTGTACAATATTGAGATATTATATAATTCATAAATAATGTCTACATTGGCCGCCCCGCCCCCCCCCCCCCCCCCCCTATTAATCTAGTAATGAAATTACTAGATTAAAAGAAAATAAATGTGTATCTAGTCATGTATAACACACCTTGTCTTTGTTTGAGTCCAACTTGAATTATTTGTTGGTGACTGAAATGCAACTAAGAGCATGTTAAATTATATAATCAGTGCATATAATCTTAAATTGAAAGCATTGAAATAATTAAATTTGAAAAAAAGCAAGGTTTAGGAGTACACATGTGTATCAATGCAACTGTCTTGCCTTTTAACACTTTTAATTTGAAAGATGTATAATTATGAATCACTGAAATTGAGATTAGGAAAAATATTAAATATAAAAACTATATATAACTAAAGAGATAGAGACACATTGAAGGACACATGCCCCCAATCTTGGAGAAAATGTGAGTTTCCACCCAAAAGTTGAGATTAGCTCAACTATGCAGCCCAATTATACTTATAACCTAGTGGGTGTGAGTAAACCAAGTTAACTCACACTATAAATTTGGTGAGTCTACATGATGTAATCAAGTCCAACCTATAAACTTGGAAAGATTTAGTGATTTAATCACTTCAACCATACAAAAAATGAACCAACTACTAAAGTATATTAGTTCAATATAATTTGTAAAAGTCCAACCTAGTGGATGATGACAGTTCCTAAAAGAATTTGAAATATGAAACTAATTTGGTTTTGAAATATTACGAACATGTTGAATAACGTATGCACCTTAAACATGTCTTATGTTGAAACTATGTATAATAATGGTACCAATGTAAACAATTATGCTAAAAATGTGTATATGAATCAATAACTATGAAATTTGGCCAATTTAAAATTGTGTAAGTGCAGAGAACATGTTTCCAAAACATTCCCTCACTATAGTCTTAAATTGAAAAATAGTGTTAGTGTGGAGAACATGTTTCCAAAACATGCCCCCCACTGCAATCTAAATCTGTGAAGTAATGTGGAAGTCATGCCTCCATGGCATGCCTCTACTAATATGCACCCCCAGCCCCTGCCACCCCCCCCACAAAAAAAAATGTGGAAGTCATGCCCCCGCTGATATGGTCCCCCTCTTTTGAGGCGAGGGAAAGTATAAATTCATAGTCACCTAACCTCAAAAGGATAACATAATTGTATAATGTGTGTATGAATCATGTAGCATATAGAAGGAACATGTCTAGGTAGATAAATCATTGAATCATGAAGAATGTGATCACACCAAGTCCTAAAATTATGATGTAGATCATGGCAATGTCTAGATAATAACAATATAATCTCAAAAAAAAATTAAATACACACACAAAAGCACTCAAAATGAAATCAAAATACAATGATCCAAGGAGACCTCAAACAAGGGGCATGTTCAAATGCCACATAATAGAAGGGATCTCACTTATCCAGATATCCATAAAATAAAGAATAACATATTCAAATGTCAACATACAACAAAAAATGATACATTCAAATGTCAAAGAGGTAAATAAAGGTATGGGAGTGACAAACAATGGATCATATTCAAATTCTCAAATAAGAAAGATAATATCAATGAAAGCACTAAAGGAAGTGCATAAATGAAAGCAAAATCAACCAACATAAACATAACATACTAGACAATGGATCATATGTATTGTTAAAAAACATTAAGTACATCACATATCAAATACACTATGAAATGTATAATCATGGATAAAGGCATGTGTAATACATATATGAAATCAAACATGATAATGCAAAGTGACCATAAATTGATATAACCTGGATGTATCGTGATCATATATGTGGATGCCCCCAACATATTAGTGGTGTGAGTAGAGGGAAAACCAACATATAAAAGTACATAGATCATGTATATATGTATGTTTGAATCACACTCAAAAGATGTGTATATATAAAATATTGATATGCCATCTACCAACATGGAAACAATAACATATATGCTAAGGGGCCAATAAAACATGTAAATGCTAAACATATTTTTGGAATTTTGAAGTTTTAGTGATTTTTTTTTGTATTTTATGAATAGTTGAGAGAACTAATCAATAAATTCCTCATCATCAAAATGTGTAGGATCACTTGAGGTATTTTTAATTTTTTGTTTATATTAATGCATGACCACCTCTTTGATGTTTCTATGTAATGGTATTCTGAAATCCCTTAGTAGAGAAGAGGGGCCATATTGATCATATTTCAATCAAATCTCCCTATCCCTAACAATGAAGGTGATACACATATTAAATTATGTAGTGTTGCCTTCTAATCACCGAACTAATGTTGTCCAAATTTGAATGTCAAATGTGGATCCTGATCAAATATCCATATGATTATGGGGACCACCTATGGTCAACATGATATTGGTAGGTAGATGTACCTAGGATATTATGGCATCAACAAAGAGTAGGTCAATTTAGTTATATTGTATGCTAACTATTGAAGGAATGTAGTGCTACATATTGTATCCCAATTGTTCCTATCAAACTTGATATGTTGACAATAATACATATCAATATTAGTAGTAATAATTATATCTTTTTGCCTTGGTTTATTTCTAGGATAGTTTTAATGTGAACATTTAGTAGTTTTTCATTTTCTCTTCTTAGACATAATTTATATACAAACCTCACTCTTATATTTTTGAATTTGGTTTTGCAATGCTTGACAATGGCTTGCATGATGGTCATTTATCTGATGATAGTTATAATATGGTAACTCTCATTTAGAAACAATTATAATACTTGATTTGTGTTTGTTATAAGGTAAATATATCACACTATGTTCAAATAACGTGAAAAATATTGTATCTGTAATATCTTAGTTTACTGGGATCTGTAGAATCTGTTATGAAGTCTTATGAGAGACCTCCACATTATTTACATAATTTTTCTACATTTGACCCTTGTATGTTTGTATTAATGTGTGAATCCAAGAGGGGTATATGGAATAACAAGAATTTACATGTTCATCTTCCATTTTTTCTTTTCCCATATCTTGATGTGGTTTTGTATCCTCTATAGGTGAGTTAGTTTATATGTATCGAGACTTATAGGTTCAAGTAGGTTATGCAAAAGATAATATAGTGGATCAAAATTAAGTTTTTATAATGTCTCATATATCATATCATGGGCTAGATCATCATCACTATCATAATAATCTCAAATATTGGAGGCACTTGTGATTTTTTAATCTTTGGTTCCTTTGGTATTGGTTATTTTTCTTGATGTACATCTACATGCACTTCAATATTTATTGCCTTGTTTGCATTTGGAAATAATGAATCCATTACACTTGACTTGCCCATTTCATAATTTTAGATACTCTCAAGAGGAATATATTATGTAGGAGGCACCATTATAGGAATACTTTCTATATCTGAATGTATCATTTTAAAAAAATTTAAAGTTTCATCATGGGTAAGCATTGTCAATAAGGCCCCATTATGTATGAACTTTACACATCGATGTAAAGTATATGGAATGACCTCCATTGTGTGTATCTAAGGTCTACCCAAAATTAAATTAAAATGTAATGATTGAGACATTACCTAAAAGGTCGTTGGAATTATTTTTGGTCCCAATGCTACATCCAAAGTTATTTGGTCAATCAAAAGGCTATGTGAATTATCAAATCCCTTGATATGTATCACTAATTTTTGCAAAAGGTTGGTGATAATACCCATGGTGGTTAATAAATTTGTGTCATAAATGTTTAAGCCCTATCCATTATCAACAATCACCCATTTGATAACATTATTATACATAGTTACTTATATGCACAAAGGTAATTCTTGGTCAATAATATCTTTAGATGGTAAATATGTTGGAGCAAAGGTGATTAATTTTGCATTGTTTTTGAGATATTTCATGATATCCATAAATTAAGTTGGCTCAATATCACTCTAAACTTGGGTTTCAAATAATGCTTCATATAAGATATCATTATAAATAGTATATTTATTTAGAAGTTCAAGGATGGAAATCTGAGCATGTGCGTTTCTCAATTGGTAAAAAAAGGTCATGTCCCTTAGATTTTATCACAAACTTTGGCTGAAGAGGCACATTTTATATATTAACAGGTGTTGGATTAGGTTGGACACCTTTACCTTTTCAAATAGTGAAAATATGGACCACATATTCAAATATAAGTTATGGATGAATAATGGGTATGGGATGGTAATTGTCATTGGAATAAAGTCTAGGTGGAACAAATGGTTGAGAGCATGCATGTTAGCATCTGGATACTAGATTTATAATATTATAAAAGGAATTATGAAGAAAGATTAAGTATTGTTTTCATTTTAAAACCCTCTCATTATATTGATATATCTAATTATTTATTTGGATTATACCTTGAATTAGCATGGTATAATATAAAATCATCACTATAATTACAAATTGTAATATAATATGAGCTACACATGCATCTATATATAGTACATTGATATAAAATGCAATCTAATTTATAACTTGTAAAATCTTATTGAATCAGAAATAAAAAATAGAGAATAAGGAAACCCTAGATCAATATCTAGGGTTTTTTAGATGAAGGGTTGAATTCACCAAATATTAAACCCTAAAATTTAGATATGAAGAATCTAAGGTTAAAGGGGTATAAGTAACCTAGGGCACAAGTATGGTAAACTATCTCTAAAGAAGACCAATTATTTGTGAAAATTAGATAGAACATATATTGAATTTATTATGTTTAGATATAGTAACATGGAAAGTTCAACTATGATAGATATTACAATGATAATGAACACAACATACTTAGCTAATTTTGATGTTAATACAAATCTGGATCTAGAATAGGCAAAAAGTATACTAGATTTTGATTCTAGATCAGTCACCTCATTCTATAAATCATACCTCTATAGGAGTGGAAACTTACATCGACCTAAGATAGTTACGTTAATGTTATTATATGACTTAGAAGTAGGTGTCTAATATGAAATACTTGGTGAAACTAGTGTGACAACTTAGATGCTTCTAGGTTATATGTCACCTTCACTATGGTGTATTCAAATCTAGGTCATGGATTATTTATCCTTTTCAAATATCAAAACCCTAATTTTTCATCTAAAGAGGGTCTCAAACTAATGTAGTTATCTCATATATGTTGTCTTGTGTGTGAATAATGCAATGTGTGATAAATCAGCACAATAATGACCTAACTTGTAACTTGAAAAATGTGGCTCATGAAATGATCCTTCAATAATTCAGACCTATAGATATGTTGTTTATGTGTTTGATGTATAAATAAGATAAAATAGGGAAGATTTTCTCACTTTAGTGATTGATAAAATGCTTTTGGTAAGTTACCTTGTGAGTTGTTGGGTTTGTGCTAGGTCATAAATGAATGAGGTTTAATCTTGTATTTATACCAGTCCTTATAAATAATATATCACATTAAATCACTTAGGCCAACCATAAGAGTAAATTTAATTTATAAATTAGATGAAATTAGGGTACTAGAAACTTACATTAGAATATGACATTTGTGTCGATGTAGGAATTTTATTAGGGAACAAGTGTTCAGATAGATATAAAATAGGCACATGTTTAGAAATTTCATAGATGGAAGATAAACAAGTTTATAACATTCTCAAAAAGATAAAAGGTATAACTCATCAAAATGACATTGGTCAGACTAAGAGATAAATAATGAGGCACAAAGAGATAGTGTATATGAGTCTTTTAGTAGTGGGAAAGGTCTATAAGCTGAAGGTACATCTATGATATGTATTTGCCAAGTGTAAGACCAAGATGATATATAATTTAAAAATAGTTTATATAGTTATAAGAGATGAAATCAATAAACATGTTATAAATAAAGCTTCCTTACCTAGTGATGGTTAATATTTACGTGGCACTACGATTGATTATATACCAATAACCCTCCCCTTGGGCACATCACCACATCATACTTCTAATAGGGAACATGATATGTGTTCACACCTTTGTTCCCCAAAACAAATCTTACTATTGCTACATTTTACATGGGAAACACAAATACTTCAATCCAATTATCAGTTTAAATGCCCATATCCACTCAAACTATGGGTACATCTCCTTTGATAACTTCCTAAATTTCTAACCTTTAATATCAAGAGGTGCAATCTCTTATCCAAACTATAAAAATCTTGTAAATTAAGGTTAAAAATAGTGAACAAATTCTATGAAATCATATCATATAATTGATTCAAAATAGGTGCTACATAACCCTCTTGCACATGAGATATATTTTCACCCTGGTTTTGTTGCACCTAAGTTCACATTTTATAATGGAAAGGGTGGTCCTAAATTACATCTTTGATTTTTCTATGTGGTGTGTCTTGATTATGCTTTCAATGATAAACTTTTGACTAAAATATTTCTAAGGAGCCTTAAGGACCATGCTCTAAGGTGATTCTATGATTTACCAATCTAATTAGTAAACACATTCAAACCTCTTATAGATCATTTTTTGACTTAATTCTCTCTCAATAGTACCAAAAAGGTTTCCTACACCCAAATTTCAAAAATCAAACAAGGAACCAATGAACCTATCAATGAATATGTCTTAAGGTACAAGATAATGTTGGTTAAAATGACCAATCTAATGGTTGATAAAGAGATTCAAGGCATCTTCAAATAAAGTTTGCTTTCTCCATTACATGAGTCCATTATTTTCAAAAAATTAAAACTTTCGATCACTTATATCAAATTATCTATGATCATGAAATGAAACATATCTTATTGAACAAACTTAAGTATGTATCAAACACATAGATTGCATCAAATACCAAGTTCAATATCAAACCAAGTTATATGGTAAAGTCCATATAACCTAAAAGGAGACACTAACATAGTTAATATGGTATCATAACAACCTAATTAGCTTGCCTTATCCAATGCAACAAGGAGATCATTTACACACTTACCTAAGCCTCTATCTTTGTTATTTTTGAAGCTTATGGAGTGTCACCTCATATAACTTCCTCATCCTATTTAGGTCGATATGAGTCAACCTCTACCCAAAGAATATGATAACAATGTCTATTGTGACTATCATCAATGCCCTAGGCATTCTAAAAATTGATGTTTTACCTTGAATCATAAGATTCATGACCTTATTGATGACCAAAAAAATGCATTTGATGATCCTCTAAAGGAATCAGGTTCACAACCTAGGGATCACTAAAATTAGAATATATTTGACAATCTTTTGCAAGACCATTCTAAGAAAAACCCAGAAGTGCAAATGACATGTAATGCACATCATCTTCCATCACCTTATGGGCACCCATTAGATAGGGTTATTTTTAATTATATGTATCATACACCTCTTATGGTTCAAGGACCTTCTATTAGTTTTGATGACAGTGAGAATGTGGATGATGACTCAGATCTTCATTCCTTATTCATTTGAGAATACCTTGATCACCATCATATACATGGTGTTATGATTGATAATGTTTCAAGTGATAATGTTTTCACCATGACATTACTTATGTACTTTGGTTATACACATAATTATTTACATCCTTTGACTAAATCTGTTAGAGCATTTAATGGGACCTCACAACAGGTTCTTGGTGAGATTGACTTACCTTTATAGGTTGGCATAATACATGTGGTCCCTAAATTTTCTATTATCCCTTATATCGGTATTTTTATATGTTATTAGGATGACCCTAAATACATACCCTATACATATTACCTTCTACAGTGCATGGATGTGTTAAATACATACATGCCAAAAGGGTAATTATAATTTCCAAAATTATATATGAATATCCACTTGAATAAAATAAAATTTTCCCAAGGTAGTTAATTATCAAATCTACTAAGGTTCATCCTCCATGAAAGGGTAAGCAACATGAAATCCCCTTTCCTAAGAGACCAATACTTGAGAGACCATTGCATCAGAGAGATACAGTGGATTCTATGGAATCATTATCTACTACACACCATATTCAAAAATTTAGAGCACATAAACATGTTCTTATTATTGATACTTAAAATAAACCACAGAGTACCCAACGATGGGTTCCATGATACCCTACTCCTTCTATTGTTTCTTCATTTCCATAAAGTTCTATTCAACATATGTAGAGCATTATAGGTCCTAAAGTGCCAAATATTACTCTAAGGCATGTTCCTTGGTAATATCATCAGTTTATTGCACCAGGTTCATAGTGGGGAGATACTTCTAAACATCCTTTATATAAAATCATAGGATAGTTTTTTTAAAATATTCCAAAAAGACCCAAAAAGAAATCTTAAAATCTTAAAATAGTTTTAACTTTGACATGTTATACTAATTTTTTGGCATCTATGTTATTAGTTCCATGTTGATGGATAACATATCATATATTTATATATACACATATTTATTGCATATTTTAAGTGTGATACAGGCATACCTAGGCACATGATCTATGCACTTTTAGGTGTTGGGTCTTCCCTCTAATCATGTCATTTGGACATTGAGGGCATCTACTTCTTTGATTGTGATACACATAGGTTATATAATTTTATAATCATTTTTTATTATCATGCTTGAGCTTATTATATACTTATACATGTCTTTATCCATGCTTATATATTTTCTAGTCTAATTGATATGCTATTTACTTATCATTTTTTTTCTAACACATATATCCAAGGACTAGTATGATATGTTGATGTTGGTTTATTATTTTCCATGTTTTTTATGTATGCACTTCCTTAAGTGTCTTGTCTTGTATTGTATTGCATTTTCAAGCTTTTGAATATGATCCATCCCCCTTGCCTATGTTATCCTATTGTGACATTTTCATATGTCATAATTTGTTGTATGTTGAAATTTAAATGTGTCATTTATTTATTTATGGACATTTAAATAAGTTGCATCCACTCGATTGTATGACATTTGAACATGTTAAAGTCTCATTAGACCTTGTCTATTGTTTTAATTTTGAGTGATCTTGTGTGTGTGTGTTTAATAAATAATTGAGCTTATATTGTTACTATCGACATGTTAAAATGATTCACATCATGTATTTTAGAACTCGATGTGATCACATACTATGTACATAATTGTTACATCTACCTAAACATGCTACTTCTATATATTACATGATATATTAACAGATTATATAATTATCGTATCCCTTTCCCCTTACCTATAAATGGGTGAATCTCAATGGGGGCATGTCATAGAGTCACAAATTTTACACCTTCAAAGTTTTAAATTTTAGTGGGGGCATGAAAAAATGCATGACTTCCACACTTATTCAGTATTCAATATTTTTAGATTACAGTGGGGGCATTTTATGGAAACATGTTCTCCAAACCTATACCAATCCTCAGTTTTAGATTTAAGTGAGGAATGTCATGGTAACATGTATTACACACTTTCATACTTTACAAATTGGCCAAAATTGCACAATTATATGATTTAGATACACACTTGTGGAAGCATTCTATACATTGGTACCATTATTATACCTAGGTTTTAACTCGAAACATAGATAGGGTACATATGTTATGCACAAGATAACCTTAAATTATGAAATCAAATCAAATTTTAGATTTAAAATACTTATAAAGACTTTAGCCTATACTAGGATAAACTTTTATGCACTTTTATTGAGTCAATCTACTATAGCAGTTGGTTCACTTTTGGTAAGATTGAGGTGATTACATCACTCAATCTTACCAA
The DNA here is from genome assembly GCA_037957365.1 of Torreya grandis. Classification (NCBI taxonomy): domain Eukaryota; kingdom Viridiplantae; phylum Streptophyta; class Pinopsida; order Cupressales; family Taxaceae; genus Torreya; species Torreya grandis. The sequence continues at coordinate 776,418 of JARHVA010002692.1, forward strand.
GTTTATAGGATGGAGTGATCAAATCATCTACCATCACCAAATTTATAGTGTAAGTTGACTTGGATCACTCACACTCACTAGGTTATAAGTATGATTGTGTTGCACAATTGAGCTAATCTCAACTGTCAAGTAGCAAATCACCTTTTCTTCAAAGTTGAGGGAAAGTTTCCCTCCAATATTCATATATATCTTCACTTATATGTTTTTACTGTTGTCCTAATCTCATCTCCAAAGCTTCATAAAAAATTATTTATTCAAATCAAATTATCAAAATGTAAGATGGTTACATCTATACACAGGTGTACTCCTAACCTTGCTTTCTTTATTTTCAAGCATTTAAAATTCTTTTAATGACAAATTATATGCACTAATTATATATTGTAGATGATCTTGGTTGTATTTTAGTCACCAAAAAAGCACTCAAGTGGGACTCACACAAATATAATGTGTATTATACACACCCAAATATGCATTTCTTTTCTTTTAAACTAGTAATTTCATTACTAGATTAGGGGAGAAATGTAGATAATAAATTTGAATTATATAGCAACTCAGTGTTGTATAATGGGTAAGTACAACTCATAGTTATACCCTTTAATTCTATGATGACTAGGCCTTCTAAACTACTCAAATATTATACCAAACCTGCATATTATCATCCTGTTGACCATTTTTTGCCCAACAAGCCAAAAATTGGTCCCCCCTTTTTTCATGTTATTCTGAGCCAGTACTTTTGATTTTGTAGGAGTCTTGCAATTTCTACGAACTCTGCAAGTGTAGTCTTTCAGCAGATGAAGAACCAGTTCAGAGAGTGCAAAGTTTTACAAAGCTTCTTCGGACTCTTGTCTAAAGAAATTCATAAGGAAAGAGAGCTTAAATGGTTCAAAGACACTTTTCCTTAAGGTTGGAAGAGTAGTTTAATGACATAATCTTTCCAAGAGTTAGCACCTTTGAACCATTAAACCAGTTCAATGCCTTGGTTCAATGCCTTAGTTCAACACCTTGGTTCAACGCTTCAGTTTAGAGCCTTGGTTCGATTAACAAAGTTCATCACTTTAGTTCAATCAAACGGTTCATCGGCTTGGTTCAACGCATTAGTTCAATGTTTTGGTTTAATGCTTCGGTTCAATCAGATGGTTCAATCGACTGGTTCAACATTTTAGTTCAATGCTTCGATTCACTCAGTCAGTTCATCAGACGGTTCAACGAGCTTGGTTCAACGCTCGGTTCAAAGCCTTGGTTCAATAATTGTTTGAACTGTTGAACCAGTTCAATGGGTTGGTTCAATGGTTGGTTCAAAGGAGCGGTTCAATGCAAAAAAGTTCAAGCCTCCTGAAGGACAAGCGCCCTTGCGAAGGGTAGTTTTGGGTTCAAGAGCCCTTGCGAAGGGTAAGGAGCACTTCAAAGAGGCCACAAAGAAAGCTGCCAAGGTAAGTTCTTTCAAAAGAAATCTAGGCAAAGAAAATGCCCTTCGGAAGGGTCATTTTTAACTTTCCCAAAGGGCACTTTTTTTAAGGCAGTCAACAGAGGCAAGGAAGAAATCCTTTGGACTTTTTGTCCAAAGGAATTCCTTTGGACAAAAAGTCTGAAGGAATTCAGAAGAGCCATGAGTAAAAAACCCGAAAGAAAGGGACTTAAGGCAAAATCAAAAGACAAGGATGATTTCTTTCAGACAAAAAGTCTGAAGAAATTTGGGGAAGCTGCAGCCAAAGAACCCAAAGGAATAACAAAGGCCTGAAGGAGGAACCCGCCAAAGAGCCGAAGGACCCCAAAGGGCCGGTGCCCTTGTGGGGGACTCTCAGCCAAGTTGAAGGACATTTTCAAAAGGCCAAAGGGTCACCTTCCCTTTGGGAAGGTACAAAGAAGAAAGTCTGTGGAAAAAGCCTGCGGGGAAAAACGCTGAAGCAGAAAGCCGACAGAGGGTCCAAGGGTGACCGGCCTGAGGATGTCAAAGTTAAACGTGGAAAACTAGCCGTTGGAAATTCAAACGCAGTGACAGGCCCACAAACATCAATTTTACACCAGGAAATCCAGAGCATGGAAGGCGCCAAGTGGCAACCACGGAAGGCTTTGACATGCTTTTCTAAAAAAAAGTGGAACGTGCCACATATCCCTTGCAAGGCTCAGCAGAAGCTGACAGGTGTCAACACCCACCGTCTCTCCCTTTTTGTCCCAAGAGCACTGTGGTGGGCCCCGATGAACTGTTAAATAAATTGGAAGCTGACATATGTCCTCTTCTGTAGGACCTTCAAAGGGTGCCTAAAGCTTCCATGAGTCAAGCAGATGTGGCCATGTGTCCTGCCCATTTCATAGTGGAATGTGCCATGTGTCACTTATTTAAAAATCAACAGAAAGTGGCCAAGGAAAGTAGGAAGAGCCTGAAGAATGTAGTGACCTGTCAGAAGAAGCCAAAAAGAGACAAAACCAGGATGAGACAAGGCAAGAAGCGGACAAAGCATCCAAGCAGTGAAAGAAGGTGTCAATTCAAGGAGTTACTCCAGTAGGTGATACAGTGTATGAAAATTGATCATTGGGAGGCATATAAGGCTAATGGCTGGACCCATTTTCTTCATTTTGCATTAATGAGTAGACAAGCCATGTAATCGCCTTGAAGGAGTGGTCTTGTAAGCAGACGAACGACGTGGCCCATAAGTTCTCATATGATGTTTTAGCGGCTTGCTCTTCCCAATGATCAAAATGCACATGGGTCATTTGTAAAAAGGGTGTCAAAAGGCCTCTTTTCTTCCTCTATATATTATAAAATTTCTCATTTGAGAAAGGGATCCATTCTCTCATCCTTAAGGCAAAACTCTGCCCAAAAATCTCTCGAGCTTGTAAGGCAGAGCTCTGCCAGATTTTACCTTGAATCAGGACTTAGCATTTTTACCTCTATCTAGACTTGCACTTTAAAGTATATGTCTATCTTCTTCTTTTATGTTAAGTCATTGTCTTTCATGCTTTTCATAGATCAATTACAACATGTCCAGTGCATTGTGAAGTCTCCTTTCTGCAGGTCTGCCAGAAGTGTCTATAGCAAGAATATAGGCACATGTGAATAGGCTGTCAAAGTGTGTCTTAGAACACCTTTGCTAGTTCCTTCCTCCCTGTATCTCTACATAACCCTGACTCACTAAAACAGAAGAGTTTCCCACATCAGATGAAGTGTATGGGCGTTTCTTCCTGGTGAAAAGTGTATGTTCGGCTTGAGTGGATCAAACTTTTTTGGTGTATCACCTTTTCATTTTTTAGGCTTAGGTTCTCTTTTTAGCATCTCTCTCTCCCTTTTCACCCCCCCTTTTTCCATTTTATTTGTTAGTAGTAAGAGAAACTAGTGCCTAAAAGATACATTAGAGGGAGCTAGCCCTTATCTAGAGACTCTCCCCTCCAGCTTCGCCAGTCCCACAGGTGAGAGGGGAGTTTCCATTGTTGCGTGTGGAAGGGCGGGAGCTAGGCGTCTTACCCCGTGTGCAATCCACTGCATCAATAGTTTTTAGCACGCCCAGTGGGACCAAATAGGACAAGTTTTGTCCAAAGAGTTAAAGAATTTTTGGTGTGTTCTTCAACCAACTAGCCTTTGGAGGCTTTTGCATCAACACCAATAGCGACTCTGAGTTAAATCAACTGGTTAAGTAGTTTTGGTGCCATCAAGAAATAGTATTCTGGTATGTATAATTCCATCATTCAGAGCCATGGACCCTATTTTCCTTGGCTAGCCTGGCTACGATCCTTACCAACCTTATGTTGATCCTTATCAGGTCCAATATGGCCAGTCTCAGCCCTGTCATGAGCTATATCAACCTTATGCCCAGTCTTTTCAATGTGTCACTTCTACTCAACCCAGTCTCTTTGCCAATCAACCCATTTCCACCTTCAAATGAGCACTGTTAGGATACAAAAAGTATGTAGTAGAGCTTAACACTAGAAATGGATGTGGCCAAAGAATTATTGATAATGTCATCCTTCAAGTGAGAAATGCACTAGATTTGGTTAAGAGGGAATGGACCCCTATTGAAAGAGCCAATTGGCACAGGCTTACAAGTGAGATGCTGGATGTGAGTGGTTTGATTGCATCTTTGGAAGAGAAGCTGAGTATTCATGAGAGGCAGCCTTACCAATTTTATCAACCTGCATACTCACTACCCCAAGTCTCATATTAGTCATACACAGCCCCTGCTTATGAGCCATGTCAAGCCTATCCTTTCCCTAATCATGTTGAGGAGAGTTCTAAAATAGTAAATCTTGTGTTTAAGACTAATTTTGATAGACAAATCAAATTGGAAAATCTTCAAATGCAACAGTCTATTTTGGCAGCAAGGGAAGTGGAATCTAAACCCCCACTACCCTCTCACATTGTGGCCTCATCACCCCAAAAGGAGATGCCCAGCCCTAATGTCTTGAGCTGGAATAAAGTGGTTGATTCATGGAACAACAAGGAGGAGAAAGACATTGTCCAAGAGTGTGAGGTAAAAAATGAGGTTAGTCCTTTTCAAGTCCCTCCCACCCTTCCTCTAGAAGCTTCTTGCATTTCATGGCAGCCTTCATGTACTCCCCATCTCTATTATGTTTTCTACGAGCTCCAAGAGGTACAAAATGAGGATAATCTAGCTAAGCGGATTGAAGAATTGGAAGCTAAGATGAGACTGCTTAAAGAAAGAGAGATGGAGCTTTCAGACCTTGTAGAGGAGCTGATGCCAAAAGATACCCCTTCTACCAATCCTCAAGCTATTTTCAATATTGATAAAGTGTTGGTAAAGTGGATAGACAAAAATCAAGTGATTTTGGCCTAAGGTCTGTCCCCGTTTTCTCATGAGGTTTTAAAAGGATCCCCTATTTTCTTTTCCCAACCTGATTTTGACGAGCCTTGTGTGCCCCCTCCTTTTCTAGAGAAGGCTCCCTCTTGTTTGCCAAATCCTTTCTATCAGATGGCACTTGCTCATTTTGGCTCATCCGATGCATCAATCGATCCTGCCTTTAATCCTGTGCACCTAGCTTTTCAGCATGCCTCTTTTCAGATAGCTCTTCTTGTGCATGAGCAGACCCTCCCAAATCTTTCCCAACCTCCTCAAGTCTTTCAAAATGATCTCAAAATTCTAAGCTGGAAGAAGGAACATCATGAACCACCCTAGGACCTTAAAGAGGATAAAGTTACTCCTTGTTCACAAGGGGAAAATTCCAATCCCAAGGTCATGAGTTGGAAGTAAACAATGGAATCTTGGGGTAGAAAGGAAGAGGAGGAGAAAGTTTTTGCTCTAATCCTTAAAGAAGATGAGGCTGCTCCTACTCTCGATGATGATTGTGACCTCTAGGAAAGGCTCTTCCAGGAAGATATAGATAGGCAGATTATAGAGTTGGAGTCCAGAGCGAGTTTCCTCAACCAACGTGTGGTGGATGTTTCAGACCAAATAGTAGATCCCATGTCTAAACACACTCCATCTACACACCTCCAAGAGAGCTACCAGGCCACACCTGATATAGATGAAGTGCTAACCAAATGGAAAGAGGAGAATCATTTGATTCTAGCTCAAGGATTGCCTCCTCTTCCACATGATTTCATCTGCCAGCCTTCCATTTCCTGCCTTCTTGAGGAGGAACCTGTCTTGAAGGAAGCAAGTGAAGAGGAGTATGCTCAGTTCATGATTGATCAGGGAGAATTCATGAGTGTGGATGAGGAGGAGATCACCATAGGTACCCCCTTTGATGAACAAGAAGACAAGTCACAAGCTTTTGCCTCTATCTCTGATGATGAAGTGATTTCTACCCCTTTTCTCATTTTGCAAGATGTTGGGGAGGGGCATGGACACTTTCTTGACCATGCTTTGAATGATTTGTTTGAAGTCATTGGGGCAGGTTACACTATTCTTCAAGGGGGCTATGAGCTGGCTAAGAGTGGAGAAGGCAGCATTGGGACTCAAATAAGTATGCAAAGGGGCTGCAGGGTTTCAAATTTGTCCTTTCAAGAAGTCAATGAATCTAAAGATATTTTCTTTGAAGCCATCAAGGAGGATGACCGTACCATGGAACCGGAGCATGAGGTAGAAGAGAACAAGCTAGCCAATGATGCATATCAAAGGGCTTATGGTAATAAGCCAGCAGCGATTGATTTCTTGATGAGATACACTAGCATAAAGAACCAACAAGGGGCAAGTTTCCAAGAACAAATAGAGTACGTATATGTTGGAAGCATGTTTGAATCTCCACTCGGATGCAAGCTAATCCAGGTGACAGGTAAGAGGAGTGGGTCACCAACTCTCCATTTCATTCAGCCACTTGTCTGGCACCATAAGTCTTCTTGCCAGGAAGGGGACTTAAGAAGTTTTCCCTTTGATCCAGGAGGGGGGCAAATATTCTTGGTTAGCTATATATAGTAGTTTGCTTGAAATTTTCTTTCCTATTTTCCTATTTTAGTCTTGTGTGTGTTTTCTCTTGTGTCTGGGGTAAAAAGCTTCATGTTTGATTCTTGGATCTATCAAGACGGTTGCTAACCTTTGTTCAAGCTGCATTTGACTCCGTGCCCAATGGACTTCAAGGCAACTGGTCTCTAAGCATAGCAGGCATGCTTCCCCTGGGAGTCACCAATTTGTTGACCATTTTTTGCCCAACAGGCCAAAAATTGGTCCCCCCTTTTTTCATGCTATTCTAAGCCAGTACTTTTGATTTTGCATGAGTCTTGTAATTTCTACAAACTCAGGAGGTGTAGTCTTTCAGCAGATGAAGAACCAGTTTAGAGAGTGCAAATTTTTACAAAGCTTCTTCAAACTCTTGTCTGAAGAAATTTGTAAGGAAAGAGAGCTTAAATGGTTCAAAGACACTTTTCCTTAAGGTTGGAAGAGTGGTTCAATGACATAATCTTTCCAAGAGTTAGCACCTTTGAACCGTTGAACCATTGAACTGGTTCAATGCCTTGGTTCAACACTTCATTTCAAAGCCTTGGTTTAATCGATAAAGTTCATCAATTTAGTTCAATCAAATGGTTCATTGGCTTGGTTCAACATTTTGGTTCAATGCTTCAATTCAATCGGATGGTTCAATCAGCTGGTTCAACATTTTGGTTCAATGCTTTGGTTCACTCAGTCAGTTCATCAGACGATTCAATGAGCTTGGTTCAATGCTTGGTTTAAAGCCTTGGTTCAAAAATTGTTTGAACCGTTGAACCGGTTCAATGAATTGGTTCAATAGTTGGTTCAAAGGAGCGGTTCAACACAAAAAGTTCAAGCCTCCCGAAGGACAAGCGCCCTTGCAGAGGGCAGTTTTGGATTTAGGAGCCCTTGCAGAGGGCAGGGAGCACTTCAAAGAGGCCATAAAGAAAGCCGCCAAGGTAAGTTCTTTCAAAAAAATTCTAAGGCAAAGAAAACACCCTTTGGAAGGGTCATTTTTAACTTTCCCGAAGGGCACTTTTTTGAAGGCAGTCAACAGAGGCAAGGAAGAAATCCTTCAGACTTTTTGTCTGAAGGAATTTGAAAGAGCCATGAGTAAGAAAACTAAAATAAAGGGACTTAAGGCAAAAGCAAAAGACAAGGATGATTTCTTTCAGACTTTTGTTCGAAGGAATTCCTTCAGATAAAAAGTCTGAAGAAATTCAGGGAAGCTGCAGCCAAAGAACCTGAAGGAATAACAAAGGCCCAAAGGAGGAACCTGCCAAAGAGTCAAAGGACCCCGAAGGGCAAGTGCCCTTGCAGAGGACTCTCAACCAAGTCAAAGGACATTTTTAAAAGGCTGAAGGGTCACCTTCCCTTCGAGAAGGTGTAAAGAAGAAAGTCTATGGAAAAATCCCGCGAGGAAAAAGGCCGAAGCAGAAAGCCGATGGAGAGTCCAAGGGTGACGGTCCCAAGGATGTCAAAGTTAAACAAGGCAAACTAGTTGTTGGAAATTCAAACACAGTGACGGGCCCGTGAACATCAATTTTACACCAGGAAATCTAGAGCGTGGAAGGCACCAAGTGGCAACCATGAAAGGCTTTGACATGCTTTTCTAAAAAAAAGTGGAATGCACCACGTATCCCCTACAAGGCTTAGCAAAAGTCGACAGGTGTCAACACCCGTCATCTCTCCCTTTTTGTCCTATGAGCACTATGGTGGGCCCTGATGAATTGCTAAATAGAGTGGAAGGATGACACATGTCCTCTTCTGCAGGACCTTCAAAGGGTGCCTAAAGCTTCCATGAGTCAAGCAGATGCAGCCATGTGTCCTGCCCATTTAACAGTGGAATGTGCCATGTGTCACTTATTTGAAAATTAGTGGAAAGTGGCTGAGGCAAGCAGGAAGAGCCTGAAAATGTAGTGACCCACCAGAAGAAGCTAGAAAGAGACATAACCAGGGTGAGACAAGGCAAGAAGCAGATAAAGCATCCAAGCGGTGAAAGAAGGTGTCAACTCAATGAGTTACTTTAGTAGGTGATACAGTGTATGCAAATTGATCATTGGGAGGCATAGATGGCTAACAACTGGACCCATTTTCTTCATTTTGCATTAATGAGCAGACAAGCCACGTAATCGCCTTGAAGGAGCGGTCTTGTAAGCATACAAACGGTGTGGCCCATAATTTCTCATATGATGTTTAAGTGGCTTGCTCTTCCCAATGATTGAAACGCACATGGGTCATTTTTAAAATTTTTGCCAAAAGGCCTCTTTTCTTCCTCTATATATTGTAAAATTTCTCATTTGAGAAAGGGATCCATTCTCTTAGCCTTAAGGAAAAACTCTGCCCAAAAATCTCTTGCGCTTGTAAAGCAGAGCTCTGCCAGATTTTACCTTGAATCATTTTTACCTCTATCTGGACTTGCACTTTAAATTATATGTCTATGTTCTTCTTTTGTGTTAAGTCATTATCTTTCATGATTTTCATAGATCGATTACAACATGTCCAGTGCATTGTGAAGTCTCCTTTCTACAGGTCTACTAGAAGTGTCTATAGCAAGAATATAGGCACATGTGAATAGTCTATCAAAGTGTGTCTCAGAACACCTTTGCTAGTTCCTTCCTCCCTGTATCTCTATGAAACCCTGACTCACTGAGATAGAAGAGTTTCCCACATTAGATGAAGTGTATGGGCGTTTCTTCCTGGTGAAAAGTGTATGTTCGGCCTGAGTGGATCAAACTTTTCTGGTGTATCACCTTTTCATTTTTTAGGCTTAGGTTTTGTTTTCAGCATCTCTCTCTCCCTTTTCATCCCCCCTCCTTTTTCCATTTTATTTGTTAGCAGTAGGAGAAACTAGGGCCTAAAAGATACATCAGAGGGAGCTAGCCCTTATCTAAAGACTCTCCCCTCCAGCTTCACTAGTCCCACAGGCGAGAGGGGAGTTTCCATTATTGCATGTGGAAGGGCAGGAGCTAGGCATCCTACCCCAGGTGCAATCCACTATGTCAACACATCCTATGTAAGTTTTGGACTTGTCCCTATTTTCTAGTTTCCCAGAGACTTGTGTCTCAGCCAGATGCCTACATCGATGCTAGTGTCTTGTGACAAACTAAGTGTCTAGTGTCCTAAAGTCATCAAATTTATAATTGTAACATATCATTATGGTTAACCTAAGTTATTTAATGCAATATATTTTAAAAAAATATTGATATATATACAAGATCAACCCTCATTCATTCTTCACACAGCATAAACCTAACAACTCACAAGGTAACTTACCAAAAACACTCAGTCAAGTATTTAAGTAAGCAAAACTTTTCTATTCTTTCTTATTTCAATATAAGTCTTAGGAAAAACCCTTTTATAGGTCTGAAGTATTAAAAGAACACTCCATGAGTGATTTTTACCAGGTTACAAGCTACGTCACTCTATGTACTTATGTATCACATGTTACATCTCAATATACACAAAAACTAACATGTAGAAAATAATTACATAGGTTTAAGGCCCTTTTTAGAGTATCTAATATGTAGGTAGTGACCATCAATAGAGAGGTCCTTGGGGTAGCTTGACATTGTGTACCCACTAACCCAATTTTCCCACTGTCATTTCAAGGGTGAAAAATATAAAGTTTGATCATTTGATAAAGAGAAATATCTTGTACACAATATATGAACACACCACAGTAAAGGTGACAAAAATCCTAGATGGTTCTAGATGGTCACACCCAAATATAGTTGATATTCCATATTGGGCACCTATGTCCAAGTCAGACATTAGTGTAGACACAACCATCCAGATCTGATGCAAACATGTAAGACCATAGAGTGTAAATTTATAGAATCTGATGATTGGTCTAGAATAAAGATCTAGTCTACTTCCAACCTATTCCATACCAGATCTACATATGCACAATAAACCAAGTAAGCACTCTTATTTTTAATTCATTATAATATAAATAAATAGCTATACTTTTTATTTTTATCATATATTAGCATTATAAATTTGAGATATAGTTTATTTGAGTTTGCAAATTAAATATCCTATTATAGATCTATTTAACACCATGTGCTTAGTCATTTCTATAGTCTTAACCCTTTAATATATTGACCCATCTCAATTTAGGGTTAAATATGTGTCATTTAATGTCACTACACATCAAACTAGTTTATCATTTTATTTTTTCAAAATTAATTTCAATAAAATATATATTATGTTCATCAAACCTTTGTAGATAATGTTTCTAAAAAAATATTATAGAAGATATTGGTATCTTACAAGAAAAAGTGAATATAATTCACCACTTTAAGTTTCACTTCTTATAATCTGGTCTCTTTTTCTAGTAATATTTAATAGATCATCCTTGTATCATATATGTATGCTTATATGTATGTATATTTATCAGAGCATGAATCAGTATGGGATATAATCAGAAGCCCAAATCCCCAAGTGATTTATTAGCCATTTATATACCATCTATTACTGTATATGATAGCGAACATGCTTTTAAATACCACCAATGGCCATAACTAACCCTGATAAATATTACCAATTACCATAACTAGTGTGAAAAAATACCAACAGCCACAACCAACACTGAGAATACAACTAATAGAAACAACTAGCCTCATATGTCTTTACTGATATTTTAACTTGGAAGGCTTGAAACAACCAAACCAGTTTACCAACTCACTCACATCTCATTAGTGATTGTCTCATAAATATTATCAATTTGAAATTAATCTAATTATAAGTTAATCGTATATTATAAACATTAAGTTGAAGACTACCAAAATTAATTTTAATTAGATATTAATTTTAAGCATCTCTTCTTTTTAAATGGAAACACAAATCCACCCTTGGGCTTGACAATTAGTTTCTTTGAGATCATCTCTTTAGCTCAAAAATATCCCTTCATTTACACTCACACTTTGGTTCTCCCCTAGATCATTCCCTTTCTTCAATTTATTCACCTTTAATTATTATTTTGTCACTTTATACTTCTATTCTTATGAACTAAAAATTACGTATACTTTGGTGTTTTTCCTTTCTCACTCTCTACCATATTTCATTCTAATATTTGTACCCTTATTTATTTTATGTTTTACCTTGGAGCATTGATGCATCCATCCTTGCCCTTACCAATTCCTCATATCTTCATTATTTATCCATTATGCTTTATGGCATAATATTTATACATTCGGGTTTGTAAAGATCCAATTCACACTAGATATTAAGGAACCTAATACTCACCAAATTTCCCTATGTAGTGGATCCTTCCCTGTTGGGTCGAGGTGACTCTAACACTAGTTATTAGTATGTATCTCCTAAATTTTATCAAATCAATTAAATCAAAGGTTCATTTCACCTTGTACAATAAAAATTCAATCTCTCTTCTACCCTATCAAGTGTCAATACATATGAAAATTATCAATGTATGATTATCTACCTAAAGTTTTTCCATATATAAAAACACATATATCAAAAGATAAACATAAACAATTGATTCATATAGAAAGGTGTATGTGTTATAGTGTGTACACGTTATAGTGCATACATGATTTTGTTATATACAATTTTAAAAACATGCCTACAACTTTGTAAATGGATTGGGTTCCCAAGCCTAAGGCCTAGACCTACAAACACACAATCAAAACCATGTTTGTTTTTGAAAAAAACAAAATCCAACTTTTGCGATTATAAAAACTATGAATTTTATTGAGACATTTCATAAAAATATATGATCTCAAGCACACTCCCTGTTTCCAAATAAACAATCCCCTCTTTCCAAATATATTATTTTTTAATTTTTTTACTATACTAAGGTTTGCATCTATATTGATTTCTAGGTATGTCTTTTTTAATCCATCATATGCCATAAATATACATGTTTATATTTGTTTATTTATATTTTTTTCATTAATCCAAATTCAAAAATTTATATCTATTTGTAAACTAGGCATAATTCTATACACATTTTTAAAAAAACTAATTTTAGTTTTTTTAGGTAGTTAGGGGGTGCACAGTCATCTATCCATTTTTTTATTAGTTTTCAAGGTCTATTTACTTATAAAATTAATATAAAAAATATTCAGTTTATATATATATATATATATATATATATATATATATATATATATATATATATATTTTATAGGTTACAAACTAGATGATTTTATCTAACTTTCCACCAAAGGGTTTTAAAAATATTGAACATTGCTCAAAAAATTAGGGGGCACATGACCGACTATCTACTCTATTTTTCTCAAAAGGAGTCCCTCTTCAAGTTTTATGTGTTTGACATACTTATACTTAACCATTTTCAAAAAACATTGGTATTTTATAAACTATAATTAAAAGATATAATTCATGTTATTATATCATCTTCAAAATTTGAGTGTAAACATCTCAAATAATTTATACGAGTTGATATTTCTCATTTTTCAAAAAAATAAATGGTCATGAGTAACCTTGTTTTGGCCTACCAATTTTATGCACTTACCCTCATGATAATTTATTATACAATTTTTTTTATGGAGGGATTCATTTTTTATTGTTTGTAAATTGATTCATAATATCATGTAAGTTGATAAGGATTCGTTTAATAATGTTCATGACCTATTTTGGGATGTGTAGAATTCAAACATGATCTTTTTCCTTGGGAATGTGAAGACATTTAATATTGAGTTTCATTAAGGTGTGTCTTATGTCTATATAAGCATGCCCCTACACTTGTACTAACGGACTTCTTCGATCAGAAGGATAGATATTAGTTATAAAAATTTGATTGTAAATTATGTGAGTTAGAAAAAGTATAAATATATAAATCTCATCTTGTGATGAATATTATTGTGAGATCACAATATCATTTCATCATTATGCTTATTGTAGTTTCAATTGATTCAAATCAACTAAATATCTAATTGATATTGCATTTCGTTATAATTTTCAATGAGTATTATAAGGGTTGTGTGGTCTAAGGCATTTATTATTGATATACCTAACTACAAATACATCATTTGGCATCTTTGTAAGGTTATATTCATGTTATTGACTGTTGTTTTTAGTATTTTGTGGGTAGAGAATAGCGACAAACATCTTTAAGTGAGATCATTGGGGAGGTGTAAGGTGTAAGGTGTAGGTATGTGTTTAATATCATATTACCATTTAGTATATAGATCTTTGATTTATAAATAAATGGCATATAGATGAGGCATAGATGGTAGAAGAGATTGAGTGGTTAGAGCACCTAGAGTATCAAACTTGGGAGGATTATCAAGAGAAATGTAAGCTAGAATAAAAGCTATGAAAACCACACATTATCATGGGGTTAAAGTTTTAGACAATGAAAGTGAGATAAAATTTACATAAGAATCACTTGAAGATCATGAACTTTAAGAAGAGGTTAATGACCCTAAAGATATATTTTTATGAGTTATTTCAAGAATAAAAATTAAACCAAAGTTAAATTTTGGAAGTTATTCTAGAAGTTTGAGTTGTGAAGAGCTATTTTACTAGATCATTGAGTTAGAGAAATAATTTGAGTATGAGAGTATGGAATATCCCAAGAAAGTTAACTTCACTGGTAAAAAAATGAAATGTCATTCATCCTTATGGTGCGAACATGTAAAAGCTAAGAGAGCACACAAAGGTAAATAAAATATTAACTCATGGAATATATTTTTTGCAAAGCTAAATTCTAAATTCATTCATGTATATTATAATATGAGTTTGTTCAATAAATTCTAAAACCTAAGACAAAGGGAGATGACTTTTAAATAATACACGAAGGATTAGTATAGACTTACCATCAAAGTGGGTCATTGGAAGATGATTTTGAAAGGATATCTAGATATGTGAATGTATTACACATGGCAATTCAAGATGAATTTGGTATGATCGGGGTATGATATATTCAAGAATCCTATCAATGTGCACTGAAGGAAGAGTAAAAGTTATTATGAAAAAAAAAAGGAGGAACATCAAGAGGAAGAGGAATATTCAAACATGGGCATGGAAGTGGTAGAGGTTATCCTATGTAAATACAAGAGGGTGAGGCAAATAATTCATAGCATAATGATGGTAATACCTAGAGAGGTAGAATTAATTTCAATGGTAGAGGATATTATACGTATGTATAAGGTAGAAGTCATAGATTCAATGGAACATGTTGTAGATTTAGTGAGATTGGCGCATATAATTTTAGTGCCTTGATATGAAAATTGAAGATAACAAAATATTTGATGAAAATGTCCATATCACACAAGCATATGAAAAAAAATGTTGTGTCTATTCATAACATAGATGAAGCAGAGATTGGAGAAGCTCTCATGATGAAGAGGGTATTGTTGAAACTTGTGAAAGGGGAGAATAGTCATGAATAGAGAAATAACTTATTCAAAACTATTTGCAAGTCTGAAGGTAAATTTTTTAACTTGATTGTTGATAGTGGAATAAAAAATAATGTTGTTTTTCAAGAGATGGTAGATAAGCTTAAGTTTAAAATAATTTTACATCCAAACCCATTTAAGGTTTACTGGTTGTTGAAAGGACATCAAATTTTCATGAATGTGTATATAATAAATATGAATTATATATCACCTTAGTCTTGTATAATTGGAAATTACTTCTAATGGATATACCCTCAAGTTCTAAGACCTTATTGCTATTGAAAGGGTCACATCTACTATCTCTTGTGCCTATTTATTATCTCTTAGTCCAACCATATGTTATCTTGATGACCATGCCTTCTATACTACTAATCAAGCTATAAATTATACTTATTATCATACTCTACAAGTTTTGTACCTGTACTTTATTTTATATCTTAGTAAACACTTGTGTTCTATCCATATGCCTATGTTTATGCTAGTGTCTTATGTCAAATTAAGTGTCTAGTGCCATAAAGTCATCATAATTTCAAATAAAGCATATCCCTATGGTTGGCCTACATGCTTAAATGTGAGATATTTATAAAAGTAATTAGTATATATACAAGATCAACCCTCATTCATTCATCACCTATCACATACCTAACAATTCATAAGGCAACTTACCAAAAATACTCAATCAAGAATTTAAGTGAGTAAAGCCTCCCTATTCTTTCCTATTTCAATACCAGTCATAGAGGCAACCCATCTACAACTCTAAAGTATTAAACGAGCACTCCATGAGACATATTTTATAAGGTACAAGATAGATCACTCTATATACTTATCACATATTGCATCTCGATACACACACAAGATAACACATATGGGAAAACTACATAAGTTTGATTCCCTTTTCAAATTATTGGTTATATAGGTAGTGTCCATTGACAAAAAGGTCCTTGACTAACCCATTTTTACCACAACAACTCCAAGGGTGAAAAATATAGGATTTGATCACTTGAAAAAGAGTGATAACTTGTACACAAGATATGAACACACTAGATTAAAGGTGATATACAATGTAGAAAGTTTTAGGTGGTTGCACCTAGATACATTTAATATTTTGTATTGGACATGTATTTCCAAATTAGACATTAGTGTAGATGTAACCATCTAGATCTAATGAAAGTGTTTGAGGCCACATAGAATATTTATAGAATATAACAATTGTTCCAAGATCCTAATCCACTTCACTTCCAACTTATTTCAACTTAGATTTGCATGTGCATAGTAAACCAGCTAGGTACTCTTATTTATGATATATAAAAATATAAATCAATAGTTGTATGTTTCATTTTTAGTATATCTCAGTATTATAAATTTAGAACATTATTTATCTGAGTTTTTAAATTATTTGACTTGTTATGGATTTATTTATCACCTTTGTGTTTATTCATTTCTACATTCTTAACCCTATAATATATTGATCCATCTTAATTTAGGGTTAAACATTTGGTGAACCCAGCATGTGTCTTTTTATGCAAGACCCTAAATTTAGCTTAGTGTCTCCTATTTTTATAATTATTGTAATTTGTTTCAACTTTTGAATCTTCCATTTATAAGCAATGGAAAATGTTAATCAAAAAACTCATTTTCAAATAGAAGATAAGTAAGCATTAGTTACTCATATTAATAACAACAAGGGATTAATAGATGCATTTTTTTAATGTTATAAGAGATGAAATCATTATGCATTCTAAGGCTAAGAATTTATCACCTAGTGATAGTGAGTCCTTGGGTGGTACTACACCTGATTCTATATCAAAGACCCTCCCCTTGGGTACATCACCACTTCATACTTATAATGTGGACATAGGATATGTGTTCACACCTTTATTCACTGAAACCAATGATACTATTATTACATCTTCCATGGGAAACATAAACACATCAACCTAATTACCAATTTTAATGCCTATATCCACTCAAACTATGGGTACATATCTTTTAGTAACTTCCCAAATTTCCAACCTTAAAGACCAATATGTGTAAGCTCTTGTCCAAAATATAAAACTTTTATAAACTAAGGTTATAGATATTAAATATAATTATATGAAATCACCTTATGCTATTGATTTACATGAGTTATTGCATAATCCTCTTGCACTTGACATACTTTTGCACCCCTTTCCAACTAGTTTTTTAATGCCTAAATTCACATTTTATGATGGCAAGGGTGATCTTGAATAAAATCTTTGATCTTTCTATGAATCATGCCTTGATTATGTATTCATTGATAAAATTTTGACTAAACTATTTTCAAGGATCCTCAAGGAATATGCTCTAAGGTGGTTCTATGATTTACCAATCCAATCAATAAATGTATTCAAAAATCTTGTAGATTAGTTTTTGGCACACTTCTATGCCAATATTACTGAAAAAGTTTCCTATGCCCAAATTGTGAAAATTAAAGAAGGAAATAATAAACCTATCAATGAATATGTATGAAGGTACAAGATAAATTAGTAGTCCAATGGTTGATAAAGAGCTTCAAGACATCTTCAAGAAAAGTTTTCTTACCACATTACATGAGTCCATTGTTTTAAAAAAGTTTAAATCTTTTGATGACTTATGCCATATTATTCACGATCGTGAAACAAAACTTACTCAAGGTTATGCCATAAGGTTTCATTTTAGGGTTAAATTCCAACAAGATTATACCAATTTATAATTTTTAGGTGTATAATTTCTAAAAATATCCTTTCTTACTCAAGAAACTAACAAAATTATAATAATCCTTTCACAATAGAGGTAGAGCACCTATTTTAGCATTATGTGACTTTAGGGTCAAATACTAATGAATCAACCCACAATATTTATCAAATGTATGTGGATATTGTTCAATGTAATTGATGATGATACCTCACATCAAAATATTATTCAAGAGTTACTTATTCAATAGTAAACACATGATATACACATAGGAGAGTATAATTTACTACATATAGTAATGTTCATGGCAGAAGGTATTTCTTATTAAGTGTAAGGACTATAATACACTTTCTATTGACAACCCTTAAAACATCCTAAGGATAAGATGGTAATAGTAAAATATCCAAAAATTATCCACCAAGCAAAATACTACTATTATTCACAAAAAGTAATCAATTACTCATTAGAACCTTTTTGAAATCTAACCTTAGGGTCATGGTTGTCCATTTTAAGGTTTGTCGTGATTGTCATTTTAAAGTATGAAATAAAGACAAACATAATACAAGTCAATGCTGAGAGCAATTATATTTACTAAACACCATGCCAATTGAATACATTAACAATTGAGCTACCAACACATAATCCTTATAAATATCGTATAGTAGTTAAACATTCCTTAATACAGATCACTATCATAAATCAATGATATTAATGCTATATAATAGAGTTGTCTCAAGTAATCACAACAATTTCTTTAATTTATCTCAACATCTACAGGTGTCTATCTAATGGCCATACAAGAAACACACATGTAAGCTTACCATAAGCAAGATTTGATCTTAACCTCAATATTAAGGACCATAGAGATTTAGACCCATTTAACATTACATGATGCAAGTACCAATAAATCACCCTTTAATCTCTTAGCCTCGAACATGGTATCCATTATTGTTTGCATAGTCCATTGTCTAAGAAAGTCTTGGATTGAGTTAAGATTATTTCAATAAAGAATTTAAAACTTATTAATAGTTACCCCCACACATTAGGTCAATCTACAATAAGCACAAGATGACATACAATCAAACACCAAAATTTCTACACAACTATGCTAACTATAATACTACAAGCATAAAGCAAATAATAGTCAAAACATGTTACTTCAATACACATAGTACCCATGTAACCTTTCTAAAAACCAACTAATATAGTCACTCCATTTATTATTTCCCAATCTACATTGTAGCAGGATCATCAAGTTAAGATAGTCAAAGCAACATAATAATATCAATATATTGAATTGCTTCATGCTTAAGGAAACAAACCAAAATGGTATGCTATAGTAGTGCAAATTTCTAAAACACATAATACACAAAGGTCCTTACAACTTCTTGTTCACCATTTTCTAATTTAGGTAATATCATGATCCATACAAGATTGCATACCAATTATAGTTAGGTAAGGAGTAATTGTAAAATAATAAAAGTAAAAAGTTATTGTTGGGGCTGTTGAGGAAATCAGGGAGAAATGGTTGAAAATATTTTCAACCTTAGCATATTGTTAAAGATTAAAAACTGTATTTTGTTTTTTTTTAAGCCAAGTTTGGCATAGAGGTTTGGAGGAGGTTTTTAAAAAACAAAAGAAAAAAAAGAAAATTTATCAGAGAGGAAGGTAGAGAAGAGGAAAAAGAAGAGGAGAGAGCATGACGTAGAAGAGATGAGGAAGAACATATAGATGGAGAACTCGTTCTCTCCATTAAAAGGTTGCAAGAAATCCAAGACAAGCTTGAAGAAATTAATGAAGATGCAAGTGAAGGTATGTTTCTGGATGCTTTGTCTGCTAACTTCAAAGAAGTGAAAAGACTTCTCTTGTGAGATGCGTGGTGAGTCAATACTGTTTCGAAGTTACCATTTAGGAACAAATTTAGGCCTTTGTGGCAGGATTGTACAAAAATTATTCAAATTGAAATTCTGTGATAATTATTGTATTGTCTCTTGGGGATCAACTAACAATTTGATTACACTTATGAAAGCAATAAATCATGAAATTAAATCAAAATGATAAGTAACTAGAATGATAAATAGCAAAGAACAAGAGATACAAGAAACCACCCTAAAAATTTGTATTAAACTCTTTACAAAAGGAATACAATTGAAAAAACTTCTTTCTTTCACACCTCTCTCAGATGTACAGATCTCTCTCTAGATCTCTTTCCCTCAAGAGCTCTCTCTCTCAAGTACAATCAACTCCAACAACCTGGATTGATTCATCTATACAATTCTATACTGTTTTTCAACATTCACTCATATTAAGCTAAGAAGATCTAATCCTACATATAGAATTAGGAAACTTGAGCATGCATTTACAACCAACAGTTATGCCTCTTAAACAAGGGCTCTAAAATAGTCTTACTAATAATAGAGATGCAGACTTAAGACTATGACTTAAATCTATCATGCAAACACTCGGTTTTGTCCACAAAAATAGCTCTCTGGACGCATAGGTAACCGACGCCGGTTCCTGCCTGCTTGCCTATGACCGACGTCGACTGATCCCTGCCGACGTCGGCGTCTCTTGAACTGCACCTGACTGACGTCGATCGCTCCTGACCGATGCCGATGACTGTGTAAACTTGCAAACTGTCAAATCTGCTCTTTGGTGAAGCTTTTAGGCTCCACACCTTAACAATCTCCCACTTGGAGATAAACAGCTGCACCAGTCCCTGTACAACATCTTCTAGCTCCTCCATCTTCAACTCAATCATGAAGACCAATAGAAGTTGAATGAAGATTCAACTTCTCCTTTGTAATCAGCTTGGTTAACATATCAGCAGAATTCTTATCTATATGGATCTTCTCCAGCTTCAACTCACCATCTTCCAATACCTATCTTATGAAGTGATACCTAAGCTGTATGTGCTTTGTTCTTGAATGAAAGGCTGAATTCTTAGCCAAATGAATTGCACTCTGACTATCACTGTATAATCTACAACTCTCTTGCTCCTTTCCAAGCTCTTCCATGAACCTTGTCATCCATATCATCTCTTTGCTAGCCTCTGTGACTGCAATATACTCTGTTTCTATAGTTGACAAGGCAACAGCCTTCTGCAACTTAGATATCTAGCTAACTACCATTCCACCAACAGTGAAAACATATCATGTGGTGCTCCTCCTGCCATCCAAATCACCTGCCATATCTGAATCTATATAACCATGTAGAGAAGTATCTAAACCTCTATAGCACAAATGCCTACTGCTGGTTCCTCTCAGATATCTAAAGATCCACTGAACTACTTTCCAATGTTCCTTCCCTGGATTGGCCATATACTTACTTACAACTCCCACTGCTTGGGCAATATCCGGTCTAGTACACACCATTGCATACATCAAACTCCCTACTGTGGAAGAATATGGAACTCTACTCATGTACTCTACCTCATCATATGAATTATGACATTGTTCTTTACTCAATTTAAAATGTCCAGCCAAAGGTGTGCTTACCGGTTTTACATCTTGCATGTTGAACCGTTTCAACACCTTGGTCACATAATCCTCTTGAGACAAAATCAACCTGTGATTTTTTCTGTCTCTCTTAATGCTCATGCCAAGGATTTTCTTCACTGCTCCTAAATCCTTCATGGCAAATGTTTGAGCTAATTTCACCTTAAGCTCAGAGATATCCTGCATGTGTGATCTTGCAACCAGCATATCATCTACATACAACAACAAAATAATATATCTACCATTATCCAATCTCTTAAAATACACACAATAGTCAGATTGACACCTACTAAAGCCATGCTCAGTCATAAACCTATCAAATCTCAAATACCACTGTCTAGGAGCTTGCTTGAGGCTATACAAGCTTTTCTTTAATCTGCACACTAAATTCTCCTTACCTTTGACCTCAAATCCTTCTGATTGTTCCATATATATTTTCTCATCCAAATCTCCATGAAGAAACATTGGCTTAACATCAAGCTGCTCAAGATGCAAATCCTCAATAGCAACTAAAGACAATACAATCCGTATAGAAGTCATTTTAACAACAGGAGAAAAAATCTCACCAAAATCAATACCTGGCTTTTGTGCAAATCCTTTCACTACCAACCTGGCCTTATATCTCATCTGTCTGTTCTCACCTTCCTTCACTCTATAGGTCCACCTGTTCTTCAATGTCCTCTTACCAGCTGGCAACTCAACTAAATTCCATGTTTGGTTCTCTCTCAAGGACTCCATTTCTTCAACCATGCCATGCTCCCACTGATTCTTAGACTCCACCTATATTGCTTCTTTAAAACTCTCTGGTTCTCCACCATCAGTTAGCAATAAATAGAATAATGAAGGCGAATATTGAATTGGAGGTTTACTTACCCTTTCTGACCTCCTAATGGGCGTCTGAGACTCATCCACAACACGCTATCCACCCAAATTCTCTGACAGTGACCAACCTCGGTCACCTCTAGACTTGTTACTGGCTGACGCCGGTTCTACCTAATCGACGTCAGTGCCTATCCTACTGATGTCAGTCTCTGTATGACCGACATCGGTTTCTGTCTTATCGACACCGGTTACTGAATGGCTGACGTCGATCTCTGTGTTTTCTTTTTTGTGATTAATTTTTCTCGCGAGCTCATTTTAGACCGTCACCTCATTCAATTCTCCATTGCTCTGCCCAGATTGATTCAGCTTCTTCAGCTAATCACTATACATCACTTTTTCATTGAAAACAACATCACGGCTCCTAATTATCTTGTTAGTTCTTAGATTTTAAAATCTAAAACCAAAATTATCTGATCCATAGCCAATAAATGTGCACCTCATAGACTTAGCATCGAGCTTCTTTCTATTTTTCTTATCAACGTGCTCAAAGGCTTCACAACCAAAAATTTTAAGAAATGAGAGATCTACCTTTTTACCTGTCCATGCCTCTTCTAAAATTCCACCTTCCAAAGCTGTAGAGGGTTCTCTGTTAATCAAGTACACTACAGTATCAATAGCTTCTGCCCAAAACTCTAAGGGCAAACCATCATGCAATCTCATACACCTTGTACGCTCCATAATTGTTCTGTTCATCCTTTCAGCAATTCTATTCTACTAAGGTGTCTTTGGAACCATCTTTTGCCTGTGGATTCCATGCATATAACAATACCAATTGAACTTATAGCTGCAGAACTCACCACCATTGTCAGATCTCAGGCACTTCAATCTTTTGCCTGTTTCATTCTCAACCATAGCTTTCTAAATCTTAAAAGTCTCAAATACATCAAATTTTTTTTTAATTCAATAGATCCATACCTTTCTTGTAGCATCATCTATGAGCGAAACATAGTACTGTGATCCTCTAATAGAAGCAACCTGAGCTGATCCCCACACGTCTGTGTGAACAAGCTACAACTTATGCTTCTTTTTTATTGACCCAGTCTTAAGAAAACTCACTCTCTTTTATTTTTCAAAAACATAGTGCTCACAAAAATCCAAATCTATGCTTTTCAAATCTGAAAGCTTACTTTTAGACTTAAGAATTGACATTCTCTTCTCACTCATGTGGCCAAGCCTTGAGTGCCACAATTTTGCATCCACATCTGAAGTAGATAATACAGAAGGAGAATTATTAGTAACACAATTACATAAATAGAGAGTACCTACTCTCTTACCTCTGGCCATTACAAGTGCTCCCTTGGTTACCTTTCAAGATTCAGCTGTGAGAGTTACTGTACAACCCTCATCCCCTAACTTTCCTGCAGAAATCAAATTCCTCTTCAAGCTAGGAACATGCATAACGTCTCTCAACACCCATGTGTTGCCATTCTGCACTTTCAGCTGCACTTTACCTTTGCCAATAATTTTACAAGGCTCATCATCCCCTAAATACACTATTCCAAAATCTCCATGGATATAGTCACTACAATATTCTCTATTAGGGGTAGCATAAAAAGATGCACCAGAATCTAACACCCAAGATTTTATATTATTATGCAAAGAGAATATTAAAGCATCTTGTGTAATACCTGCAACCTTTGCTTCTTCTTTTTCTTCATGCTGATTGTCCTCCTTAGGCTTTGACTAGAAATCTCTGCTTATGTGCCCCATCTTTCCACAATTCTAGCATTGTGGCTTCCTGCCATTTTTGGATTTGGATCTACCTCTCACTTTTGACTTAGACCTTGATCTCCCTTTCTTACTATTCTCTTTTTACCTTCCCCTGCTCTCAAAACTTAAAGCATTCCCTGATGTTACTTTTGTGCTTTTCTTGCGAATTTTCTCATTCAAGATAACGCTAACAACATCCTCTACTTTTAAAATATTTGAAGCAGATGCAATATTACTAACTGCCATTACTAAGCTATGCCAGCTTTCAGGCAAAGAACATAATATTAAAAGAGCTTTAATTTCATCATCAAACACAATATTGACTGAACTTAATTGATTTACAATTCCATGGAAATCATTCAGGTGATTAGATACAGATCCACCTTCTTGCATACACAAATTAAATAACTGTTTCATAAGATATACCTTATTAGAAGTTGAGGGTTTTTCATACAAATTTTCTAAAGTAGTCATTAACTCTACCGTAGACTTTTTTTGTGCTAAATTAGATATCACAATAGATGTTAGACTCAGTCTAATAGACCCAAGAGCCTTTCTATCAAGAACTTCCCATTCTTCATCATCCATGTCTATGGGCTTCTTTGCAATCCCACCTAATGGTAAGTATAGATTTTTTTGATACAGATAATCCTCTATCTGCATTTTCCAATGTTGATAATTTTTGCCATTAAACTTCTCCATTCTCAGTTTACTTTTTTCTGCCATTGCTTCTCCCACTCAAACAAAAATCTCTGTAGAAACCCCTTGTTAGGGTGTGGAGCTCAAAACTCACCAAGGAGCATTCATTATCAGGTTCGGGTCTACACAGACACTGGCATCGATCAGGAGCGACCGACGTCGGTCA
Organism: Torreya grandis; assembly: GCA_037957365.1. Lineage (NCBI taxonomy): Eukaryota > Viridiplantae > Streptophyta > Pinopsida > Cupressales > Taxaceae > Torreya > Torreya grandis. The sequence goes on from JARHVA010002692.1 coordinate 800,809, forward strand.
CAGGCAGTTATAGAGACGTCGATGTCAGTAGAGGGTCGACCGACGACGGTCACAGACAAGCAGCAGGAACCGACATCGGTTACCTGCGTGTCTAAAAAGCTATTTCCGTGGACAGAAGCGAGTGTTTGCATGATAAGTTTGAGTTGAAGTCTCAAGCTCGCGTCTCTATTATTGGCATTACTATTTTTAGAGCCCTTGTTCAAGTGGCTTAACTGCTTATTGGATGTACATGCTCAAGTCTCCTAATTTTATATGTAGAATTAGATCTTCCTAGCTTATTGTAGTTATTGTTGTAGAGAGTGAATTATTGTAATTGATTGTGTGTGAAGAACAGTACAGAATTAAATCAATCCAGGCTTGTTGGAGTTGATTGTTCTTGAGAGAGAGAGCTCTTGAGGAATAGAGATCTATTGAGAGATCTATACATCTAGGAGAGGTGTGAAAGAAAGAAGCTTTTTTCAATTGTATTTCTTTTGTAAAGAGTTTGTTAATACAAGTTTTCAGGGTGTTTTTTTGTATCTCTTGTTCTTACTATTGTCATTCTAATTACTTGTCAATCTGATTTAATTTCGTGTTTATTGCTGTCACAATTGTAATCTATTATTGGATTGTTCCCTCAATAAGTGGTATTAGAGCCTTGGTTACAGGTTCAGAGCTTGATAATTGGTATCAAAGTTTAGGTTCACTAACAGGTGGTTCAGATCTATGTAGTGTGTATTGATTACAGGTTCTCACAGGGGTTTCTGTAGGGATTTCTGTTTGAGTGGGAGAAGCAATGGCAGATGAAAGTAAATTGAGAATGGAAAACTTCAATGGCAAAAATTACCAACACTGGAGAATGTAGATAGAGGACTATCTGTATCAGAAAGATCTCTACTTACCATTAGGAGGTGTTGCAAAAAAGCCCAAAGACATGGAGGATGAAGAATGAGAAGTTCTTGACAGAAAGGCTCTGAGGTCTATAAGACTGAGTCTAGCATCCACTGTGATATCCAATTTATCACAGGCAAAGTCTATGGTAGAGTTGATGACTACGTTAGCAAATTTGTATGAAAAACCCTCAGCTTCCAATAAGGTATATCTTATGAAACAGTTATTTAATTTACATATGAATGAAGGTGGATCTGTTTCTACTCATCTGAATGATTTCAATGGAATTGTGAATCAGTTAAGTTCAGTGAATATAGTGTTTGATGATGAGATAAAAGCTCTTTTAATATTATGTTCTTTGCCTGAAAGCTGGCATGGCTTAGTAATGGCAGTAAGTAATACTGCATCTGCATCAAATATTTTGAAAGTAGAGGATGTTGTTAGTGTTATCTTGAATGAGGAAATACGCATGAAAAGCATAGAAAAGGCATCTGGGAATGCTTTAAGTTTTGAGAGTAGGGGAAGGTAGAAAGAGAAGAGCAAGAAAGGCAGATCAAGATCCAAGTCAAAGGGGAAAAGCAGATCTAAATCCAAAAATGGCAGGAAGCCACAATGCTAGAATTGTAGAAAGATGGGGCACATAAGCAGAGATTATTGGTCAAAGCTTAAGGAGGACAATCAGCACGAAGGAAAGGAAGAAGCCAAGATTGCAGGTATTGCACAGGATGCTTTAATTTTCTCTCTGCATAATAATATAGAATCTTGGGTATTAGATTTTGGTGCATCTTTTCATGCTACTCCTAACAGGGAATATTTCAGTGACTATATCCATGGAGATTTTGGAATAGTGTATCTAGGGGATGATGAGCCCTGTAAAATAATTGGTAAAGGTAAAGTGCAGCTGAAGATGCAGAATAGCAACACATGGGTGTTGAGAGATGTGATGCATGTTCCTAGCTTGAAGAGAAATTTGATTTCTGTAGGAAAGTTAGGGGATGAGGGTTGTACAGTAACTCTCACAGCAGAATCTTGGAAGGTGACCAAGGGTGCACTTGTTATGGCCAGAGGTAAGAGAGAAGGTACTCTCTATTTGTGTAATTGTGTTACTAACAAATCTCCTTCTGTATTATCTACTTCAGATGTGGATGCTAAATTGTTGTATGTAGATATATTATTCTATTGTTGTATGTAGATGATATGCTGGTTGCAGGATCTCACATGCAGAATATCTCAGAGCTTAAGGTAAAATTAGCTCAAACGTTTGCTATGAAGGATTTGGGAGCAGCAAAGAAAATCCTTGGCATGAGCATTAAGAGAGACAGAAAAAATCACAGGTTGATATTGTCTCAAGAAGATTATGTGGACAAGGTGTTGAAACGGTTCAATATGCAGGATGCTAAACCGATAAGCACACCTTTGGCTGGACATTTTAAATTGAGTAAAGAACAATGTCCTAATTCATATGAGGAGGTAGAGTACATGAGTAAGGTTCCATATTCTTTCACAGTAGGGAGTTTGATGTATGCAATGGTGTGTACTAGACCGGATATCGCCCAAGCAGTGGGAGTTGTAAGTAAGTATATGGCCAATCCAAGTAAGGAACATTGGAAAGCAGTTCAGTGGATCCTTAGATATATGAGAGGAACCAGTAGTAGGCACTTGTGCTATAGAGGTTCAGATACTTCTCTACATGGCTATGTAGATTCAGATATGGCAGGTGATTTGGATGGCAGGAGGAGCACTACAAGTTATGTTTTCACTATAGGTGGAACGGTGGTTAGCTAGATATCTAAGTTGCAGAAGGTTGTTGCCTTGTCAACTACAGAAGCAGAGTACATTGCAGCCACAGAAGCTAGCAAGGAGATGATATGGATGACACGGTTCATGGATGAGCTTGATAGGGAGCATGAGAGTTGCAGATTGTATAGTGACAGTCAGAGTGCAATCCATTTGGCCAAGAATTCAGCCTTTCATTCAAGAATAAAGCACATACAGCTAAGGTATCACTTTATACGACAGGTATTGGAAGATGGTGAGTTAAAGCTGGAGAAGATTCATACAGATAGGAATCCTACTGATATGTTAACCAAGCCAGTTACAAAGGAGAAGTTGAATCTTCATTCAACTTCTATTGGTCTTCATGATTGAGTTAAAGATGGAGGAGCTAGAAGATGTTGCTGTACAGGTACTGGTGCAGCTGTTTATCTCCAAGTGGGAGATTGTTAGGGTGTGGAGCTAAAAACTTCACCAATGAGCATTCATTATCAGGTTCAGGTCTACACAGACACCGATGTCGGTCAGGAGCAACCGACGTCGGTCATAGGCAGTTACAGAGACGCTGATGTCGACAGAGGGTCGACTGACGGTGGTCACATACAAGCAGCAGGAACCGACGTCGGTTACCTGTGTGTCCAGAAAGCTATTTTCGTAGACAGAAGCGAGTGTTTGCATGATAAGTTTGAGTTGAAGTCTCAAGCTCGCGTCTCTATTATTGGCATTACTATTTTTAGAGCCCTTGTTCAAGTGGCTTAACTGCTTGTTAGATGTACATGCTCAAGTCTCTTAATTCTATATGTAGAATTAGATCTTCCTAGCTTATTATAGTTATTGTTGTAGAGAGTGAATTATTATAATTTATTGTGTGTGAAGAACAGTACAGAATTGAATCAATCCAGGCTTGTTGGAGTTGATTGTTTTTGAGAGAGAGAGCTCTTGAGGAATAGAGATCTATTGAGAGATCTATACATCTAGGAGAGATGTGGAAGAAAGAAGCTTTCTTCAATTGTATTTCTTTTGTAAAGAGTTTGTTAATACAAATTTTTAGAGTGTTTTTTTGTATCTCTTGTTCTTACTATTATCATTCTAATTACTTGTCAATCTGGTTTAATTCTGCGTTTATTGCTATCACAATTGTAATCTATTGTTGGATTGATCTCCCAACACCCCTATGAGTACCCTGTAATCAATACACACTACATAGATTTGAACCACCTGTTAGTGAATCTGAGCTCTGATACCACTTGTTGGGGATCAACCAACAATTTGATTACACTTATGAAAGCAATAAACTGTGGAATTAAATCAGAATGATAAGTAACTAGAATGATAAATAACAAAGAACAAGAGATACAAGAAACCACCCTGAAAACTTGTATTAAACTCTTTACAGAAGGAATACAATTGAAGAAACTTCTTTCTTCCACACCTCTCTCAGATGTATAGATCTCTCTCTAGATCTCTTTTCCTCAAGAGCTCTCTCTCTCAAGTATAATCAACTCCAACAACTTGGATTGATTCACCTATACAATTTTGTATTGTTCTTCAACATTCACTCATATTAAGCTAAGAAGATCTAATCCTACATATAGAATTAGGAAACTTGAGCATGCATTTACAACCAACAGTTATGCCTCTTAAACAAGAGCTCTAAAATAGTCTTACTAATAATAGAGATGCGGACTTAAGACTATGACTTAAATCTATCATGCAAACACTCAGTTCTATCCACGAAAATAGCTCTCTGGATGCACAGGTAACTAACGCCGGTTCCTGCCTGCTTGCCTGTGACCGATGTCGGCCGATCCCTATCGACGCTGGTGTCTCCTGAACTGCACCTGACTGACATCAGTCGCTCTTGACCGACACTGGTGACTGTGTAAACCTACAAACTACCAAATCTACTCCTTGGTGAAGCTTTTAGGCTCCACACCTTAACAATGTCATGAGTTTAATCAATGGAAATAAAATTCTCTAGAATTCTATGATATATGCATTCCCTGTATAGACATAATTTTGTTCGCAGGAGGAAATTCTCATAGAAATATCAAAAAAAAAAAACTTTTGGATCCAAGATTTATGTGCATAAAACAAGCCTCTGGGATTAATATGCAATTGTTTCTGTTTTGGTCCCAGAGCTGCTGTCTGAAGATACTTCATGCCATTTCCATGTCTGTGAAGGATTCCCCAGATTGTATGAGAAAGCAAAAGTAAAGTTTGTCGAGGCTGAGAAAGGTGGTTAACTGGAACCACTTTTTATTCATCCTTCTACATAGTGGTATACATGTGAAGAGTGGCTAGAAGGCTTAGGTTCTAAATTGATTCCTTTGATAGTTATTCCCAGTAGGCAAATGCAATCAGTCCCAAAAGAAGTAGAGAGAGACCAGTTTGGTGTTTGGCATGTTTGTTATTCTATGCACTCATCTAAAGAGGAACTGGAGGTAGCATTAGTAGTTTTAAACCCCAAAGAAGTCATTTCAACCACCCCCAACTACAAAGCCATTGAATTACGGCCGTAGAAGTCTGAGCAAGCCTTTATCTTCTTTTGGCTCAACTTAAAAAAGCATAGTAATAACCTGGTCCAATGTTAGAACCTAAGAATGAATCACAGTTTGAAGACACAGTCATAGTAGATGTGTTCATGCCTAAAGAGCATATAGAAGCGTTCAAACAGCCTATACAAAGAGCAATGATGAAAAGCAGTTTGATAGACTCACCTGCTTGTGACCTATGCAGCCTAAGATGACAGAGGAAATTTGACTGACCCACGACACTCAAAGAAAGCGTGAAGTCTGCATTCAAAGTGTTGAAATCCTGAAGAAGAATTTGATACATTAGTTAGAGCCATGACCTACAAAGAAAGGTGAAAGCATTTGAAGGCTGGTATATAGACAATACCTGGCTGGAAAGTAGTAGAAGCATGAAAGTTTGATCAAATTTCCCATAGCAGAAGAAAGCGGTAATGCTTGGAAAATGTAATCTATAGTAAACAAAGCATGAAAGTTTGAAGCAAAGGCCGAAGCATGGAGCAACAACAAAAGAAGTGCTCTCATTAGTATATAAGAATAGAAACTATTGATTGCTGATGGAAAGTAAGGACGTTGTGCAAAGGAGATGTGTTTGAAGACTGCTACAGTCCAAATTTTCCTTCTACCATCCAAACTTGCAACTACAACCACCAAGAAAGCATGCAAAAATTGTAAACCTACAGTGAAGGGCCAATGATCTGAGGAAGCTGTAGGTTTGTGAGATGAGTATCTTGCGTGGAGGTACCAATGTCAGTACAAGCTGAGTGAGCCATGAAAGAGGCTATGCACAAGAAGATATCTGAGCAAAATCTAGATCTGTAGTGAAAGCATCGACTACGAAAAGAGACATGGGATGGAAATACTGTCGATTGCATCAAGTTCTCACCATATGTAATTTAATGTATAAAGCCTCTATATTGACAAATAGAGAGACCGTGTTTTTAATTACCTCTATTTTAGAAATCTACGGACTTTGCAGGTTCTAAGGAGAACCAAGTGCCTCATTTTGCTTATTTAGAGCTGAGACTATTTAGTGCAACAATTGTGATAATCAAAGCAGGCAGGCTGTCACTAATATGGTATCAAAGCAGTTTAGGGACTGCGCATCACTAATCTTATTTTATACAAACATGAAATCAAGACATCTAGGTAATGTGTGTGACATATTATTCATAAATTATAATAAAACCATGTTATACTATGGCTTTGTCAAAACATGAATACCAAAACCAATGTCAACACAATTAAGAATCACTCCTCCTTATATTAAATTTAAGTACTGAAATGATTTTCAACACCACTCAAAATTACCAAAGTATTGCATTAATAACAAGGGAAATTTGTCAACAAATATCTCTCCTCATTTACATTACACCAAATAATAAATAATATAGTCACAAGGTATTTATTAGAAGAGGATTTTAAATCCTTTTTCCACAATCACTAATTATACACCTTAAACAACATTAGAGATTATCGAACAAACAACCCCATTCAAAATAGTTATATTAAGAATGGATCAACAAATAGTCAAAATGAGACCCAAAAACCAAGACAAGAACAAATTCATAACCAAGATAATTAATATTCCAAAGGTTGGAGCTATATGCATTGCATCATACAAGGTTAAGCTAGCGTAAGCTAGCAAGTATTATCCAATACATTGAATGCCACTCCAACCAAATTCCACTCCATTATGAGTATCAAGACTTAGGCATATGAAATCCATAATTTTTGTCACCAATAATTCCAAAACTTAATATCAACCCAATGTTAGCCCCTAAAATTCTTACCATATAAAAATCATTTATTAAACCTAAAAAATCTAAACAAAAATAAATACAATATTTGGTTATTCTATAATATCTTCAAGCCTAATTTACTCAGCCATTAATAAAACAACATAGATGAGTCATTTTATCTTCCATGATAACATATTTAATATATATTAATAATTTTAAGTATGTCATTAACCAACTTCATGGGGTTACACAGAACAAACTCAGATCTTAGAACCTATATGCATGTATCACATCTGCCAATTAAGTTGAGCCACAACAAACATGCACAAAACTTTCTCACCCATAAAAATACATTGAGTTATGTTAATCTAATATGACTTAAGGATTAGTTCAAAATATAATGAACTTCTTTTCAACCTTCAATTTTATCTAGCTACCTAACTATTACATACATAATGCATACTTATGAGTCCTTCCTTTATTGCCTAGACCATAATAAATTGTTCTAAAATGCTTATTATTTTAAGACAACATATTCAAAATACAAATTAATTATTTCAAAGGAAAAAAATTTAGTAGCAACCAATAGATTTCATTTAAAGATTTAACCATATCAAACTATGCAAAACATCCCTTGCCTATTATCAAAGGTTCGCTGTATGCAAAGGACCATATTGCCAGTGTATAGAACTAAAAAATAAAATCCATGAGTCCACTTAAATATTCATAAATAAATTCATTTTATATAAATATATACCACATGAAATAATACCATACACTTTTAGAAACTTATCTCTATCTGTCATACTTAAATGTGTAACACTAGGTTCACAAGGAATGCACTCAAAATAAACAAGAGCATAAAAATTTCTAAATAGAATAAAAAATACCAAAAATAATTATAAATAAGTCTATGGAAATTTCAATGAATTTTATTGAAGGATCCAACCCATTGTTGACTATGTTCATAATAGATATTTAGGGGTAGATTGTCTAGATGAGACCAAAACCCTTTTACTTCTCTAGATATAGTCTCTTTACCCAATAATTTCATAAACATTTATCTTGAGGAACTAAATCTCTATTTTGAGGATTAGTTCATCCTGCCTATGAAATAATCACAAAACACAATAGATGGGATAAATACCAACAAGACCATAATTACATTACCACAAACCCTAAACTCATATGCATTGAATGATCTTGTACAAGACATGATATTAACACATTTATTCGACTATGCAAGTGTTCTTGTATCAATTAGATTTTGCACCCATTTTGTGTTGTATGAGTTATTGTGCATGGAAATCTAATGACATAATAGGATCACCTCCAAGTTTTGGGATTTTGTCAAATTGAAGTGAACCTTCAGAGAAGGTTAGCTTCCTTTCACTAAGCTTAATGCAATTGATACATGACCAATTCACTTCAAACTTTGGATTCTTAGTGATTTTGTTTCTAACTAGGGTTTAAACTTGTGAGAAAAAGAGTTTAGAAAGAGTTTTAAAACTGGAAAATGGTTATGTTTTAGTGGAAATTAATGTTTGATTAAATATAATTGAACAATTAATATGCTAAAATTTCTTGAAGCACAATCTTGCACAAGTATAATATCAAAGGCAATATTGGGTATTTTATCAAATAAGGAACAAAGTTTTTGATTTTTTGTCAATAAGATTTCAAAAGGCTAAAATAAATACCACAAATGATTCTTATATAACTAAAATAAGACATCATTCACAAATTTAATAAAATCTATACACACAAAGATAATACAAGACAAGGAAGGCAAAACTTTGATCTATTAATATTATCTAGGTTATAGCATGTAGATATTTTTTTCAAGAGTAGAAAAAATTGTCTATCATCAAAAAGATCAATGGGCTACATAGGAAACCCATATTTATACAAAAAATCACTCCCTTGAGAGATAATAAGTCAAACACCCTTGCACTCAGTTTTGGAGCAATAAATTAGGAAAAATCCATACAAATGTCATCATTCATATCTTGAAAAGACATCTTTGGTGTAGAAGGAAGAAGAGGACTCTACAATGGTTGGGCACTTCACCAAGTGTTGAAAGAGGAGAAAAATATATTGGAGTCTTTTATTTGAACCTTTTATCCTTGAGCTATGTTGAATAAATCTGTCCCAAGAAATGGGGTGCCAAAATGAACTTCATCACAAGGTCAAAAATTGAATGCTTTTTAATATCTAGATATTTTAAAACTAAGCTTGCAAGATTTAACTTATAATTTATAGTTGAGACTTTTACAACTTTTAAGTCATTCAATTTGATAAAAAGAAAAATGCAAATTTCAATGTGAGATTTTACAACTAAACTCATTCAACTTATCAAAAGGAAAAGTACAAAATATAATTTGCACTTTTTCAACTAAATCTTGACAGAAATATAATTGAAAATTACAAGTATCTCTTTTTCAACTTAAAGTTAAGAGTTGTCAAAAGGATAGTTGCAATTTGCATCTTACAAATTTATAATATATCTTACAAAATGTTTAGATTATAGAATGTATTTTCACAAACAATTAAATAATCAATCCACAATAGTGACTTATGAGGATTCCTTATCCTTTTTTGCTTGTATCTTCTCGATGTAAGCATCAAAGCTATTGAATATCTCTTGTATGTGCTCTTAGTCAGGACAAACTGTGTAAATATTGTTGATGTCACATTTTATTGTTACCTCAGATAGTTCTCTGGAAGAGGCTTTGTATACTTGGATATCCTTCCCCATCTGATCAAGTGTATCATGGTACTTGATAAACTAATGGAAGAAATTCAACATTAAAGTTGTGTCTTACATTGATTCTTTCTTAATTACCCCTTTGAATTTATCTTGGATATCTTGAATAATAGGAGGTTTATCTTGGTAATCTTCTACATCACATGATAATTTGTAAATTGAATCTTCAATGTCATACATTGCATTTGTGGCCTTGTCACATGTGATCTTGGCCTTATCGATATTTTCACTAAGTATTCTGATTCTGAATTTAGCTGCCCTCTCTACCTTATCATATTCTAAAGTATTTTGTATTATCTTTTAAGACATGAGGATGTCACTTTCAATTAGGTCAATAGCCTATAATTTGGGAAAGTAGAGGTTCAACCTTACAACCTCTTATTCATATTTACTTATCTCTACCTGTAGAGATGCAAGATCATCTTTCAAAGTCTTGTAATAATCCATGGCTAGTCTTATCACTATGTTCCCTTTTGTGATTAGTTCCTCAACCCAGTATTTTATATTTCTTCCCATGGTACCAATCTCTATCACTGATTTGAATGTTTCTTTATCAGGGAACTATGAGTGAGGTTGAGTTGGCTAAGATAATTCAAGTTGATTTGTTGGGTCTATAACTTTCCTTAAAGCAGTCATCAATTTCTCAACCTTATTCAACTCATACTTAGTGACCTTGTCATTATCCATTTTTTCAAAGAGAGAACTTATGCTTATTTGAAAATCATATTTTAGTCCCTCTCTTATTGGATTACCAAGGTGTACTTTGGATAGCTGATAATCCCCCATCACTAAATCTTCTTTTTTTTTAGGTGGGGTAACTACTATCTCCAAATATTTCCCCCCTATTGCATCATATGAGATTTTAGAGATGGTCTTGGGACCTATCTTTGGTCATTTATATGCATCCAATAGACCAAAATCCATAGTGCTTGGAGATATCATTTATTTCCTATTTTTAGACACATATTGTGCCAGCCAACTTGGAGTGGCTACTAGTGAATCTTGTGTTGTTCCAATGGCCACCATTACTTGTGAGTCTATAATTGAATCTAATACATTGGTGTTTACCATAACAAGAGTTGTATCTTCCACTGAGTCCTCGACTAATGATTTGTCTATCTCTTCCCCACTGGTGAGTTCAGTAGCTACAATTGTGTTAGTGAGCATCTTCATTTCCAACTCCTTGGTGGGAGTTTGATTCAAGTTAAGGGTAGAAGAAGGTAAATATACTTGTATGGGTGGATTTGATGTGATTAAAAGGGGTGTGAAAGTTGGAAGTGACACAAGTAGAGAGGTAGGCATGTGTGGTTAGAACAAAATAACCTCTGTGAGGGTGGTATCCAAGGCAACAAAATAATCTATCAATGTAATAGGAATGGTTAGAGTAAAAATAATGAGAAGTGTGATGAAAGATTAAAATTGAGTTTGTATCCATCCCGGTGGCTCAAATGGATAGTGGGACTATAGTCAGAATGACTGAGTCTATAGCTATGTACTTTTAGGTGGTATTGGTGATTAATGAGGTGGTAGTAGATATAAGGGTTGAGGTGGAAGTGACTGCAGAAGAGGGAGGTGAAGGTGGAATTGGAATAACCAATTGTGTTGATTAGCTTACTACCAAGGGAATCACTTGCACTGGTTGGTCAGATGAAAGAGTAATTACTTGCACTACTGGGATTATACAAATGGGAAGGGTAATTGCTTGTGTTGGTTAGATAGTATATAAAGGAGGAGGGGTTATTGTAGTTTTAACCCCTATAGAAACTAGAAATGTTTGATCCTTTGGCTAGGTTAATGACACTTGAGTACTGGAAGAAGACCTTCTTGCCTTCTAATTTTATTTCACTTTGTTCAAGACAACTAGCCCCACTACCTGATCTTTTGGAGTACCATTGTTGTAGCCTTATACTACTACTTCCACTACACCCTTATCCTTTATTTTTTTAATCTATATGTGATATTTAGGGTCTCTTTGGTTATTTTAACCCCCTTTGTCCTTAAGTAGTTCAATGTTTTGTTTATAACTGGGGTGGTCTTGTCTAATAAGGAGAAGGATTCAGGTGTAGACCACCTAACTTGAGAAAGAGGTTGGAGGTGGATTTGATTATCATAATATACCCTATCCACTGGGTGTTCCTCATCTTTCAAATAGTCTATAACTGGTGCCATATCATAAGTCTTAATTTGTTCCTAGATCATTGTAGAATAATCTCTCAACCTAACTGCTTCTTCATCCTATATATCCTCCCAATAATCTTCATAAAAGCAAATGTGGGAATATGAAGAACCCACTATACTAGTAACATAACCAATGACATCATAGTAGGGCCTGGCATCGAAAGCTCTCAAGGTCATATGGGTTATCTCTACATCCACACATTTGGCTTTAGATAGAGAAGGGTAGGTGTATCTCCCTATATTTATAGAGAAGTGTATGCTTATCTTGTGGCTACTTGATAATAACTTGTGGGTTTACATTAGTTGTCTCACAAGTTTCATTAAGGCCAAATTAAGGCCCATTTGTCACTTACATATATAAGAAGGGTCAAAGACATCCAATAAAACCACCAGCTCTGAAGTATGAATATGTGGGGAACTAGATAGAGTATGATCCCTAATTTAATATTTTTGTTGTTGCAACATCATAAAATATTATCTTCCCTAGTTCTTTTTCAAATAATATTATGATGTAGTACATAAAAGCATCATTAAATCTTATGAATTGTTGTTTGTTCCCCTCTAAAGTGAGATCAGGGTAGTAGTTATAAACTTTGTTGATATGATCTAGCACTATGTTTAATCCTAGGAATGCTCTCCCTTTTTCTAAAATACAAAGTAGGAGGTCATATAAAATTTGCCTATAGTTTGAATCTCCATCAACTGCCTATGAATGGAATCACTGATCAATTGGGCCTAATGAATGTATTATTTGTTCTAATAGATTACCCATATATATGGGTATATCTAATATTGATAATTATTTACATTTGGGCTCCTTGTAACTTTATGTAAGAGTATAATGGCATTCCATACCTCATCCTTGAATTCTATCCTAGCCAAGTTCTTGAGAATTTTTGTGGTTGAAGATTTAGGAGTCTTTAACCACTACATGTTCAAAACCTGGGCATATGCTGAGTTATTGTCCTAATAACATTTCATAGAGGATTGAGGAGTAATATCTATGTAACTCCCAAACTCTAATATTAGAAACACAATATCATGGAAATTCAGATCTAGGCTCAATGTTTTCTCCCCTTTATCATTCACTACTTCCCTCTTTTCTACATCATAATGTTTAGCCATGGTGAATACAAGTTCAGGGCTTTGTACTAAGAATGGGAAGACTACAGCCTGAGGTAAACCACTATTTTAGATGCTTTGGATCCAATCATTCTTGAACTCTGGATTGACTTTGGTCTAGAAGTCTACTAGGTTTATATGGCCTAGATATGTGTCAGTTATCTCATTGATGTTGAAATCTAAGCTGGAAGGGACACCAAGTCCCTTTGACTTGAACTTCATTTATTTTTTAGACATATGAATTTGAAAAATAGGTTTAAAAAACTAACTACACAGCTCATCAAGATTTGGGCTTGCAAATATAGGTTATTTTCCCATTTTGAACTTGGTGAAGTTTAGCTAAGCTTCTGTAGGGTTTATCTCCATCGAGAATAAATTGTGAAATAGTAGCTGTAAAGTCCAACCAAAGTTGGTGGGTTTTTATATTGAAAAAATACTTTGCAATGTCTAACCAAAGGTCCAACAGGGTTTTAGTTTGCAATTACAAGTCAAATTTTTGACAGGAACTCAAAGTGATAAAACAAAGGGGGATCTTCACCTGGATTTGAATCGGAGTTTTATGTGCTTTTATAGTTAAAACCTTTGACAAAAGTTTAGGTTGAAAAGTAAAAATGGATCTCTATGTAGATATCAATAATATTTAGAATAAACCTTAAGTATGATAACAAACACTTAGACCAATTTTCAAAAACATAAAAATTGGAAAATTATGAATGAATAACGAAGCTTTTGTAAATCTCTGAGAAAAACCCTAAGTATGATTTGGGAAATGATTAAACCTTGATAAAAATAAAAATGGTGGCAAATGACACATAAAAGACCAAAAGAAAAGTTAGGTGACCTAGAGGAATATTTTAAATGAGTGTGTAGGGATTTATAATGGATAAATCTGGTGCTCATTGCTTGGTAATGGAGGTCTGGTTTGTGGTATGACATCACTTGGATTTGAGCTCTGGTTCATGATATCACTTGATGACAAAGATTTGGATTTGGTTTGTAATATTAAACAAATAATCTAGAAAACTAAATTATAAACCAAATCTTGTAATTAATGCCAATGATGTCGATTAAAGGTGGTAGATGGGTGAGTAGGTGGGAAAGCGGGTCCATGGAGTCACTTTGAAAATTTAGAAGTTTGTAATTTTGTAATTTGTTTTTAATTTTCCATTTTTTGCTGAGGGGTTTTCAAGGTGGAAGTTGGTAAGAAGGTAGGTAGCATAATCCCATTTATACTTTACAACTTTGCAAAGTTATAAAGTGTAGTGATAATTTTGATCTTCACTTGGTCTTGGTGAAAAGTGGGAAGTGGAGTCTACATTGCACTTTGCAACTTTGAAAAGTTTCAAATTGTAACATTACTTTTGATTCCCATTAGGTATTAATGAAAAGCAAAAAGTGGAGTTTGGATTACATTTTGAAACTTTTCAAAGTTTCAAATATAATGCAAGTTTTGATTCCTCTAGGTCTTGGGTAAGCGGGAAAGCAAAGTTTTGGGTGCCCTTTGAAACTTTTTAAAGTTTAAATATTCACAAAATCTCTAGTTTCTACTTGGGTTTTGGAAAAGGGTATTTAGGCCATTTTAAATTTTTTCTCAAAAAACATTATAGGTCTCCTCTAAAGCACAAGGTGTTTTGAGGTTTTTGGCACAAAAATATCAATATTTTTGGTGACCTTTGCGGGGTGATTGCCTACTAATCAATTCTTTTCCAATAGCCTTCTAATTCATTGGGAATGGAATCATTTGAAGTTTATCACATCCTACTTGGAGAAAAATAGAATTGGGAATTGCCTAAACAAGAAAAAAATAGGGAAAACAAAATAAGAAGCATAACTCCTAATGAGTTGTAGAGTGTGTAAAAGGCACTTATTTGTAGGAAACCAACTAATCTTAATATATACAAATGTTTGGAAATAATTCCAACCTCATAAGCATGCTTTGAAGTATATATCATTGATTGGGATGAGTAGCTTCGATCCATCAAGCTTAGATAGCTAGAATGTATTGGCTCCTTTGCATTGGGTTATGATGTATGGACCACTTCATATTGCATCAAACTTTGTATGCTTGCTTGGTTTGGCCTTTTCAGCATCCCATTTTAGAACCAAGTATCCTTCATTAAAAATATTTTTAGATGATTTGTTGTTTAAAAATACTCCCTAATTGAGCCTGAATTGCTTCTAGAACTTACATTGACTGGTTCCTGACTTCTTCTAGCTCCATGAGTTCAGCCAACCACACAAGCATTATATCATCTTCAATTAATTCCAACTATTGAGCAAGTTCAAATATGGTAACTCTATTAACAATAGAAGTATAGCTTCCCTTACATAGACCAACATGAATGGAGAATTGCCAATGGCTCTTTCAGGAGTGATCCTATCAACCCAAAGTGTTGATTTCAAATTAGTGTGTCAAGTCCTCTAGTTATCCTCCATTATTATTTTAATAATATTTATAAGGTTTTTGTTGGTGGATTCTACCAATCCATTCCCTTGTGGGTAATAATTGGATGAGGTCTTTAGGTATAAATTATGTTTCACTGCCCATTCACTCACCTAAGTGCCCACAAAATCTTTGGTATTGTCTAAGATAATGGTGTAAAAAACACCAAATTTGGTGACAATGTTGTCCATGAATTCCAAAATAGATGCTTCTATGGAATCTTTCAATATAATTGCTTCAGTCCATCTGGTGAAATAATCAGTCATTGTAAGGACCCATATTTAGTCGACACTTGATGGCAAATTGATCATGCTAATAAATCCAATCCCCACTAAGCGAATGGTTGATCAACTTGGATTGGTTGGAGAGGAAGAGTGGCTAATCTTTGCTTTCCTATAAATTAGGCAAATTTCTCACAATTTTTCACCCATCTATGTGCATATTTAAATAGGTTAGGCCAATACTATCCTGCCCTCATTATTTTGATGGCAGTGGTTCTTGCAGCAAAATGGCCACCTGATAAGCCATCATAAAAATATTCGTGCACTTTGGGGATTTGATCATGTTCAATGCACCTCAACATAACTCCATTAATATATTTCATAAACAAGATCCCATCAAAAAGAGCATAAGGAATAGATTGGATCCTGAAGTACCTATTTTTGGACTAGTAGAGTTCATGCAGATATTCTCTAGTTTGCAGGAAGGTAACCATGTCATTGATCCAGTTGTTGAGAAGATGCAGATTTGTTGATTGAAGTGCCTATTGAATGTATATTTTATTAGAAGCCTTAATGTCACAAGAAATCTACTTACATAAGCTTTTTCCTCTTACAAGCTTAGTTATTTTAATGATCACATCATATTCCATAACTTTTGTGATCCAATCCACTCTCTTTTCATTTATTTCTTGACTCAATAAGAACTCCTTTATGCTCTGGTGACTGACCATCACATGAATCTTATTATTTGATAACATGTGCCTAAACTTGTTTGAGATATTTTATTACTAGATATACTTGTTTCTCAATATAGTAACTTTCTTCATAATCTTTTAAGGATTGATTGAAAAATACTATGGGTTGTTCCAACTGATCATTGTTTTGTTGGGTCAGAATAGATGATGCACTGCCCTCTCCAAAATCATAAAGAATGAAATCATTCTAATAGTTGGGATTTATAAGGTTCGTATCTTGAGAAATAGCCTACTTGATGGCTTAAAAGTTATCCTTTCCTTCCCTTGTCCAGCTAAAATTGACCCCTTTTTAAGCATAGCAATAAGGGGTTTGGCCATGGAGGTAAAATTTAGACTGAACCTCCTTATGAAGTTGATCTTCTCCAAAATACTTTGTAACCCCTTTTTATGGCTTGGAAGTGCTAGTTAAGAGATAAAACTTACTCTCTCTGGGTCTATTGCAAGACATTTTTTTTGAGACTATGTGTCTTAGTAATGTCCCTTCATAAAATGCAAAGACACACTTCTTTGGATTGATGGAAACTCCAAACTCTCTGCACCTTTCAAAAACCTTTATGAGGTGATCTAGGTGGTTACTAGCCTATTTTGAATAAATAGTGATGTCATACAGATACACCAATATAATTTCATTGATCAAACCCATGAAATCCATATACATGGCCCTTTGGAAGGTAGCACCAACATTTGTTAGACCAAAAGGCATATTTTTATAGACTTATGTGCCCCATTTGGTAGTGAAATCGATCTTGAACTAGTCAGATCCTTGAACTAGGATTTGGTTATATCTAGAATAACCATTTAGAAGGGAAAACTTCTCATATCTAGCTACCATTTTGAGGATTTACTCCATGGCTAGAAGGGGATAATGATTATTCAAGGACACTTTGTTTAGGTCTCATAAATCTACACAGCCTGCATTCACCATTATTTTTCCTATTAGGGACCAAGTTAGCAACCTAGGGTGACTATTTGATATGAAAAATAATGTTAGATTCTATCAACTTGGATGGCTCACTCTTCATTAAAGGCTCTATTTTTGTGTTTATTGGCCTTTACTTTTGCCTAACAAGCTTAGTATTTGGTTTAATCTCTATTGTGTGTTGGAATAAGCTAGGTTCAAAACCCCTTAGATGTTTGTAATTCCAAGTGAAGTTTTCATCAAATTCTTAACACAATCCAAAAATATTACTTTTTAGAAGTGTTACATACCTTTTGAATCTTCAAATCTTTACCTTCTAAGATGACTACTGGTGTGTAGTCTTCTTCTTTGACTGTGAGATTTTTACTCTCACCCTTTAACTGATCATAAGAGTTGAAGATACTTTATAAAGTTAAAAGACCCATGGGAAATTTGTTAGTCTTTAATTTAATTATTTTTTCCCCATATTGTTCTTGGAGCCTTGACTAATTTTTGTTAGAGAATTTTACTTCATCTCAAAGAAAATTAACAATTTGTTGATCATTATCAAAAACTTTCCAATTGGTTGTATTATTAGGGCGGATGATCTCACTATCATCTTTATAGGTTGGCTATTGTCCTTCTTAATCTATTCAAATATATTATATTGATAACCTATTGAGGCCATGCAATCGTCATCCTTATTTTGTGCTTTTGATATCATTTGAATGTTTAAAGTGATAAAATCTTCCAACAGGTCCTAAACCTTGTGTTGGTAATATCTCAACAAGTTGTTCTTGGTGATGCTTTTTTATCTTACCTGGTCAAAAATTAGTTCATTATCACCAAACACTTGTATTGATATAATAGCCCTTTCCTTAGCTGACTGAAGACCTCTAATCAATGCTTCATATTTTGCCACATTGTTAGTGTAGTTGAACTGAAGTCTAAAGGAATAGAAATATCTCTCCCTTTGGGGAGAGACCAAAACAATACTAATACCTGCACCATTCTTGCTCTTTGAGCCATCAAAATATAGTTACCACATTCCTTTGTGATCTTCAATTGGTTTCACAAGATTTTGGATGATTGCATCATCTTCATGGATGTAATATGTACCCAATCCTATTTACTTAACATAATCATAAGGATCAAAATAGAGAGTTGATCCTCATTCATCAAGGTGAGTGTCTAGGATTTCTTCCATGGGTGTTGCAACTTCATGGTCAAGATTATCCTCTTGGTCTTGTAATGTGTAATTTATATCCACAAGGACAAGAGTGTATGGTTAAATGTGGTCTTTAGCAATTGGTTCAACTCTTATTGTCACTCTATTCCCATATCTTATCTTGAGCAACATATGTGACCCATCAGTAGATAAGTACCCACCCATTTTTGTAGTGAAGTCTCAAGAAAGGTAGATGGAAAAATGAGGGAGTAGGTCAATAACTGAGATGGCTTTGGATATGGATAATATTAGACATGCATTGAACATAAGGTTTAGACCTTTAATAATACTAATTGTTTGGATAACAATCCAATCCAATTGAACCATGCTTTTTGTGATAGGTGTGTATTTAATACCATGTATATCTACTATTTTTTTGGGCATAACAAAACTGCTAACCCCAAGGTCTATCATATAATTATGGACAAGATTTTTTCCAACTATGAGTGAAAGGTAAAAAGGGGGATGCTTACCATTTTTACTTGCTTATGTGTCTGTTTGAGGTTGACACAAGTTAACCATAGCAGTTTGTCCCTTAACTGAGACCTTTTTTATTAGTTGGAAGTTTTTTATAGATTATTGTAGTAAGTCCCTCTATGATGGGATGGATAGTGCTTCTCACATGGTAGCATTCAAGTTAGTCATTTTCATTTATTCTACAATACTAGAATGAATGATACCAACATTTGTTGGTACCTTTATGGGAGCTACATCTTCTTTTACGATATTTGGGGTCATCAATTTTGACTTTGATTGACTCATCGACACATCAGGTGGCTTTTGAACTATGTTGCTTTTTGAAACATCTTGTACAACTTTAGAAGTTATATCCTGATCAACCTTGGGGGTTTGATCACCTTTTATTGCCCTCTTTTTAGAGCAGGTATTTAGTGCCACTTAACTACCACCATTGGTTAGTGCTTCCTCTTGATTTATGCCATAAAACTCCTCCTCTTGGTGGTTCAAAAGAGTCATCTCATTTTGAGTAGGCACATGTACCTCTTCTTGATGAGAAGTAGATTTATTCTACTGCCCTTAGGGGTTTGATATGATTTGTACCATCAAGGCTTGATTGATGACACCATGAGGGAAAGCATTTTGATTATGTGGTTGAGCACAAGGATAACACCACTCGTATACTTGAGCTAGGTTATTCTAAACAAAAATGATGGCCTTAGAATTACTTGGGGTAGGTAGATCATGAATGTTTGGATGCTTTGCTTGCATAATTTGGATTTGGAGTTACGAGTTGCCTTGGTATGGCTACCTATTACGCTGATATGCCTAGTTAGCTAGTTGATATAGCTGATAATTTTGGGATTGTTTCCTTTTCATGGCTACCAACTCATTTCCAAAGCTTTTAAGCAATGAATTAACCTCGTCCAAATAATTAGAAGCGATAGGAGATAAATCTAGTTGATTGCTTTATGTGGGAATTGGGGCTATAATGGGTTGTGTGGGAGTTAATTCTGAGAACAACGACATTGGATCCTAAGGAACATTTTTTCCTATTTGAATGAGGCAATTTTTATCTCTTATTGTAATGTCATAAGAACCAAAGAGTGTTGTGCCACCCATTGACTAGATCATGACATCTATATCACTGTTTAAAGATCTCAAAGAGTAAAAGAAAGCATTAATTGGGGTTGAATTCACCAACACTGGGATTCTATTCCATGTCTTTTGAAAGTAAAAATTAAAATTACTCGTGAACTCATGAGGAGCTCATTTAATAGTGGTTGGTTGTTCAACTAGTGAGAGGTGGTCACTCTTATCCTCAAACTATATGCATAAAGCAGACCCTAGATCATCCTAAACATGGATGGAATTGGGAAACAAACTCTATACCACTATAAGGCTTTACGCTTAAATGACGAGGCAAGAAGTTTGATAGCAACATTTTTGTGTTCTATATTATGAAATGAACAGATGTTTACAAAATTTTGAATGTGTTCAATGGGTGTGGTGTAAGTTTCACTAGTAAAATATGGAAGGTTTTTAAGAGCTAAGGTGGGTATATCATCATATTGGGCCAACATAAGTGGGATACCTCCATTGAATGGTACAAAATTATGATTTATCATGGCCATAGTGGGAGGTATGAAATAATTATGGGTATTTGTGGGAGATGTAAATAGATTTGTAAGATTTATTCTAGTATCAGGTAAAACTAATCTTGATTTTGTTTTAAATGGAAAAGACAATTCTTGCAAGTCATTCCTCTTGCGTTTAGTAGATGATCTAGTTTGTATCTTTGGCATACATAAACTTGGATTTTCTAAATTCATAAGCCAACAGAGTCACCAAGTGATCTTGAGATGTGTATGAAGATCACATAATGCTTGCTGAGAATAACACCAATTTTTTAGCTATGATCTTTGGATCCCATTGGGCATGCCAGAAACTATTATCAATTAGATTTTGTACTTGTTTTGTGTTGTATGAGTTGTGTGTGGAAATCTAATGACACAATAGGATCACCTCCAAGATATGGGACCTTGAAAAATTGAGTTTAACCTCTAAATAAGGCTAACTTCCTTTCACTAAACTTAGTGCAACTGATACATGACCAGTTCACTTCAAACTTTGGTTTCTTAGTGATTTTATTCTAAATAGGGTTTTAACTTGTGAGAAAAAGAGTTTTTAATGAGTCTTAAAATTGGAAAATGGTGATGCACCAAAGGGTTCTAGTTTAAATTAACATTTTGTTTTATTAAACATAGTTGAATAATTAATATGCTAAAATTTCATGAAGCACAATCTTACACAATTATAATATCAAAGGCAATATTGGGTATTTTATCAAATAAGGACTAGAGTTCTTGATTTTTTGTCAATAAGATTTCAAAAGGGCAAGATATATACCACAAATGATTCTTATATAAATCAAATAAGACTTAGATCATTCATAAATTTATAAAATCCGTACACACAAAGATAATAAAAGATAAGGAAGGAAAAACTTCAGTCTATTAATTTTCTCCAGGTTACAACATGTAGATAAACTTCTCAAGAGAAAAAAAAATTGTCTATCAATAAAAATAGCCATGGGCTATGTAGGAAACCCATATTTATACAAAAAAAAAAAACTCCCTCAAGAGAAAAGAAGTCAAAAACCCTTATACTCAGTTCTGGAACAAGAAATCAAGAAAACTCCATACAAATATCATCATTCCTATCTTGAAAAGGCATCTTTGGTGAAGTTAAAGGAAGAAGAGGACTCTGCAATAGCTGGGTGCTTCACCAAGTGTTGAAAGAGGATAAAAACCTATTGGACTCTTTCATTTAAACCATTTATCCTTGAGTTTTGCAGAAGAAATCTCTCCCAAGAATGGGGTGCCAAAATGAACTTCATCACTCGGTAAAAAATTGAATGCTTTTAATATTTAGATATTTTAAAATTAAACTTGCAAAACCTAACTTGAAATTTACATTTGAGACTTTTAAAAAATTTAAGTCATTCAACTTGATAAAAAGGAAAGTGCAAATTACAATGTGAGCTTTTAACTAAAGTCATTCAACTTGTCAGAAGGAAAAGTACAAAATACAAGTTACACTTTTTCAAATAAAGCTTGATAGAAAGATAATTGAAAATTATAAGTAGCTCTTTTTCAACTTAAAGTTAAGATCTATCAAAATGAGAGTTACAATTTTTAACTTGCAACTTTACAATGTCAATCTTACAAAATTTGTATTTTGCAAAATGTATTTTCAAAAATTATTAAATAATCAATCCACAATAGTGACTTCTAAGGATTCTTTGTCTTTTTTCACTTGTATAATTTTGATATAAGCATTGAAGTTGTTGAATATCTCTTATAGGCACTCTTCATCAAGACCAACAGTGTAAAGATTATTCATGTCACATTTTGTTGTTACCTGAGATAGTTTTTTGGAAGAGGCTCTGTAGACTTAGATATCCTTGCCCATCTGATCAAGTGTATTATGGTACTTGATGATCTGATGGATGGAATTCAAATTGAAATTTGTGTCTTGCAATGATTCTTTCTAAATTACCTCTTTAAATTTATCTTAGTAATTTTTTACATCACATGACAATTTACAAATTGAATCTTCAATGTCATACATTGCATCTAGAGCCTTGTCACATGTACTCTTGGCCTTATCAATATTTTTATTGAGTATTTTGATTTTGAATTTAGTTACCCTCTCCATCTCATCATGTTAAAAAGGATTTTTTATTATCTTTTTAAACATGAGGGTGTCACTTTCAATCAGGTCAATGACTTACAATTTGGGAAAGTAGAGGTTCAATCTTTCAACCTCTTCTTCATATTTACTTATCTCTGGCTTTAGAGATGCAAGATCATTCTTCAAAGTTTTTTAGTGGTCCATGGTGAGTCCTATTTGTGATTAGTTCTTCAGCCTAGTATTTTTTAGCTCTTCCCATGGTACCAATCTCTATCATTGTATTAAGTGTTTCTTTATCAGGAAACTAAGAGAGAAATTCAGTTGGTTGAGTTGATTCAAGTTGATTTCCTAGGTCTATAACTTTCCTTACAGAAATCATCAACTTCTCAACCTTATTCTTTAGCTTATCCTTATTGACCTTTTCACTATCTATTTTTTCAAAGAGAGAACTTATGCTTGTCTAAACATCATACTTTAGTCCCTCTCTTATTGGATGACCAAGGCATACTTTGGATAACTAATCATCCCCATCACTAAATCTTCTTTTTCTTTGTCAAGTGGGGGAACTGCTATCTCCACATATTTTTCCCCTATTACATTATATGAGATTATAGAAATGGTCTTGGGAGCTCTTTTTGGTCATTTGGATGTTTCCAATAGACCAAAATCTAGATTGTTAGGATATATTATTTGTTTCCTCTTTTTGGACACTAATTGTGCCAACCAACTTGGAGTGGCTACTAATTAATCATGTGGTATTACAATGGCCACTATTCCCTATGAGTCTATAATTTAATCTATTACATTGGTGGCTACCATAACAAGTGTTGTATATGCCATTGATATTACTATTGAGTCCTTAGTTGATGATTTGGCTAGTTCTTCCCCATTAGTGGGTCGAGTATCCACAGGTGTGTTAGTGGGCATCTCTATTTACACCTATTTGGTGCAATTTTAAGTCAAGGTGCAGATGGAATAAGGTAAAGATAATTGTATGGGTGGATTTGATGTGCTTACAAGGGGTGTGGAATCTATAAGTGACACATGTAGAGAGGTAGGCATGTGTGGTTGGAACAAGGGAACCTGATAGAGGGTGGTGTCCAAGGAAGCAAAACAATCTATCAATGTAGGGGGAATGTATAGAGTAGAAATAATGAAAAGTGTGATGGAATATGAAAATGGAGTTGTATCCATCCCAATGGCTATGATAGATAGTGGGACTGCAGTCAGAATAACTGAATTTGTAGCCATGTAATGTTGGGTGGTATTGGTGATTAATATAGTGATAGTGGATATAGGGAATGAGGTGGAAGTGATTGTGGAAGAGGTATGTGAAGGTGGAATTGGAATTAAAAACTATGTTTATTGGCTTACTGCCAATGGAATAACTTGCACTAGTTGGTCAGATGAAAGAGCAATTACTTGCATCGCTGGGCTTGTAGAAATAGGAAGGGTAATTTCTTGTGTTAGCTAGATAATAGAGATGGGAAGAGGGGTTATTGTAGTTGTGTCCCTTATAGAAAATATAAATGTTTGGTCCATTGGATGGGTTAATGGCACTTGAGTACTGAAATAATCCCTTCTTTCTTTCTACTTTTGTTTCCCTTTATGTAAGACAACTAGCCCCATTGCCTGATCTATTGGAGTTACACTTCTAGAACATTTTATTGCTACTACCACTACACCCTTATCTTCTACTTATATTAACCTATTTGTGATATTCAAGGTCTTTTAGGTTATTTTAACCCCCTTGCTCCTTAACCAGTTCAATGTTATGTTTATAACTGGGGTATTCCTATCTAATAAGGAAAAGGATTCAAGTGTATACCACCTAACTTGAGGAAGAGGTTGGAGATAGATTTGATTATCATAATATAACCTATCGATTTGTTATTCCTCATATTTCAAATCTTCTCAAATTGGTGTTATATCATAAGTCTTAATTTGTTTTAGGGTCATTCTAGAATAATATCTCAACCTAACCTCTTCTTCATCCTACATATCCTCCCAACAATCTTCATAAAAGGAATGTGGGAAGATGAGGAACCCACTATACTAGTAATATAACTAGTCACATCATAGAAGGGCCGAGTGTCGAGAGATCTCAAGTTCATATATGTCATCTTTGCATCCACACATTTGGCCTTAGATAGAGAAGGGTAGGTGTATCTCCCTATACTTATAGGGGTATGCTTGTCATGTGCCTACTTGATAAGAACTTATAGGTTTCCACTAGCTATCTCACAAGTTCCATTAAGGCCCATTTTTCACTTACATATTTGTTGACATAGTGGATTGTACCCTCTGAAGGGAGGCTCAACTCTCTTTCTTCACGCAACACAATGGAGACATACCTCCTACTATGGGTAGCAAACTTGAGGGGTGAATCTCTAGATTAGGAGCTACCTCCCCTTGATGCACCTTTAGGCCCTAGATTTCATATTGTTAACAATGGGGGGATAAAAAGAGAGAATAATTACTGAAATCAGAACCTAAACTAATGTGGTGATGCACCAAAATGGTTGGTATACTCAGCTTTGACATACACTTTACACTAGAGAGAAGCAAACATACACTTCATTCAAATGATAACCTTTCCTGCATCAGTGTTTCAATAGGAGATCCTATGGAGATATAGGGAGGAAGAACTACTAGAGGTGTTCTAAGACACACTATGGATAGCCTATTCACATGTGCCTATACTCTAAACTAGACACTTTGTATTGACCTATAAGAAAATAACTCATAGTACACTAGATATGTTGGTATAAACTTATAAAAGAATGAAAAGGAAATGACTTAACATAAGATAAAACCATAGACATATGAAAAAGTGCAAGCTCAAATAGAGGTAAAAATGCTTCTTTTGATTCAAGGTAAATTTTTTCACGGCTTTGCCATACAATGCTGAGATCCTATTCTCCAATGAGAAGTTAAAAATATATAGAGAACTTAAAAATAAGATTTTGACAAATCAAGGGATGGAAACCCATGTTGTATTAAATAATTCTGCAAAGACCATAAGCCCATGTTGTTATTGTCTTCTTCCAATTGCATATGGGAGAGCCATGATTTAGATGTCCAAGTCACTGCCCTTATTATCCTGGGCCTATAAAAGCATGGGCTACTCCTAGAAACTAACAAAGCCATCCCCAAGTTATGTTGACTGGACCATGCTCACTTCAATGTTGGATGCAACTGGCTATACATTAATGGTGAAACATAAAAACATGGGTTGCTCTCCTCTATAGTTTGAAAACCAACCTTTTGATTGGTTTTTGTTAGAGACTATTTCACCTAAGTGCATTTACTCTTCTTGCTGATGACACTTGTGCCACTTGCCTTGGTCTGGTTCATCCTTGGGTCTGCGCTTTGACTTGTCACGCCACTTAGAACTTTTTGAGCTTATATTTTATTATGTTGTGTGGTTATGTTCTAGGTAACCCACCTTGTTTTCTTTTACTTTGATATTTCCCTTTGCCTTGGCCTTTTCCCTTTTATCTTTAGCCATTTGGGCTCTTGGGCACTTGATATTTCTCAAGCCATTGAGCTTGGCTTTTCTTTTCTCCCAAGTTCTTTTTCTTGCTTGCTCGTTCATTCATTATTTGGGCTTTTGAGCTATTATTTCTAAATTAATTTGGACATTTTGTTCAAAGTAATTTACTGTTGATCTCTCTTTTGTTTCAGCCCCTTTTTCCTGAGTTTTCCTTCAGACAAAATGTTTGAAGGAATTCTTTCTTTTAGCACTAGCTTTTCTTGAAGGGCAAGTGCCTTTCAGGATTTTGTCTTCATCCCTTGCTTTCTTAAGGTGCCCTTCATAAGGGCCATTTAAGCTCATAAATACCCTTCATAAAAATGGAAAAGGTCCACTTTCTTGACCAAGTGCCCTTCGTAAAGACACTTACCCTTCAAAACTTTATGTGATCATCAATTTTCTTCAGACAAAATGTCTGAAGGAATTCGATCTTGACTTGCCTTCTTTGGTTTTCCTTCAGATAAAGTGTCTAAAGGAAATCTCCTTCCACTTGTCACTTTTCCTGAAGGGTAAGTTCCCTTTGGGCTTCTTGTCTTTGCCCATTTACTTCAACCAATTGCCCTCCACAAAGGCATTTCGAACCAAAAGTGCCCTTCAAAACTTTTGTATTGGTCCTCAAACAAAAAAAAGACTTCTTTAAGGTCCATTCTATTGTCAAACATACCCTTCAAAATTTTTGTAAAGGTATCTTTCATCTTTTAAGTGCTTCTCGTAAGGGCACATACCCTTCAAAGAAATGGCAAATGACCCTATAGAAGCCTAGGTGCCCTCTGCATAAAAACACTTGCTTTAAGAAGTGTCTAAGACCAATTTGGGCTCTTTAAAAAGACTTGTTCCAAAAGCTTTGAAGGAAAGATGTCTCAAAACCTGATTGCTTCTTCCTTACCCTTTTGGGTTTATGAATGACTCCAACTCATGAAAATTGGCATGTAAAGTACTTTGCAAAACCCAACCTGCACTAGAACTGGCCATAGACCCTTTTGGGTTTGTCAAGTGCTCCTGCTTATTTCTTGTAAAGCTTACAAGTAATGATGTTCTGAGAACCCAATTTGCTTTGTGAGTGCTAGAAAAGATCAATGCTTAATGAGATAAGACCTACACCTGCACAAAAGCAAATTTTCATTACTTTTCAAAGGGTTAAGACCTAGTTTCAAGGCAAAAGGTCATGAAGAATAAGGTTTCAAGGAAAAAAAGAGGGGGGTTCCCATTTTGGCATGCAGGATTCACAAAATGGTTGATAAATTGGTGACTCATAGGGGAGCATGCCTGATATACTTGAGAAGATTGGTGGCCTAAAAGTCCATTGGGCATGGAGTTAGGATGCAACTTGAAAATTTGGCAACAACCTTGTAAGGACCTAAGAACTAATAAATATTTTAACCCAAACAACAAGGAAAACACACACACAAAAGCTAAAAACACTATACACATGCATAATAACACCTAGGGAAAATGAGGAAAAATAAGGAAACTATGTACATGACAAAACAAACCTAGTAACAATGCTTAAGATATATCTCATTGACTAGGATATATATATCTTCACCATCCAACTTGGAGAGTTGGAAAGCATTGTGTTGCTTGCATTGGGTGATGACATATGGGCCACTTCACAAGGCATCAAACTTCGTGTGCCTTCTGGGCTTGGCTCAGTCCTCATCCCACTTTAAGACAATGTCACTTTTTGAGAAGCTTTCTTGGCGTATACCTTTTGTCAAAATGCTTCTTTATTTGTTATTGGTAATTGGTCATGGCATCCATGGCTTGGTCTCTCACTTCTTAAAGCTCCATTAGCTCATAATACATGACTTCCAAGTTGTCACTCTCCACCAATTGCAACTGATGGGCAAGATCCAAGGTTGATAACTCAAGTGAGATAAGAAGTCTAGATTCCCTTCCATATACAAGTGTGTATGGTGAATTCCTGATCTCCCTCCTTGGAGTGATCTTATCTACCCAAAGAGCTATCTTCAACTTGGCATGCCAAGTCCTTTGATTTTCCTCCATTATCCTCTTTATGATCCTAATCAAATTTTTGTTGTGGACTTGGCCAGCCCATTCCCTTATGGATAGTAGTTAGAAGAAGTGATGAGATAGATGTCATACTTTAATTCCCACTCACTTGTCTTCATTCTTAAGAAAGCCAATGCATTATCCGAAATGATTATGGTTGGGACCCCAAATCTTGTCACTATGCCTTCATAAAATGTTAAGATTGTACTCTCATTAGCCTATTTCAAAGTTATGGTCTCTACCCACCTTGTAAAATAATCTGTGGCAGTCAAAACCCACTTGTGGCTAACACTAGAAGGAGGATTGATCAACCCTATGAAGTCTAACCCCCATTGCTTGAATGGTTGTTCCACTTGAATAAGATGAAGAGGCATGACAACCAGCTGTTACTTTCCATCAAAGAAGACACATTTTTGACATTTCCTCAGCCAAGCATAAGTCCCTCTAAACAAATTGGGCCAAAAGTAACCAGCCCTCATAATCCTTGTAGTTGTGGTCTTGAGAGCAAAGTGGCCACCAAATGGTCCATCATGTAACTCAGATAGTACCTTATCAACTTGGTCTGAATCAATGCATCTCAAGAGCACCCCTAAAAATTCTTTCCTAAACAAAACTCCATCAACTAAGACATAAGGAAGAGATTGGAGTCTAAAATACCTCCTCTTGGCCCTATCAAGACCTTGTGGACACTCACCAGTTCGAAGGAAATGAACCATGTCTTATGCCCAACTCTTTATGACTATAGGTACAACTGTTGTAGGTTCATCATGGAGTACCAAAATGTCCTTCTTTGGCTCTTTCAAGTCTATAGTGAGGTGTTCACATAGCCCTCTTCCTCTTAGTAGCTTGGTGGTCTTGATCTCTACATCATACTCCATTATTTTGGTGATCCAACTTGCCATTTTCTCATTCAAGTCTTAGTTCAACAAGAAGTCTTTTACACTAGGATGTGGCACCATGATGTTAATGTTGTTGTTAGACAACATATGTCTAAACTTATTCAAACTTCGTATGACTACAAACACCTGCTTGTCAACATACATGTATCTAACCTCATAGCCTTATAAACAAAAAACTATGTAAAATAATCATCGTACACTTTGTGTTGTGAAGTACCCTCAATTAAAATTTCAACGTTACTGTATGCTCTAAATTCAATTTTGATATAAATACCTATCCATTTTTATTTTCTCGTTCGTTGTATTGATCTAGGGAAGCTACTTGTATAAAATCAATTTAAATACACTGCTTGATCCACAAATTTATAAAATCAATTTAATATGTTGTTCTAATTTGAAAACACTGCTCGATCTTATGTATTATTATTTTCTCACAATTTCATGCTCTTTGCAAACTTAAGTGACGTATTAATCTATTGTTAGGTTCCCTCTTCAATCTTCAATAAATCAAACTTGAAACCTATATCTTCAAGCATTCATTACAACAAATAAAATATTGCATAGAAGAAAAATGTGTAGAGAAACTTGAAGCCTGACGTACTATGGCATTTTGCTATCTTTGGAAGAAGACACTAATACTTAAAAAATTAGATTACTTACATATTCAACCCATCTACCAGTCTATGTTCACTTAAAGTGTTGTATAGGCATGAAGTTATTTCAATGGCAACTCAGGTCTTTCCTAAATGGTAGGCATAATATTATTACAAGGTTAATCAATTTGCTATCTCAAGTAAAGGCCTCCTAGAATGACAAGGATTTGATAACATTGATGGCCTTCAAAATAATGGAGGAATAACTGATTTATTTATTCAATATCAAAAACTTGTTTTATTTTTGTACAAAGGTAAGCATTTAAATCTTGTGAGAAGAGAAAGTTGGTTACAAAACCAACCAACAGGTGAAACCAACCCATAACAAAAACATAAACTAATTAAAAACATATTTATATCATAAAATAATCCAACATTTGCACTGAGAATGGGAAGGTTGCACCCTGAGGTAAACCACTATCATAGATGCTTTGGATCCAATCATTCTTGAACTCTGCATTAACTCTAGTTTAAAATTTTGTTAGGTCTATGTGACTTAGATCTATGTCAGTTATCTCATTGATGTTGGAATCTAAGATGCTAGATCTATGTCAATTATCTCATTGATGTTAGAAACTAAGATGGAAAGGACACCAGGTCCCTTTGAATTGAACGTCATTTCTTTTCTAGACATGCACTGGGAAAATAAGTGCAAAAATCTAACTACAAAGTTGGTCAGGATTTGGACTTGAAATTACAAGGCATTTTCCTGCATTGAACTTGGCAAGGTTTAGATATGCTTCTACAGGGTTTATCTCTATTGAGAATATAGTGTGAAATAGCATCTATAAATTTTGACCAAATTTGGTGGGTTTTATCTTTCAAACACAATTTGCAAAGTTTGACCAAATGTCCGACAAGGTTTTAGTTTGTAATTACAAGTCAAATCTCTGACAGGAACTCAGAGTGATAAAACAAAGGGGGATCCCCACCTAGATTTAAATGGGAGTTTTATTTGCTTCTATGTTTAAAAACTCTGATGGAGGTTCAAGTTGAAAAGGCAAAAGGGATCTCTACCTAGATCTCAATAATATTAAAAAAACCCTAAGTACAATAACAAATACCTAGACTAATTTTTAACAAGATTTAAACACATGAATGTAAAAATTGGAAAATTGAGAATGAAAAACGAATCTTTCAAAAATATCTAAGAAAAAACCTAAGTATGATTTGGGAAATGATTAAGCCTTGTTGATATTAACAATGGCAGTAAATGACATGGAAAATATAGAAAGAAAAGGCAGGTGACCTAGAGGAATATCGTGGATGTATGTGCAAGGCTTTGTAATGGATAGATTTGGTGTTTGTTACTCCATAATGGAGGTCTAGTTCATGGATGTATGAAGTTGCTTGGCTTCGTGCTCTGGTTCATTATATTACTTGATCATAGAACTTTATATTTGGTTTGCAATATTAAACAAATAACCTAAAAAATTGAATTATAAACCAAATCCTATAATTAATGCAAAGCATGTTATTTAATGGTGGTAGATGGGTTAATAGATGGGAAAGCAAGTCCATGGAGTCACTTTGAAAATTTACAAGTTTTTAGTTTTGTAATTTGTTTTCCATTATCTACTTTTTTGCTGAGGGGTTTTGGAGGTGGAAGTTGTTGGGGGGTGGGTAGCGAAATCTTGTTTACACTTCACAACTTTGCAAAGTTTCAAAGTGTAGTAATGATTTTGATCTCTATTTGGTCTTATTGAAAGGCATGATGCAGAGTCTGCATTGCACTTTGAAACTTCACGAAGTTGCAAATTATAACGTGAGTTCTAATTCCTGCTAGGTCTTTATGACAAGTGGAGTTCGGATTACATTTTACAACTTTGTAAAGTTGAAAATTGTAATGCAAGTTTTGATTCTTGTTAGGTCTTAGGTGATTGCTAAAGTAGAGGTTTGGGTACACTTTGCAACTTTACAAAGTTGAAAATGCATAGAAATATCCAGTTTCTACTTGGGTCTTGGAAAAGGGTGTCTAGGCCATTTTAAAGCTTTTCTCAAAAAAATGTATAGATCTCCTTTAAGGCACAATGTGTTTTGAGGTTTTTGGCACAAAAATATCAATAAGTTAAAACAACTTAAAGTAATTTCATAAATAAAAACACACAATATTACCTTATATTCGTGTTAGTCCATATATGGTGTCAAAGATAGCTTAAAATCAATCTTAACAAGATTTCCAATAAGCACAACCTTTTACTAGTCAACATAATCAAAGGAATGGAAACCATTGAATTTTAGTCCCAAGTTTAACATGTATACAAATGCAAACATTCACAATCCCATAAAAATGTATTAAAAAAAACATGTTTATCATTTATACCTCTATTTATGAGTACACACATTCACATTCCCATACAATTGTATACAACAAAATAAAAATACAAAATTATCAATGGAGCCATGCAATCCTAGATGGAGTTATAATTTGAAAATGGTGGCATAGAGGTCTTAAGTAGATTACTAGCCTAAGAACATGAGGATTCCACTACTTTCTTGTTTCATCATCCTCTTTATTTCTCTATTGATCCATACTAAGTGTCTCCTCTCTCTCGAACTTCCCTTATATTGTAGGGTTTTGTAGTTTGGGAAACAACTAGGGAGAGGTTATTTAAAACATGCAATAGTCATAACTTCTAAGGTATCCTACACTCAACCACCACTCCTTATTTATTTCTCACTGGTCTAATTTCCAATCCGAACCCAATGCAAATTATGTTTTGAGTATGCTTGACACATGAAAAAAGATAGACTTTATCAATCTACCCAAGTCAAAGCAAGGTATAGATCAATACTTTACTCATTTAATAATTCCTATCATTTTATGAATTGTGTCTTGCCAAAAGGTTTAAGTATTTATTAAAGTTTAAAAAGTTATAAAATAGAACTTAACACCATTTATTCTCTTGACCTTTGTTAAGGTCTTAACAAACCAAATAAAAGTCATTGCCATGATTCAAATCTTATTGCATTTAGTGGCCAAGTTTTAGTTAAGGCCTTGACCAGTAAAACTAAAACCAATATAACATGCTAAATCCATCAAGTAGAATCAGTGCTACTTAGAAGCTATGCAAAGCAAAAATAATATCAAAGTTTCTCAAATCCTTGCAATTTTCATATCAAAGTCATAACTAAAAAAATGTTCATTAAAATAGATGTCAACGTACATAATTGGCCTCAAGCCAATGATGACCACAAAACTAAAAAATCAATTTACACACAGAAATAAGAAAACACATTATAGAATTTTAATGCCACTTAACATCTTTGCCCCTTGCACAACTAAGATCAGAGGTTTAAGGCTTTGCATGCTCATTATCGAGACATTTATGTCTTCTTGTGAGCACTCAAAGATGCTTATACAAACACATGAATTCAAATGAAACTAGCATTATTCAAAATGACATTTCATTACAAGTTGACAATGCATTTCATCATGCAATCACATGTGATGATCAATCATAAAACTTGATTAAAAAAACATTAGTATTGCATACAACCGCCCATGATAATTGGTTGTAGACAAAATCTAGCTTTGATACCTTAAGGGATATGACACCTTTTTCTTGTGCATTCAATTAAATTTGTTTTTAGCCTTTGGGTGTTCATTGCTTCTATATTATATTACTCTAATTCATGTTAAATCTTTCAAATGATCTTATGTTGCAAACCAATAAGGAGATGACAAAGTATATATGATTGATAAATTATTTGATATCATCTCTTTCAAATTACTTCATTTTGACCCTTTAAAACATTAATTTTTAAATATTTTTCACTCTATCATTGATTTAATAAAAAGATATGAACATGAATAGTGAAATGTTTCACTTGTGAGATATGATTTACAAACCAAGTTGAAATATATTATAACAGAATATTTAATGTGTATTGGCTTTAAGAATTTGTCTTTCATAAGCTTCATTATTTTTTTGAGTTGATAATTTTGTATTTAATTGATTCATTTCCCCAAAATCTACTAATTTTCTTACATTCTTAATATTTAAACTGCCTTCTTCACCTTAAAACTAGTTACCTAATTCTTATGCCCCTTATGATTAAACTGGCTAGATTCAGTGATGTAGGAGCATCAACAAGACTTAATGTAAATTGCATTTTAAGAGGACAATTTTTGGGTTGGTAGGCCTTATATAAGTGTAGCAGGTCATGTTGAGTCAATAAAAATCATTTCCTATGCTTCTTTTACCTTCACATGGTCATTTGATAGAGATTCTAGTTTTCCTGCCAAAATAGGAAATTTGAAATTTTGAACTTGTTTTGAATTATTTTAAAGGTTTTAACATGTTTTAAGGGTATTGCTACTTATGGAATGGGTCTTAAGGGTTCATTCACAAGTTGTAATTGTATTTTAGTCCTTTCCAATGTAAATTTATCTCCTACTCACTTTAGAAGCCTCCAACATTGGTGAAAGACTAAAATAAGTATTTAGGATAAGATAAAAGATTATGGAAAGACCAAACTAAGTATAGACATTTTTTAATAAATGATAATGTATAAAGCCTAAAGAAATGAGCCAAGAACACAATAAAAGGAGAGAAAAACGAGTAAAGAAGGGTAGTGGAGGAGGTGGATGTTAGTTGCAGGTCTCTAAGTCTACAAGTTGTTAGTCTAAAAATTATGTTCTATATGTTATTTGATGATGATTCATGATTTCATGATAGCTATGACCTATAGGGTCATAAGAAATAGGGTATTATTCAATACAGTCTGAGAATAAATAAGTTATCATATATTTTCTAATTGTTATGTTTAAAAGAATAAGTGATATGACAAGAGAAAATTGTGTAGGTATTATTCAAGGAGAAAATAAATTTATATAATAAATAAATAGAGTGATTCCTCAATAATTGTTCTCTCAGGTCTGTAACACCTGATTAAATTGTAGCAAATAGAGAAGAGTGGTTTCTTTTAACACTTAAAGGTTGATCATACACATGAAGGATTGGAATAGGTTAACAAGAGGTGTAAAAGTCATTGACCATTAGGAAAATATATTGAAAGACTTTAAAAGTAGAAGTTTTCTATTTTTAATGTTCTCAGGTTTGCACAGGCCTGCAAACCCTAGTTCAATGTTTTAGAGAACTAAAACACCTATATCTTGCGATTTTACCATTCAAATGTTTTGAAACTTTATATAAGGGTAGAAGATATTTTTAGTGAAGGAATAAAAGAGGTTTTAAGGATTGTAATTGTCTATAGAGGGAGAAATCTCAAAATATCGGTCAATAGGTTTGTGTATTGCAATTGTAATCATGTTTAAGAGTTCAAAAGAAAACATAATTCCTAGAGGACTAATGCTAAGTGTTTAAAAATTGAGAGGGAGCTATGGGTAAGCATTTTAAAAGTGATAGATGTGGCTTCAAGTCAATATAATGACTAAATAGGTATTTATGCTAGTTGAAGTGTTTATAGATAAGGTCTAAAGCCCTAATTTTCTACATTTGTTCAAGAGTTGAGTTTAGAGATTGATGAAGGCAAGTTGTGTAACACATAAATAGATATAAGATCCCTATTGAATGTGTAGGGAGTTTATGATTGAATAATATATCAAAAGAGAGCGTGATAGACCTAACAAAAGTTTAGTAGAACATGAGAATAAAGACTGTATTTTGAGTCCTTGCTAAGTGTGTATATTGAGACCAAATTGGAATTTTTTTCTAAGAGTTATACAAGGAATAGAGGAGTCAATAATACTTTTTAATTCAATAAAATCATAAAGGTTGAGTATTAGAGTCATTGGACAAGGTGATAAATGATTAAGAACAAGGCCTAATTGTTAAAGTTCCTAATAACCTTGTTTATGTTTGTCTGCAAGAAGGTACTCAAGATAGAGTCAGAAGTCTATTTTGTTGTAATAGATATCATTGGAAAGGAGGAGAAAAGTTCTTGAAAACTTCAATAACTCATTAGTGAATCAAATATCCACTTGCCAAGAAGAATACATCTTGTTTTATGGAACCTTAAACCCTAATTTTGTGTTTTAGTATATGGTTGTGTATTTAAAGATAAAGAATTGTATTTTAATATCCAAAAAGTTTGATAATGATTGAAAGAACATCTTTGAGTACTAGTTAGAAATCATACATGATTTAAATGAAAGCAAGAACAAATTAAATAAGTAATAGACCTAGAGCTAAGAAAGTTTCTTTGATTATTTTGGAAAGAATTTAATATTAATATTGGTTCAGATAAGTCATTTGGGTTAACTTGACAATCTAAGATACATTAACTGAGGAAACAATAAATAAAGAAGGATACAAATCCTGTTGATAGACCTAGAGCACATAATTATGTAATAGACCTAAAATAGGTCTACTTACATCATTCATATTTATCCTTCGCTATAGGCAAAAGGGTTGATTAGTTAACCACTACAATTTTTAGAACATACCTACATGGCTATACATGAATCATTCACCCTCTCTTGAGTAGCAATGGTCTTAAATGTATCTATGATCAGCTATAGAAATTGAAACTAAAGTTGTTGAAGTTAGAACCACTTAGCTTGATCAACATATTTCCCTTCCTTGGTCACTCGAAACAACTAACGTGTGCCTTGATTGATGTGTGTTATTTTCACTTCAATAATGTGATCTTTTGGTGATGTGCACAAGTGTTTAGGATCTAAGTCCAAAGGATGTTGCATTTTTTTGGCTCAAGCAAAGGTGGGAAGTATGGATTAAGGAGTTCCACATTAAGACTAGATACAAACCCAAGTATTGTGGTAGTTTAATAGTAAACCTATTATCTCCAATTGTACATAGTATGGTGTATGGACCATAGTGTAGAGGCTTAATCTTGTGGTATGGACCCTTGAAGTGCTCATGAGGTGTATAGTCTACATCATGGTGTTCTTTGTACTTTAGATATTGGCACAAGGGTATATGTTGAACCTAGTGGTGAAAAATATAGATGTGTTGTATAAAATTCCACTCCTTATCCAATTCCTTTAGCTATGTATGTGATTTCATTCTGTATGGTGTGTTATAGGTTATGTTTAGGGTGTCACTGGTTGGAACCAAAGACGTACATGGAATGAATTGTTCCTCATAGAACTATGAAGAGATATGTTATAGGATTTAGGAAGTAAAAAAATCATCATCCAAATTACATGAGTGTGCATTGTTGTACATGTGCAATAAATGAACAAGTTTTCGATTGAAAATTTTCATTTGTCCATCTATCTAGGGATAAAATGTTTTAAATTACTTTAATTGTGAATCCATCAAATCCCACAAATCTTTCTAAAAGTGGCTAACCAATGATGGAATCATGGTTATAAAAAGTAGATGTTAATATCCCAAAATGAACCCATATATGGTTTAAGAATGAGTGTATTTTTTTGCATGTTGATATTATTCTTGCAAGAAACCATGATGATCATCTTAAAAAATTTATAAATTGTAATTAATAAATAATCATTCTATTGCTTTATCATAGGTAATCCAATAATGAAATCCATATTGATATATTATTGTGGCTTTGATGGAACTAAAAAAGGCTTGTACATTCTCATCTTCTTATGCATGGGCTTGGAGATGTAATAATTAATTGAAGAATAAATTAAAATAGGCTTTGAAGATCTCATTTTAGTGAAGAAGAAAGGGTCATCCATATTACTCTGTTGTGAAGTGGTTCTTAGAGATATTGGCTTAAAATGGGGGGGTTGGGGGATGAAAGGAGGGATATGATTTGGGAGCCATTTAAGCATTCACTACTCTTAAAGAGCTAGCTAGATGGTATTCCTTGAGATATTTTAGGGGTGTAATGAGGAAATGGAACTTCAATTTGCACAAAATTTAAGGAATGGATTTATTATGGTGATAGCTATGAGAATTAAGGTAACTGAAGCATTGATGGCTAAAATGACAAGTTTCCCCATGGAAGGGGAGAAGTGGTATAAGGTTATGAAGTGAGGTGATGCATATTGTCACTCCTTTATGATGCCAATAATGCCTTTTGAAGACTTTGGGAAAGGGGTGTTGAGGAACACCTTGCCAAAACTTTGGGTCCAAACTTTCTTGCTTATATAGAAGTACATAACTTGTGAAGGTAGGTTCTTCCTCTTATTTTCCTACCATTTCAAACTCCTCCATCATTTGAGACACAGTTAGAGGATAAATGTGCCTTTCTTTCTGGTAAACATGATACAAAGAATGTCATTATAAGTCTGGAGGGGTTTGGTTATGACACCTAAAAAACTAGTCAATCTGATTTTATAGAGGTGTTGAGAGAGGAAGGACAAAATCTATCTTAGAATGATTTTGTTTTGAATATAAGGAATGTTGAGGAGGTAGGAAAATGAGGAGAAAATTAATTTCTTCTCTTTTGAAGAGTTTGGAGAAAATATTTCTCTAAAAACATTTCTAAAAGTTTTGAATGCAAGAAGCCATTGAGAATATTGAAGAGAGAAAAAGAATTGGTGGGTGAGAAGATTGAGAATATTAGAAATGAGTGTTGAAATTGAGAGTGATGTGGAGGTGAAAAGAAGTGAAGTAAATTTAAACAAAAATGGGTTTGGTAAGGATATTAAGGAGATGAGTGAGGATAATGAAGCTCTTTCAATAGTTATAGAGGAGGCTCCTTCAATAGCTTTATAGGATGGAATTGATGAGGCTTTACAGGGATTTCTAGAGCTTTAGGTAAAAAATTCCTCATCTAAGAGAACCCTTAACCTTTTTAATTTCCACTAAGACATTTTTAATGTTGAAAAAATGAGCTACAATTAAAGTGTAATTAAAAAATCTATCAAAAAGTCCAATCATAAAAAGGTTACCATTTTAATGGTAGAGCATCCACACACACATATTCCCAAGGATGACATGACTTAAGCTCCATAGAAATGATGAAATGGTTAATTTATTATAAGTGCAAAGATTGGAGTGATGTTACTCCCATATCTCTTATGAAATAAGTTTAATGGCTCATACTCAATTAATAGTTTGGTTCCCAAAACCTTGAGGGATGGTTATGCATGTCTTTTAAAGATATATATATTATTTTTTAATTATTATTTTTAAAATTTATATAATTTTAATTTAAAAATTAAGTTTTCATTAATATTATGTAAATTAATGGTAAATTTATTGTTTTTGTTAAAAAAATCAATTTTAATTTATTATAAGTACAAAAATTGGAGTGATGTTACTCCATATCTCTTATGAAAGAAGTTTAATGGCTGATCCTCAGTTAATGGTTTGGTTCCCAACTTTGAGGAATGGCTATGCATGTCTTTTAAGATGTATATATAGTTTTCTAATTATTATTTTTTAAATTTATATAATTTTTATTTAAAAATTATGTATTCATTAATATTATGTAAAATCAATAGTAAATTTATTGTTTTTATTAAAAAATCAATTAGTATAGTTTAATTTGTATTAGTATATTGTCATTATTTGTTTGGAAAAATAATGAGGTGTGGAGGATGGAAAGTGGAGGTGGAGGGGGAAGGATAACATGAATGAATATTTTCATGTGATAATATAATGATATTATAACTTTTAAACAAATGTGAAATTTTAAATTTATCATTTGTGATAGTTGTTAATTATAATTTATGTAATAATTATTAAAAAAAATTAAAAATAATTGTTATTTAAATTATTTTTTCTTTTTTTCAAAACTATAAATGTGTAAATTAATGGTGTGCAAATGTAAAATATTGTATGGAATTTCAAAAAAAAAAAAAAAAAAAAAAAAAAGTTTTTCAAGACCTTAAATTGTGAACTTATGGTGTTGTATAATGATTTTTTTTAAATTTGTATTTTGCTTGTGCATTTATTTGTTAGTAATATGGAGAACCCGAAGATGAAAAAGGAATTTATGGGTTAAAGTTGAGAGGGTTGGGAATGTAGGTTTTTTTTTTAATGATTATTTTTAAACTGGTATATATATTTAAATATATTTATTTGCAATATGTGAAGAGAGATTAATTTTAAGGCTATTATTTTAATTTTTTCATATACTATATTAATTAATAATTCTATTATTTTCTTCCACATTTTATCACTGCACTAACGTATCGAGTTCAAAAAAAACATTTTTAAAATAAAAAATGGGCTTTAAACTCTATTGTATGACTAAGGTATTATAATCTTTTGATTGATTTCTTGACTTCTCCAACCAAAGAGAAAAAGCTTCCAACTAATAGTCAAGTGGACATCATTAAAATAAAAAATGGGCTTTAAACTCTATTTTATGGCTAAGGTATTATAATCTTTTGATTGATTTCTTGAATTCTCCAACCAAAGATTAAAGACTTCTAACTAATAGTCAAGTGGACATCAAATTTGAGGTTAAAATTTTCCTATTAAAATCAAATTGACATCACATATATGGTTAAACATAATTGGGAACAACTCACTATGTTACACTCCACCACCACTGCCATTGTAGGATGCTAGTGAGCAGCCCCTTTATTGGGCCTCTTTGACGAAGAGGGGTTCCACCCCTTTGTGCTCCAATTATCTAAAAATGTGTATTTGTTTGTTTACATTAATAGTGAAGAATGGAAGGACAGAGGACTAAATAATGGATGGATGGTGAAATGGAAGTATGTTTTTTAAATTTTCTTATGGCGTCTATGGTATATTTGTCCAGTTAACATAACACGAAGGAATGTCAGGGGATATCGGAATTGGAGGGTGGAGAGTGTATGTTTAATTTATATTGATTATGTATAGTGATTATAGTATAATTAGTCTTTTTTGTGTATTTGTTTGTTTGGAGTGATATGAAGATACAAATGTAGAGGTAGGGAGGGCAAGATGACCTTCCACATTCACGTGGTTAACCTTGTTATTAAAGAATATATTGTTCTCAAAGATAAGAGATGTTTAAAGTTATAGTTTGATTTATCACATATTTTTTTATATTCAATCAATGATAAACACATTTAAAACATGTACAAAATTTGACTCATTCAAACACTTTCTATGACAACATAATTTCTTTACCCAAAACACCCAAATTGATTTGATCTTATTTTAGAGAAGATACACGCAGTACATGTTTTTCTTTAAATTTTCTAATAATATCTTATTTTTATATTTTTAGAAACATTAAAAGGAATCCTCTTTAAATATTCTAATAATGTCTTAATTTTATACTTTAGAAATATTAATAGGAATCTCCCTCATGTGAAGAAACTCTCCTTAGCAAGAACAACCCTGGCTTCCCTCAAAGGGAACCTTATCTTCCTTGTAAGGGATAACATTGTGGAGAAAACCACATCTTCCTTGTAGAGGACAATCATATCTCCCTCTAAAGAGGAAACATTTTCCCCCAACACACTACACCCTTCTCTATCATTGAGGATAACTAGGTCATGCTCTCCCTCTCGAGAGACAACCATCTTTCTCCCCCCACACATAACACCCTTATCTATCATTAAGGACAACCATGTCTCCCCATATAACCTTTCTCCACACATTATGTTATCCCCCTCAGAGGACAACCATCTCTCCCCACTAGAGAATTACTATGACTGCCCACTAGCTGACAAAAAATGATGTCTTGTTGCATGTGAAAACCAGGTCTCCCAACACAAGACAACCATGTCTCTTCAATGGGTGAGGGAAAACCTTGACTCCCCACACAAGACATTCGTGTCTCCCTCCACCAAAGACACCCATGTATCTTTGTGGGGACACTAATGTATCCTCTATGGGGGGCACCCATGTATCCCCTCATCTCTCCAAATTGAACACCCATGTCTCCACATCGATATCCACCCTTTTCTCTTTTAATGAACATCTTTGTGTGCTTCCTCAGCAAGTGACAACCTTGTCACCCAATGGGTGGACCCATTCAACCCCATAGGGACACTTGCATATCCTTTGTGTTCCCTTGTCTCCCCATCATGAACACCCTTGTCTCATGTGAGGAACACCCTAATGTTGTGT
Organism: Torreya grandis; assembly: GCA_037957365.1. NCBI lineage: Eukaryota > Viridiplantae > Streptophyta > Pinopsida > Cupressales > Taxaceae > Torreya > Torreya grandis. Next base: position 842,516 of record JARHVA010002692.1, read on the forward strand.
CTCTCCCATATATGAGATACCTTTGTTTCCCATGTACGAGATACTTGTGTCTCCCTTGTGGGGTATGTCTCCCTACCACAAGCAAGCTTGTCTCATGTGGGGGACACCTTTATGGGGTATGTCTCCCTACCACAGACAACCTTGCCTCATGTGAGGGACACCCTTGTGCGTCTCCCTTATAAGTGACACCAATGTCTCCTAGACAAGGGACAACCTTGTCTCCTAATACTAAACACCCTAATCTCCTAAAGCAAAACCCCTCAGAGGGCAACCTTGTCTTTGTTCAAGGAAAAACCTTGTCTCTATTTAGGGAGCACCCTTTTCTCCTTGATGGAGAATACCCATGGTGGTAAACCCCATGTCCCCATGTTCTGGGACACTTTCTTTCCCTGTTAGGGAACACCCTTGATCTCCCAATAGGGGGCAACCTTGTCTTTGTGTCTTCCCCCTTGGATCATGCCCAAAATTTCCCACTTATAATTTCTCAAACCAAACAAGTTAATTACTTTTGTTTAAGATAGTGGACCATGTTCAATACACATGCGCAAAAACATCAACAATTAAATTTAAAATTGAGTAGTGATAACAAGGTGATTTAAATTGTGTCTAACAAGGTCTAAGTGGTCACATGAATGAGGCCTTGTCAATGAGATGATAAAACACAAAGTACAAGACCTTAGATGAACATTTACAAAGGTTAAATAAATCCACTCAAGCACATTCTAAATTAACCTTCACCTTAAGGGTCATTGTTATAGCTTAGAATTGCACCCTTGTTAGAGAGTTCTTCAGGCTCCCTCACTTCTAGCTAAAAGCATGGGGACAACCTCAGGATGTGGGTATCCTATGGTGAGGTTGAACCTCTAGGCTTTTTTATGAAGCTAATTCCTCAGGTGCTTCACTTCAACTCTTGATCTCACACTAAAATCTACTATCTGGTAAGGAAAAAGGGTAGGGGGATGACTAAAAATAAAATCTAAGCTAAGGTAAGTGATGCACCAAAAGTAAGTGATCCACTTGGTATGGGGAATGACATTAATTTAGCATAAGATAAGTTTGCTTACACAACCTCCTAACCAGTTAACTTGCATAAATATTTCATAAACTAGGCTCACTGAACCATACGTGAAGCAAAGAGGGATTTCTAAATCCACATTAAGCATCCATTAATGGTGAAAAAGCTCAAGTTCAAACCTGCAACTAACTAGGAAACACCTGAACATAAGCAAGAAAGAAGGACAATAAAGTTGGAAGGATACTTCTTCACAACGCTATTGTGCACAAGCTAACTCAACACAATTTTTAGACAAAGAGATAGGTAAAATAATCTTTATTACTTCAAAGGTCTGTTACATAGTGATTTTCACAGAGTGATTCTATCACCAGCCTGGGGACGATTTGCTTAGCTCTAAAGCCTCTATTTATATAGAGAAGGGGAAGAAAGAAGAAGTTGCTAATGGTGGGAATTTTCACGTTGTACTTCCTTGTTCTCCCTAAATGCATTGCTCAAGATCACTCGACAATCCTCTCGAGCCCCTCCTATCTTTCAATTTTCTTTTGGCGCATCTGAGAAGCTATGTTGTGAGCAACTGGAATGTCTCTTCTTGGCATGACGCATTTTGGCGGATGAGAGCCTTCATAATTTTTAGCTACCAGCCGCTTGGACTCTCCCATGCTCATTGGTCAACCTTGTGCCACTTTTTCTTTACTGATTGGTCCTTTCTGCTCTAGCTTATGCCACGTGGCAACTTTTCATTCATTACATCATGATTCTCATGTTGCTAGACCAAGCTTAAGTCAAACACTCATGATATATTAATGTATATAAGTTGATGGAGATGCTGACATGTGGCACACATCCCCTTTAGTTAATTGTATGGATCAAATTTATTGGAACAAATAAGTAACTTGTAGGATTGATGCATTGTGATGAGTCAACCTACATTAGGATTAAGAGTTTACCCATCCATTATTAGTAATAAAGGTCTATATAAAAGAGATGAATATTATTGTAAAACATATCAAGTTTTGAGCCTTTTATTTGTTAGAAGGATATTGAAAGTGTCCCCCTCGAAATGGAATTGTGGAGTTATTCTTTCCTTAAGGAGTATTTTATGGTGTTTTCCTACCATAAAGGTATTATTTTATTTCTAAATACATTAAATATTTGAGCATCTTAACCCACCAATGTCTCATGTTACGTTGATCTACATTATATTTTGCATAGTTCAATTATTACATGTGAATCATAATAATGTTCAACTAATTTTTGTGGACACCTAATTTTTGGCACAATGCTAGTTATTTTCTATAGTATTAGTGTATTTATGTGCATATGGATCATTGGTAAAAATTAGGCTCTTATTGATATGTTTTTCCTTGTGTTGGGCTCTATGTAGCCTTCCATTGCCTTAGTTTTTGTTACAAGTTTACTTTTTGTTCACTTTGAGTCAAATGTAATACAAACATTCAATCTAAAATACTTGAAAACCTACAGATCGATTACTTGTTTGCCTTGATACAACCTCACTTGCCCCTGAAATGTCTAAACATGATTTTGAGAACTTTTTTCTCTCAATTCAATCTTGATTATGACCAAAATCAAACCTTACAATCGTGGTCATCTATTTTTGTGGATCCCTTGACCCCTTTTCCCAAATTGTTTGGTCTCTTGTGCATTTTTTATATATTTTATTGCTTTTTGTATGCTAGTTTGCATGCCAAAAAGGTCTTGAATTCAAGAACTTTGTAGGTACGTAATCATGTTAATGCATTTAAAGGAGCATGATTTGAATTGAGAAGCCATTTAGGAAAATTTGCATTATTAGATAAATACGCTCATATCAAATCTATAATTGAAAGATCAGGGAAAGAGCATATAAAATCTACCAATTATTTGCATCATATTAATAAAGATAAGGATCGAGAGATATTCATATTTCACTAGACTGGTTGTTAACTTGCATGACTACTGATTGCTAACTTTTCAAAGAGTCCCTCATAACTAATATTTTTTATGCTTTTAAGGTTTTTTTTAGAAAGGAGAAGCAATATTGAGAGATCCATTGTCAATTTTGAGAAACTAATAGAGGGAGGTTTTTTAAATCATCAAAAGCAGATGAACAAAGCCCAAGAATTGTTGTTGAAACAAAAGTCATTTACGAGGATAAAACTTGTGACCAAAAATGAACCTTACCCTACTAGGATTGACATGGTTGTCTCCTGAGAGGAGTCAAGGGTTGTCCCCTTTAGAGACAAACTTGTCTCCCCTCAAGGGACAACTTGTATCCCCTAAGGGGACAACCTCAAGGGAACTACACCTTTTCTCACCTCCAATAAAGGGAACCACACCTTGTCTCCCCTCTGATAAAAGGGACACCCTTGTCTCTCAAACCTTGCCTCCCTTTAGGGGGCAAACCCTTATGTCTCCTTAGGGGACAAGCCCTTATCTTCCCTTAAGGAACAACCTTGAGGAGACAACACTTAGTCTCCCTTCGATTACAAACTTGTCTCCAAGACCTTGTCTCCCTTGAGAGGGCAAATTTGTCTCGAAAAGCTTGTCTCCCCTAAGGGGTCAAACTTGACTCTGATAGTTTGTCTCCCCTCAAATGTCAATTGTGTCTTCCCTCAATGGTCAACTATGTCTCCCCTCAAAGAACAACCCTTGTCTTCTATCTCTTTCTGGCTCCTTCGGCCCTCAGGGCTATCTTCCTGACGGGTCGCTGGCTCCTTGGGCTCTTTTCTGTTTGGTACTCAAGCATTTAAAAAATCAAACGGCTATGCCCCTACTAAAAAATTGACGTTCGCGGACCCGTCACTATTTGAAAACCAACGGCTAGTCCGCTTCTCTAAAATTGACAACTTCGAAGACGTCACCGTCCTTGGACTTTCTTCAGCCTTTCTCTTTCTTTCGACTTCTTGTTTCTTCCTTTCCTTCAGACTTCTTGTTGCTTCCCTCCCGCAGGGAAGGTGACCCCTTGGCTTTTGGAGAAGTGCCCTTCTTTTGGAAGCCGAGAGTCTCCTGCAAGGGCACCTGCCCTTCGAGATTCTTTGACAGCCTTCTCTCTTCGGCTTTTTCCTGCGGACTTTTTTTTGTGGACCTTTTTCCAGGGACTTTTTCCCGCGGACAAAAAGTCCACAAGAATTTTCTTCGACCACTTTGCTTTTCCTCGAAAATTTTCTTTCGGGCTTTTCTTTCGAATTTCTTATGACTTTTTGTCTGAAGAAATTATTCTTCGCCTTAGCCTTAGTCTTTTTACTTGATTTCCTTCCGAATTCTATGCCTTTCGAATTCCTTCAGACTTTTGTTTGAAGGAATTCCTTCGAACAAAAAATCTGAAGGATTTCTTCCTTTTGCCTTGGTCATTTCTGCGCCTTTAAAAATGCCCTTCGAAAAAGTTAAAAATGACCCTTTCGAAGGGTGCTGTCGACAACAAGTGCCCTCCGCAAGGGCACTTGTCCTTCGGGAGGCTCTCTTGAACTTTTGATTGAACTGCTGCTTTGAACAAACTGTTGAACTAGGCTTTGAACCAACCGTTAAACCAAGCTTTGAACCAAGCTGACTGAACCAAGTCATTGAACCGACTGAGTAAACCAAGTGATTGAATCAAAACATTGAACCAACTGATTGAACCAAAGCATTGAACCAACTAATTGAACCAAGCCGATGAACCATTTGATTGAACCAAAGTGATGAACTTTGCTGATTGAACTGTTGACGTAGTGGATTGCACCCTGGGCAGGAAGCCGAGCTCCTACCTTCCACATGTCAAAATGGAAACTCCCCTCTTGCCTATGGGACCGACGAAGCTAGAGAGGAGAGTCTCTAGATAAGGGCTAGCTCCCTCTGATGTATCTTTTAGGCCCTAGATTCCCTACTACTAACAAATAAAATGAAAGGGTGGGATGAAAAGGGAGAAGGATGCTGAAACAGAACCTAAACTTAAACTAAAAGAGGTGATACACCAAAAAAGATGATCCACCCAACCCGAATATACACTTTTCACCAAGAAGAAGCTCTTATAAACTTCATTTGACATGAGAAATCCTTAACCATCAATGAGCTAAGGGTCTGTGGAAATACGAGGAAGAAACTACCAGAGGTGTCCTCAGACACACTTATGGCAGCCTATTCACAAGCACCTACACTCCCCTAGGGACACTTCTGGCAAACCTGCAAAAGAGAAACTCACAATGCACTAGACATGTTGAAATCACCCTGCGAAAGCATAAAGAAAATGACTTAACACAGAACAAAGGCATAGACACATACAAAAGTGCAAGCTCAAATAGAGGTAAAAATGCTAAGTCCTGATTCAAGGTAAAATTTGGCAGAGTTCTGTCTTACAAGCCCGAGAGATTTTTGGGTAGAGCTTTGCCTTAAGACTGAGATATGGATCTTCTCAAATGAGAATTTTTACAATATATAGAAAGAGAAGAGAACTCGGCACTTTTTGTAAAAGACTTTGGCGCTCTTGACAAGCTGGCCCATGTGCATCCCGAGCCTTGAGAAGAGGAAGCCATTTAATTATCGATTCTTGCTTTGACTTTGGCGTCCCAACATTAATACAAAATCATGGCCACACCTCTTTTTTGCAAATAGACTGCTCTTTCCAAATATTCACGCGATTTGTCCCCTTATAAATGCAAACTAGAGAAGACAGGCCACGCCGTTTACTGTTTGCACCATTTGGTGACCATCTAGCAATAACTCACCTCCCCTTTGCCACTTGGATTGCTTTGTTTTTTCTTGCACTTTGTCTTCTTCCTTACTTTGTCTCTTTCTGGCTCCTTCAGCCCTTGGGGCTGTCTTTTGGCAGGTTGTTGCATTTATTGGGCTCCTCTTTAAGGCTTTTCAAAATCAATGGCTATTTCACGAGCCTTGAATTTGACGTTCACGCACACATCACTGCTTTTGAATTTCCAACGGCTAGTTCACCGTGCTTGACTTTGACGTCCTCGGGCCTGTCACCCCTTGGACTTTCTTCGGCTTTCTTGCTTCAGCCTTTTCTGCAAACTTCTTTCTTTGCACCTTCCTGAAGGGAAGGTGACCCTTAGGCTTTTGGAAAGCGTCCTTCAATTTGGCTGAGAGTCCCCCGCAAGGGCACCTGCCCTTCAGGGTCCTTCGACTCCTCGATGGGTTTCTCCTTCAGGCTTTTTCCCGCAGACTTTTTTTTGCGGACAATTTTCCCGCAGACAAAAAGTCTACAAGAATTGTTTTGGCCACTTTGATTTCTTTTGAGTTTTCTTTCCAGCTACTTTCCCCGCGGCTATCTTCCATTCCAAATTTCTTTGGACTTTTTGTCTGAAGGAATTCCTTCGAACAAAAAGTCTGAAAGAATTCGTTCAATGCCTTAGTCTTTTCTTGCTTTTCTTCGGCTTTGTTGCCCTTCCGAATTCCTTCAGACTTTTTGTCTGAAGGAATTCCTTCGGATAAAAAATTTGAAGGATTTCTTCCTTTGCTTCTTCGACTGGCCTTAAAAGTGCCCTTCGAGATTCTTGAAATCGACCCTTCTGAAGGGTGCTTTTGCTAACCAAGTGCCCTCTGCAAGGGCACTTGTCCTTTGGGAGGCTCTCTTGAACTCTTTGGTTGAACCGCTCCTTTGAGCCAACCGTTGAACCATTTGATTGAACCAGTTCAATGGTTCAAATGGTTGTTGAACCAAGGCATCGAGCCGAATGTTTGAACCAAAATAGTTGAACCAAGTCTTGAACCATTTGATTGAGCCGAAGCATTGAACCAACTGAATTAAACCAAGCCTTTGAACCGAGTCGATGAACTTTGTTGTTGAACCAAAGCGATGAACCAAAGCATTAAACCAAAGTGTTGAATTGGTTCAATGGTTCAACGGTTCAAAGATGCTAACTCTTTGAAAGATCATGTCGTTGAACCACTTTCCCAACCTTAAGAAAAAGTGTCTTTGAACCATTTTAGCTCTCTTTCCTTGTGAATTTCTTCAGACAAGAGTCTGAAGAAGATTTGTAAAACCTTGCACTCTTTGAACCAGTTCATCATCTGCCAAAAGACACACCTGCAGAGTCCATAGAAACTTCACCTATAGAGTCCATAGAAAACCTACAGAGTCCGTAGAAACTTCACCTGCAGAGTCTGTAGAAAACCTGCAGAGTTCGTAGAAGATCATGTGGAATCCGTAAAATTCTTGTGGAGTCCGTAGAAATTTGCAAGACTCATGCAAAATCAAAACATACTGGCTCAAAACAGCAGGGGAAAAAAGAGTGGACTGATTTTGGCCTGCAAGACCAAAATGGTCAACAAATTGGTGACTCCCAGGGGAAGCATGCCTGTTATGCTTAGAGACCAGTTACCTTGAAGTCCATTGGACACAAACTTAGAAAGCAGCTAAAAATAAAGGTTAGCAATAGCCCCAAAAGATCCAAGAATCAATCATGAGCCTTTACCCCACACACAAAGGAAAACACACACAAGGCTAAAAACACTACTTGTGCAAACTGCACTTAGGGAAAGTAGGAAAAGAAATTGAAAGCAAACTACTATATACAGCTAACTAGGAATATTTGCCTCCCTCCTGGATCAAAGGGAAAACTTCTTTAGTCCCCTTCCTGGCAAGGAAACTTATGGTGCCAGACAAGTGGCTGAATGAAAAGGAGAGTTGGTGACCTGCTCCTCTTGCCTGTCACCTCGATTGGCCTGCATCCGAGTGGATCAGATTCAAACATGCTTCCAACATATATGTACTATTTTTGTTCTTGCAAGCCTATTGAATGCTGGTCCTTCATGTTGGTGCATTTCACCAAAAAATTGATGGTTGTTGGCTCATCACCATAAGCCCTTTGATTTATCATGGTTTGACTTGTTCCCTTCTGCTTCATTGAAGACCCTATCAAACTCATCTTCTGCTTCCTCTTGGCCTTCTTGAAGAAGGGTGACTGTTGTGATGTCTGAAATGGAATCACAAACCGATTGTTCATCCCACAGAACATCACCTCTTTGTTCAAAGCTTTCTTCTTCAAGGCTTTCCTCAAGGTAGACAGACCTCTCCTTTTCCTACTCAAGGACCAGAGTTTCTAGATGTTCAAAGGCATCCATCTGGTCCTCCTCCAACTCTGGCTCCTCGGCGTAGTCATCCTCCTCATCGAAGCAATAAGGAAGTTCATCACAAAAATGGGGAGAGAGCTCACCATGCTTAAGTTCCTCATCGTATTGCTGGAACATTTGCATGTATGCATGACCTGAGTCTTCTCCATTGCTAATGATGTCTTCACAAGGAGCATCGATGATGATTTCTTCTTCGTTGTCGCTCATGATAGCCTCCTGAAGAGCTGCAAATTAGATCTTTTCTTCCTCACTCGCCTCCTACAAAATAGGTTCCTCCTTGAGAACGGGTGAAGTGGAAAAACCATGTGGAAGAGGAGGTAGTCCTTGAGCTAGAATCAAATGATTCTCCTCCTTCCATCTGGCTAGTACTTCATCAATATCAGGTGTGGCCTGATAGCTCTCTTGGAGGTGTGTAGGTGGGGTGTGTTTAGACATGGAATGTGTCATTGGGTCTGAACCGTCCATCACACATTGGCTGAGGAATCTCTCTCTGGATTCCAACTCTACAATTCTTCTAGCTATATCCTCTTGGAAGAGCCTTTCTTGGAGGTCACCAGCATCATCATAAGCAGGAGCAGCCTCATCTTCAAGGTTTTGAGCAAAACCTTTCTTCTCCTCCTTCCTACCCCATGATTCTACTGTTTGCTTCTAGTTTAAGATCTCGAAATTGAAATTTTGCTCTTGTGAACAGGGAGTAACTTTCTCTTCTCCAAGGTCCTGGGGCTCCTCTACAGGGTCTAAAAGTTCCATCTCTCTTTGATGAAGCAGTCTCACTTTAGCGTCTAATTCCTCAATTTGCTTAGCTAGATTATCTTGAAAGAGTCTTTTTTGGAGGTCACCAGCATCATCATGATGAGTAGGAGCAGTTTTGAGAGAGATGTGATGGTTCATAATGGTCCCCCAAAGGAAGATTCACAATCTAAGGAATTTAGAAGGTTCATCTCCATGGGAGGTTGTTCTAGTTCCCTTTGATGCTTGAAGGCTAGGTGTATGGGTTAAAGAGTAGGGTTGATTAACAGATCAGATGAGCTAGAGTGAGCAAGTGCTATCTGATAGAAAGGATTTGGTGCATAAGAGGGGGATTTCTTTAGAATAGGATGGCACGCAAAAGACTAATTGCCTTGAATGAAAGGACTCTTCTATTTTGCTACCTCCATGGATTGCAAGGCCTGAGCTTGCCTAAACAAACACTCCTCTTTATACATCAGCCCCTGTTGATATCCATATTGCTCATCCAGTATGTCAATTTCCATTACCTGCCTCTCAAACTCCAATGCCACTTCCCTTATTATTGAAGGGCAACTAGGAGAGTTGCTTGAGGTGATTGCATGAAAATTTTGAGTTTGATCGAAGTTATACGAAGGAACACAAAGCCCATGATTCTTATCAATGGGATTATACATACAAAAAATGAGATTTCTTGATGGCACTTGGACTACTTAACCAGTTGATTCAACTTGGAGTCGCCACGCGGTTTGTCCCCTTATAAATGCAAATTGGAGAAGACAGGTTACGCCATTTACTGTTTGCACCGTTTGGTGACCATCTGGCAATAACTCGCCTCCCCTTTGCCACTTGAATTGCTTTGTCTTTTCCTTCACTTTGTCTTCTTCCTTGCTTTGTCTCTTTCTGGCTCCTTTAGCCCCTGGAGCTATCTTTTGGCAGGTCGTTGCGTTCCTTGGGCTCCTCTTTAAGGCTTTTCAAAATCAGCGGCTATTTCACGAGCTTTGAATATGAAGTTCACGCACCCGTCACTGCTTTTGAATTTCCAACGGCTAGTTCGATGTGCTTGACTTTGATGTCCTCGAGCCCGTCACCCCTTGGACTTTCTTCGGCTTTCTTGCTTCGGCCTTTTCTGCAGACTTCCTTCTTTGCACCAACCTGAAGGGAAGGTGACCCTTTGGCTTTTGAAAAGCGTCCTTCAATTTGGCTGAGAGTCCCCTGCAAGGGCACCTCCCCTTCGGGGTCCTTCGGCTCCTCGATGGGTTTCTCCTTCAGGGTTTTTCCCGCAGACTTTTTCTCCCAGACAATTTTCCCGTGAACAAAAAGTCTGCAAGAATTGTTTTGGCCGCTTTGATTTCTTTCAGGTTTTCTTCCCAGCCACTTTCCCCGTGGCTATCTTCCATTCCGAATTTCTTTGGACTTTTTGTCCGAAGGAATTCCTTCAGACAAAAAGTCCAAAAGAATTCATTCAATGCCTTAGTCTTTTCTTGCTTTTCTTTGGCTTTGTTGCCCTTCTGAATTCCTTCGGACTTTTTGTTCGAAGGATTTCTTCCATTGCTTCTTTGACTGGCCTTAAAAGTGCTCTTCGAGATTCTTGAAATCGACCCTTCCGAAGGGTGCTTTTGCCGACCAAGTGCCCTTCGCAAGGGCACTTGTCCTTCAGGAGGCTCTCTTGAACTCTTTGGTTGAACCGCTCCTTTGAACAACCCATTGAACCATTTGATTGAACCGGTTTAATGGTTCAAACGGTTGTTGAACCAAGGCATCAAACCGAATGTTTGAACCAAAACAGTTGAACCAAGTCTTGAACCAAGTGATTGAACCATCTGATTGAACCAAAGCATTGAACCAACTGAATTGAACCAAGCCTTTGAACCGAGCCGATGAACTTTGTCATTGAACCAAAACGATGAACCAAAGCGTTGAACCGGTCCAATGGTTCAACGGTTCAAAGATGCTAACTCTTTGAAAGATCATGTCATTGAACCACTTTTCCAACCTTAAGAAAAAGTGTCTTTGAACCATTTCAGCTCTCTTTCCTTGTGAATTTCTTCAGACAAGAGTCTGAAGAAGCTTTGTAAAACCTTGCACTCTTTGAATTGGTTCCTCATCTGTCGAAAGACACACCTGCAGAGTCCGTAGAAACTTCACCTGCAGAATCCGTAGAAACTTCACCTGCAGAGTCCATAGAAAACCTACAGAGTTTGTAGAAGCTCTTGTGGAATCCATAGAATTCTTGTGGAGTCTGTAGAAATTTGCAAGACTCATGCAAAATCAAAATGTATTGGCTCATAACAGCAGGGGAAAAAAAAGGGGACCCGAGTTTGGCCTGCAAGACCAAAATGGTCAACATGAACTTTGTCGTTGAACCAAAGCATTGAACTGAAGCGTTGAACCAAGGCATTGAACCGGTTCAATGGTTCAACGGTTCAAAGATGTTAACTCATGGAAAGATCATGTCGTTGAACCACTTTTCCAACCTTAAGAAAAAGTGTCTTTGAACCATTTCAGCTCTTTTTCCTTGTGAATTTCTTCAGACAAGAGTCCGAAGAAGCTTTGTAAAACCTTGCACTCTTTGAATTGGTTCTTCATCTGCCGAAAGAACTGCCTATAGTGTCCATAGAAATGGACCTATAGAGTCTGTAGAAAACCTGTAGAGTCCGTAGAAATTTGCAAGACTCGTGTAAAATCAAAATGTACTAGCTCATAACAGCAAGGAAAGAAAGAGGGGACCGATTTTGCCTTGCAGGACCAAAATGGTCAACAAATTGGTGACTCCCAGGGGAAGCATGCCTACTATGCTTAGAGCCTAGTTGCCTTGAAGTCCATTGGACACAGAGTTAGAAAGCAGCTTAAAAGAAAGGTTAACAACAGCCTTGAGAGATCCCAGAATCAATCATGAGCATTTTTACCCCAAACACAAGGGAAAACACACACAAGACTAAAAAGCTACTTGTGCAAATAGCACTTAGGGAAAATAGGAAAGAAAATTGAAAGCAAACTACTATGTATAGCTAACCAGGTATGTCCGCTTTCCTCGTGGATGAAAGGGAAAATTTCTTAAGTCCCCTCCCTAGTTAGGAAACTTACAGTGCTAGACAAGTGGCTGAATGGAATGGAGACTTGGTGACCTGCTCCTCTTGCCTACCACCTTGATTGGCTTGCATCCGAGTGGATCAGAATCAAACATGCTTCTAACATATACGTATTCTTCTTATTCTTGGAAGCTTATTGAATACTGGTCCTTCATGCTAGTGCATTTCACCAAGAAATTTGTGGATGTTGGCTCATCACCATAAGCCCTTTGTTGTGCATGGTCCCTTTGCAATGCGTCATGGTTGACTTGTTCCCTTCTGCTTTATTGAAGACTCTGTCAGACTCATCCTCTGATTCCTCTTGGCCTTCTTGAAGAAGGGTGACTGTTGTGATGTCTGAAATGGAATCACAAACTGATTGCTCATCCCACAAAACATCACCCTTTTGTTCAAAACTCTCTTCTTCAAGGCTTTCCTCAAGGTAGACAGACCTCTCTTCTTTCTGCTCAAGGATTAGAGTCTCTAGTTGTTCAAAGACATCCGTCTAATCCTCCTCCAATTTAGGCTCCTTGGCATAGTCATCCTCCTCATCAAAAAAACAAGGAAGTTCATCAAACAAAGGGGGAGAGAGCTCACCATGTTTGCATTCCTCTTCGTATTGTTGGAACATTTGCGTGTATGTATGACCCACTTCTTCTCCATTGCTGATGATGTCTTCACAAGGAGCATCGATGATGATTTCTTCTTCATTGTTGCTCATGATAGCCTCTTAGAAAACTACAGATTGGATCTTTTGCTCCTCACTCACCTCCTGCAGAAGAGGCTCTTCCTTGAGAAGGGATGGAATGGAAAAACTATATGGTAGAGGAGGCAGTCCTTGAGCTAAAATCAAATGATTTTCCTCTTTCCAGTTGGCCAGCACTTCATCTATATTAGGTGTGGCCTGATAGCTCTCTTGGAGGTGTGTAGATGGGGTCTGTTCAGACATGCCCATCACACGTTGGCTAAGGAATCTTGCTATGGATTCCAACTCTACAATTCTCCTGGCTAGATCTTCTTGGAAGAGCCTTTCTTGGAGGTCACTAGCATCATCATGATGAGTAAGATCAGTTGCGAGAGAGATGTGTTGGTTCATAATGTTCCCCCCAAAGGAAGATTCACAATCTAAGGAATTTAGAAGGTTCATCTCCATGTGAGTTTGCTCTAGTTCCCTTTGATGCTTGAAGGCTAGGCATACGGAGTCAAGAGCAGGGTTGATTAATGCATCAGATGAGCTGGAATGAGCAAGTGCCATCTGATAGAAAGGATTTGGTGCACAAGAGAGGGCTTTCTTTAAAATAAGAGGGGGCACACAAGGCTGACTGCCTTGAATGAAAGGACTTCCATATTGCTACCTCCTCCTCCATGGATTGTAAGGCCTGAGCTTGCTTGAAAAAACACTCCTCTTTATATATCAGCTCCTGTTGATATCCATACAGCTCATCCAGTCTGTCAATTTCCATTACCTGCTTCTCAAACTCTAGTGCTACTTCCCTTATTGTTGAAGGTCAACTAGGCGAGCTGCTTGAGGTGATTGCATGAAAAGTCAGAGCTTGATCAAAGTTATACGAAGGAACACAAAGCCCATGATTCTTATCAATGGGATTATACATACAAAAAATGAAATTTCTTGATGGCACCTGGACTGCTTAACCAGCTGATTCAACTCAGAGTCGCCATTGGTGTTGATGCAAAAGCCTCCAAACACTGGTTGGTTGAAGAACACACCAAAAATTCTTCAACTCTTTGGACACAACTTGTCCTAATTGGTCCCACTGGGCATGCCAAAAATTGTTTACGCAGTGGATTGCACCCTGGGCAAGAGGCCAAGCTCCTTCCACACGTCAAAATAGAAACTCCCCTCTCGCCTGTGGGACCGGTGAAGTTGGAGGGGAGAGTCTCTAGATAAGGGCTCGCTCCCTTTGATGTATCTTTTCGGCCTTGGATTTCCTTCTGCTAACAAATAAATAAAAAAAGGGGGGGGATGAAAAGGGAGAAGGATGCTGAAATAAAACCTAAGCCTAAACTAAAAGGTGATACACCAAAAAAGATGACCCACTCAGCCTGAACCTACACTTTTCACCAAGAAGAAGCACCCATTAGCTTCATATGATGTGGGAAACTCTTCTGTATCAGTGAGTCAGGGGTCCATAGAGATACAGGGAGGATGAACTATCAAAGGTTTTCTGAGACACACTTTGGCAGCCTATTCACATGCGCTTATGTTTCTGTTGTAGACACTTGTGGCAGACCTGCAGAAGAAGAAACTTCACAATGCACTAGACATGCTGGAATTGATCTGTGAAAAGTATAAAAGAAAATGACTTAACACAAAAAGAAAACATAGACATATGCGTGAGTGCAAGTTTAAATGGAGGTAAACGTTGCTAAGTCTTGATTCAAGGTAAAAATCCAGCAAAGTTCTGCCTTACAAACCCAGATATTTTTGGGCAGAGCTTTGCCTTAAGGCTAAGAGATGGATCCTTCTCAAAATGAGAATTTTAAAATATATAGAAAGAGAAAAGAACTTGGCATTTCTTTTGAAAAGACTTTGGTGCTCTTGACAAGCTGGCCCATGTGCGTTTCGAGCCTTGGGAAGAGGAAGTCTTTTGATTGTCGGCTCCTGCTTTGAGTTTGGCATTCCAACATTAATGTGAAAGCATGGGCCGCGCCTCTTTTTTGAAAACATACTTCTCCCTTCAAGGCATTTACGTGGCTTGTCTACTTATAAATGAAAACTAGAGAAAATAAGTTGTGTCACTTACTGTTTGCACCATTTGATGATCACCTGGCAGCACTGTTCCAACTGCAATAATAAATCCCTGAGTTGACACCTCCTCTCGCCACTTGGACTGTTTTGTCTTTTCCTTGCCTTGTCTCATCCTGGTTCTGTCTCTTTCTGGCTCCTTTGGCCCTCGAGGCTATCTTCTTGGCGGGTCGCTAGCTCCTTGGGCTCTTTTCTGGTTGGCGCTCAAGCATTTAAAAAATCAAACGGCTACTACTCTGCTAAAAAATTGACATTTGCGGGCCCATCACTGTTTGAAAACCAATGGCTAGTCCGCTTCTCTAAAATTGATGGATTCGAAGACATCGTCGTCCTTGGACTTTCTTCGGCCTTTCTCTTTCTTTCGGCTTCTTGTTTCTTCCTTTCCTTCAGACTTCTTGTTGCTTCCCTCCCACAAGGAAGGTGACCCTTCGGCTCTTGGAGAAGTGCCCTTCTTTTGGCAGTCGAGAGTCTCCTGCAAGGGCACCTGCCCTTTGGGATTCTTCGGTGGCCTTCTCTCTTCGGCTTTTTCCTGCAGACTTTTTTCTATGGACTTTTTCCTGTGGACCTTTTTCTGCGGACTTTTTCCCGCGAACTAAAATTCTGCAAGCATTGTCTTCAACCACTTTGCTTTCCTTCAAAAATTCTGTTTCGGGATTTTCTTACGAATTTCTTCAGACTTTTTGTCTGAAGGAATTCCTTCCGACAAAAAGTCCGAAGAAATTATTCTTTGCCTTAGCCTTAGTCTTTTTACTTGATTTCCTTCTGAATTCTGTGCCTTTCGAATTCCTTCGAACTTTTGTCTGAAGGATTTCTTCCTTTTGCCTTGGTCTTTTATGCGCCTTTAAAAATGCCCTTTGAAAAACTTGAAAACGACCCTTCTGAAGGGTGCTGTCGCCGACAAGTGCCCTCTGCAAGGGCACTTGTCCTTCGGGAGACTCTCTTGAACTTTTGATTGAACTGCTCCTTTGAACCAACCGTTGAACCAAGCTTTGAACCAAGCCGACTGAACCAAGTCGTTGAATCGACTGAGTGAACCAAGTGATTGAACCAAAGCATTGAACCAACTAATTGAACCAAGGCATCAAACCAACTGATTGAACCAAAGCATTGAACCAAGCTGACGAACCATTTGATTGAACCAAAGCGATGAACTTTGTCGTTGAACCAAAGCATTGAACTGAAGCATTGAACCAAGGCATTGAACCGGTTCAATGGTTCAACGGTTCAAAGATGCTAACTCATGGAAAGATCATGTCGTTGATCCACTTTCCCAACCTTAAGAAAAAGTGTCTTTGAACCATTTCAGCTCTCTTTCCTTGTGAATTTCTTCAGACAAGAGTCCGAAGAAGCTTTGTAAAACCCTGCACTCTTTGAACTGGTTCTTCATCTTCCGAAGGAACTACCTACAGAGTCCATAGAAATGGACCTATAGAGTTCATAGAAATGGACTTGCAGAGTCTGTAGAAAACTTGCATAGTCCGTAGAAAACCTGCAGAGTCTGTAGAAATTTGCAAGACTTGTGCAAAATCAAAATGTACTGGCTCAAAATAGCAGGGAAAGATAGAGGGGACCGATTTTGGCCTTCAAGACCAAAATGGTCAACAGACATTTTTGGTAGACCTGCAAAAGAAGAAACTTCACAATGCACTAGAAATGCTGGAATCATTCTGTGAAAGCATAAAATAAAATGACTTAACACAAAAAGAAAACATAGACATATGCATGAGTGCAAGTTAAAATGGACGTAAAAATTGCTAAGTCTTAATTTAAGGTAAAAATCCAGTAGAGTTCTGCCTTACAAACCTAGATAGTTTTGGGCAGAGCTTTGCCTTACGAGCTAAGAGATCTTTTTTCAAAATGAGAAGTTTACAATACATAGAAAGAGAAGAAGTAAAGGTGTCCCTTTGGAAAAGACTTTGGCACCCTTTTACAAGCTAGCTCATGTGCATTGACAGCATCAGGAAGAGGAAGTCGTTACTGATATCATCCTTCTCGAAGAGGCCTGCTAGAACCATGTTGTGTAATCACCGGTCTTGACTTTGGCGTTCAAACATTAATGTGAAAGCATGGGCCGCACCTCTTTTTTTGCAAACAAGACTGCTCCTTTAAGATATTCACATGGTTTGTCTGCTCATAAATGCAAAGTGGAGAAAATAGGGCGCGCTGTTCACTATTCGTGCCTCTTGATGACCGCTTGGCAGGCACTGTTCCAACTGCAGGAGTAAATCCTTGAGTCGACACCTTCCTTTGCCACTTGGACTATTTTGTCCATTTCTGCACTTGGCTCTTTTGTCTCTTCTTGGCTTTGTCCTTTCTGTCTCCTTCGGCCCTCGAGGGCTATCTTTTGCTACTTCTTTGGCTCTTCGGGCTCTTCCATCAGCAGGTCGCTAGGTTCATTCTTAACTTTTGTCTTTTCCCAGCATCGTCTTTTCCTGGTTTTGTCTTTTGCTGGCTTTTGTCTCTTTCTCTCTTAGTTCTTCAGACTCCCTTCTAGTTGGCGCTCAAGTATTTAAAGATCAAATGGCTATTTGCTTGCCTTAAATTTGACCTCTGTGCACCCGTCACTGGGCGTTTGAACCTCTAATGGCTAGTTCGTAGTGCTTGATTTTGACATCTTCGGGCCCATCACCCCTTTGAATTTCCTCAATTTTTTCTTTCCTTCAGCTTTTTTTTTGGTCAGGCTTTTGTTTTGGCCATTTTTCTCGCGCTATTTCTCCTACGAACAAAATGTCCGCAAGAACTATCTTGATCACTTTTGGCCTTTGAAATTCTCTTCGGTCGGGTTTTCATCTTGGCCATTCTTCCCGCGAACAAAATGTCCACAAGAATTGTCTTGCTTGCTTCCTTTCCTTCAGATCTTTTTTTGGGGTTTTTTCCTGCGGCTTCTCCCAAAAAATTTCAGACTTTTTGTCCGAAGGAATTCCTTCGGACAAAAGTCCGAAAGAAATCATTCTTGCCTTTGCCTTGCCTTAAGTCCTTTTTACTTGTTTTCCTTCAGACTTTTTTGCTCGTAGCCTTGCCGAATTTCTTCAGACTTTTTGTCTGAAGGAATTCCTTCGGACAAAAGTCCGAAAGAAATATTTTCCTTGTCTTTTTGCGGGATTTTCTTCCGAAGAATTTCTTCGGACAAAAAGTCTGAAGGAATTCCTTCGAACATTTTGTCCAAAGAAATTCTCATCCTTTGCCTTAAACAAACTTCCTAAGAAAACTTACTTTTTTGGCCTTGTTCACTTTTTTGGTCTTTTCAAGTGTTCCCTACCCTCCGCAAGGGCATTTGTCTTTCAGGAGACTCTCTTGAACCTTCCCATTGAACCGTTCCTTTGAACCAAATGTTGAACCAGCTCATTGAACCGACTGTTGAACCAAGTCATTAAACCAAGGCATTGAACCGAATGCTCGAACCAACTGCTTGAACCAATCCAATTAAATCAAGGCATTGAACCGAACCGACTGAACCAAGCTGTTGAACCAATTGAACTGAACCAACTCATTGAACCAATAATGGTTCAAAGTTCAAGTTCAAATCTCTTTGAAAACTCAAGCCATTGGGCACCAATGTCGAACCAGTGAACTGGTTCCTCCTTTTGCCAAAAGACTTGTGCACAAAATCAAAAATTGAACTGGCTCAAAATAGAAAGGTAGAAGGAGACCGATTTTGGTCTGTTGGACCAAAATGGTCAACAGTTAGGCTCAAAATGTATTCCCTACATGATTAATAGTGTTGTCAAGGTGGAGCAAGGGGAAAAACATAAGGCACACATATGGATATCAATAAAAGATTGCTTGCATCTCCATGTTCAAGGTATGCTTTCAATATGGTTTAATGTTACTCTCTTGTTGGAAATTGGGAAAAGTTTGTCATGGCACATGGGAGGCTCTAAGGAGTTGACGGATGCTTGCCAAGGTAATATGTACTCAATAACCAAGGTTCAAATAAACTTTTTCATAAGAGGCAACGATAATACATCTTCTTGTTATATTTATTGTGACAGTTCTAGCTCTTTTAAAATGCTGCATAGCTTCATTTTGAGCCCTCTTGGGATGGTAAATGCGGTAGATTCATTATGGACCAAGTTGGGAGTAAAAACATTGATTTCTTGGGATGCTTGCAAGGTTGTAATGTACAAACACAACCCTCAAAACATAAGGTACAAATTTCTATTTGAAGTGATGCCCTCTAAGGTAAGGGAATATGTGAGCTTAAGGCATGAGATGGTGAGTTTGAAGATTTTCAAAAGTTTGGGGAAGGTGATTGCATAATATTACCTCATAAGGATGAATTATGGAGAATAAATTCATGTTTTGGAATCATAAGAAGTCTGAAATGTGCATACACAGCCAACATATCAAAGGGGAAGTGGTTGGTTCTACCCTTCTTTTAAAATATGTGGGCATGTTGATGCTCTTTTGGCAAAAAGTGGATTTCCAGCAAGGTAAGAGGATTTCCAACTCCTCTAGAGAGAAGATTTCTGAGCCTTAAGGTCACTCTTGGGTGTGTGGGTAGTATGAACACCCCTTCTATGTTCTCAAGGGCAGCCACATATATCTCTGCAACACTTTCACACATGAAGGGCACTATCAAGTGTGTAAGCATTGAAGAGAAGCAAAGAACTCATGTTTTGACTAATATGTTTGTGTCTTGTGTAGGCGCTGATATAAGGGCAATCAAGGCCCAAAGTTTTTATGATTTTTTTGTTGGAATGCATTTTTCCAGCCATCACCATGTTATCATTTTTGAGAAGTTCCCTTTTTGCATCTTTTTGGCATATTTGGGTTATGTGACTATTGTCAACCTAGAGCTGTGCCCTGATTCGAAGACGTGCATGAAATGAACAGTCTTCTCTCCGGCTAAAACAATGAGATCTTCTCATGAGGGTGGGTGCATCAATGGTGAGAAGAACCTCCAGAGAAGGCTGATTCCTGTATGATGTATCAATGAAGATCCCTACTCTACACTGCAGATTACCATGGAAAAGGGAGAAGAAAACTTAAAGGGGAAATCCTACCTAAAAATGGTGATACACCAGAAGTTCGATCCACTCAACTTGGAACCTTGAACACTGAACAATCAAGGGAAAAGGAAGACCTTAGACTTCAATCAATCACTTATGCATAAATATTTCATGAAGAGGTTCGATCTAATGACTAAACCCTGAGGGAAAATGATGGAAAGAGGTCCGTTAAAAGACACTTTGTGGCCACCTAACATCCACTTACAGCTTCAACAAAAAGACAATAAAGAACACTTAACATAACTTGCATAAGGATAATCTAGCAACTAGGTATGAATTAGAATTTGGGAAGGGAGAGAAATCTACCACTTGTACAAATTGCTAAAGAGATATACACTATGCCAGCACTTGAAATCTGAAATTACAGTCCTTATTGATTGGAGAGGTTACACAACTCACCAATGGCAGAGTCTGGTCTAACCAAGAGAGAGATTGGATGATTTTTAATCAAGGCTGAAAGCCATTTTATAGAAAATTACAAGAGGCCAAAGATTGGCGCTGAAAATTTTGAAGAGAAGGATTCACTTTGGTTAACTCAAGGCTTTACTTGGCCTTTCAATAAAATATATTTTCCTTTTTTGTCCTTTCATGAAGCTTCTTCGTTTGATGAAATGAACTTGTCTTTGTTATGACCCGCCCACCTCTCTTTGCATGGAAATCCATGCAAATGTCAATTTTAGAACTTCTTCATGAGCTACTTGACGCTGAGTTGTAGCGTTTGAAAGCTAAGTTAACCATTTGGTAAGCTGAGTTGGATGAAGAGATCATTCTCCTTTGCATGGAAAGCTCCTAGTGGAAGTGGCGTTTAACAATTAGTCAACTCTAAATCTGGAACAGTCAACTCATCATTCGAATTTGAAACTCTGTTGAAGCTGAGTTGAACCTTCGGATGCATGAGTTGACTGGAGATGAACATGACTTCAACGGCCAGTCAACTAAAGCTTTGACAGTAGTTTGAAAATAGCCCTTGCTTGCATGTATTTTGTCCTATTCTGGTCTTCTTGTTCATGTCTATTTTTGGCGGGATTTCGTATTCAAATCTTTGTCAGATTATCTATTTTCTATCCTCTTTTGTACAGTCAACCTCCATTTCTTTCGGATTTCTTGTTGTCTCCTTGGTTTCAATGGTTACTTCCTACGGTCAAAATTTGACAGCTTGCAGGACGTCAACGGAAGTTTTCTTATTTCCTTTGGAACCTTTGGCTTGGCAATTTCCTTCGGGTTTATTTCCCTATGATTCCTTTAGACTTCTCTCTCTTCTGACACCTTCCTTTACTCTTACTTGTTCGGGCTCCTTTTCATAATTGGGCTTCTCCTTTGGCCGTTTCCCAAAATTTCTTCGGATTTTGCCTCCTTGCCTTTGCTCTGTCGGTCTTTTGTATTGAACGTTAAGTCATATTCCCGTAGAAAAATGTCTGCAAGAATTATCTCAGTCTCTTTGGGTTAGTTTTATCGGGCTTATTTTGCACGGCCTTTCTCTGAATTTCTTCAGAGTTTTTGTCCAAAGGAATTCCTTCAGACAAAAAGTCTAAAGAAATTCTTGGGTCTTTTGTTCCTTACTCTACTTTTTTTTCCTTGCTTTTCTTCAGACCTTGCTTCGTGGCCATCCAAATTTCTTTGGACTTTTTGTCCGAAGGAATTCCTTCGAACAAAAGTCCGAAAGAATTCATTATCTACCTTTGCCTTTTAACTTTTGTGAATTTCTTCAGAATTTCTCATCGGCTCTTTGTCTTTGTTATCGACTTTTGGTCCTCCATATGTCTTTCGAATTCATTCAACTTTTTGTCCGAAGGAATTCCTTCGGACAAAAAGTTTGAAGGATTCCCACCCTTGCCTCTTTCTCCGAATGTGCCCCTTGGCTTTTGAAACGTGCCCTTCCAGAAATATGCAATGGTCCCTTCTGCCGACCAAAGTGCCCTCCGCAAGGGCTAGTAACTGTCCCTTTTTGCCCTTCAAAAAAATTGGAGGACACCCGGGTTATTTGCCAAGTTCTGGATTTGGTCCTGTGCCTTCTCGAAGGGTAGGTGCCCTTTTGGAATATTGAAAACGATCCTTCCCAAGGGTACCCTGCCCTTCGGGATTCTTGTAATGGACTCTTCTTTTATTTGGGTGGACTTTTGGATTCTCCCTATTTGGTCTTCGGGTGTTCTCCAGAATTTCTCCGAAGTATTCCTTCGGACAAAAGTCCGAAGGAATTACTTCCTTTGTCTTCTACCTTTCGTTTGTCTTTTGCCTTGAGGACTTCACCTTAGCACTTTTCTGAAGGTTCTTCTCCGAAGACCCATTTTTAGCCAAACCTTTTTTTGATGAACCATCCCCTCAAAATTTTCCTATTGTAGCAAAGGCCCCTTACCAAGGAAAACAATGTATTCTTCCTTCCTTGGATAGAGATGAGAACTTTCCAAACGGCAAGAGAAAATCTGACTTGTGGAAGATTTGTCAACAGGGACCTCCCTAGAAAAAGAAAAGATCGGAAGCTGCTGTTAATTTATTTCCAGATTGTATAAATAGCCAAGAACCTTCACATACAACAGCAAAGAGCTTCATCAAAAGGTCTTATTCCCATGAGAAAAGTCAAAGATCAAGGATGGCTTAAAGCTAGGACAGCCCATTGGTTGTTTCTATTGCTTTAGGAAAGGCTATTTTGGGCAGGGAGGATTGTCATGTCCCCCTTTCGGACATGACACTATTGAAGACCTTTAGCTTTGCCTAGTTTCCCAAGTGCTAAGAAAAAAAGAGAAAGAGAAGGGAAACATTTGATTTTATGAAGAATACAAGTAAAAGCACTTTATTGTTATAATTTTACTTAAGTTGAGGACTTTTTAAATGTCATGGGTACTAATCCACTTAAGTAAATTATAAAAGGTATTCTTTTTATAATTTGAAAAAAGATCAACAAAGGTAAAAGCATTTGAGGGTTCTTGTTGAAAAGCATATTTGATCATAATTTGAATTTACAAGTTTTGAGCATGAAAAAACTTGAGCTTTTGACTTGAAGATGAAAACCTTCAAGCAAAGAGATTAAAGATGCAAACCCTCATTATTATGTGAAACAACTTCATGATGAAGCTGCCATTGATCATCAAAATTCAAAAAAGGCAAAAAAGAAGGGTTTCTAAGATGGACGAGTTGCTTGGAAGGTTGGCAAATTGTTCTAGAATAGTGGAGACTAGGGGTTGGAGACCCAAATTGGATTTATAGGTTTGAAGACCCCCAATTTTAGGGTTGCAGTTAGATCTAGGGTTGTAAATGATCAATTCCAGCTAGGGCAAATTGTTTGGGAGTTTTTTGTGAGGACTTGATAGGCTATTCCAAGCCTAAATACTAGTAATTTTCTACTATTATTTCTGAATTAATTTTGATTTTTGTGAGTGTTTTGGAGGACATTTGGACCTCAAATATATTCAAAAATTCATAATAAATTATGCATATTTATTTAGTCATATTTGTGCAATTTTATGAAGATCCATGAAGTGTTTGATGCATGATAGATCAACCATAAATATAACTAAATATTTCAAATTGGGACACCTAGGGTTTGAAGATTAATTCATATTTTTTGAGGGCAAAACTTGTTTGTTGGAATCCCCAATTGGTGCATTGTAATTATCCTATTTTTATGTTAATTTTGAATGATTGATTTCATCTAGGGTATGTTGTTGAAAAAATCAGAAAAATAATTTGTTTCTAAGTTTGCAGTATATTTCAGAATTCAAAAAATATCCTGAAAATGAGAAATTACAATGTCACATTCAAGGGAGATGACCACACTTGACTCCATATGGAGTGTTCATTTGGAGGGCTACCGATCGTGCCTATTGTGGGGATATGTTGTTGTTTGAGTTGCTTCTATCCAAAAATGCAAATTTACCCCTTTGCAATATAACATTGTTCGAACCATGTTCATCCCATTTCTATTCATCTGCTCAACTAGTCCATTTTGTTGAGGAGTGTAAGGGACTGTGACATGATGCTTGATCTCATTTTACTTGAGATAGGTTTCAAACACCTTTGATGTGAGTTAATTGCCATTGTCAGTTCTGAGTGTTCCAATGCAAGATTGTACTACATTTTAAACAATTTTTCAAAACTTTGGAAAAGTTTCGAAGGCTTCTAATTTTTTATTCAGAAAATATTTCGAGTCACTCAGTTGTAGTGATAAGTGAATAACATGGAGTACTTGTGCCACCAACTGAAAGAATTGGAAGAGAACACAAATCAAGGTGAACTAACCACAAATTTGTGTTGGCTTTCTTGGTTCCCTTTCTCATTTAGCCAATATGCAGGCTTCACACTTTTTAATATTTTTGGGCAGTGTTGGCAAGCCTACATCTTGGGATTCTTTTCCTTACTCAAGCATAACTTCCCTTAGACACATGTTGAAGTGACTAAAATCCCAACGTGTTGGCGTACTGGTATTTCACACAAGAATGGGTTCTCGTGTGCTAACCTGAAGCACGTAGCGAGGGACTAGTTGCCGTTGGTTTTGTCACACGAGGGTGAACTAATAGACAAGGGTGCTTAAACACACGCATTACTATGCTGATTATATATTCCATATTAACATAGTTCATTACTCAATGATTAAAAAGAGAAAAAAGGCATAAACAGTTACTAGGAACCTTAACTCAGTTAACTGAACAACACCATACAAAATAACTAACATTATCTCCATAGTCAACAGAATAACGATATTAAGGCAACACAAGTTTCATTCATCACATTGATAAGTGATATTCAAAGATTACATAATTCTATTATATAATGCAACTCACTCGAATAACTTTGTCATCCAACTGAGTACAATAACAGCATCAACAACCTTACAAAGTTTAATCCAGAGGTATTTATACTTGGCTTTTCCCAACCAAGCAGTTACAAACATTATTACACTTATGGTGACTCGCCAACAATCATCAACACACTTAAGCCATGGCAGCCAATTACATTGATTTCCTAAGGATATGGGCCTTTGTGCCCCTATATTCTCTCTTTGGTGTTGAATCCTCATGACCAAGTGCCTATATTCTTGCAAGATGGTGGGTGTTGAATCCATTTGATATACTTTGAACTTCTTATGAATAAAAAATGCCAAAAACATTCTTATAGCTTCCAGTCTTGCCACTGGAGCAAATGTCTCTTCAAAGTCTATGCCATCTTCATTGAGTTTGTTTCTGTAAACCCATTTTGTTCCTATTACATTCTTGTTTGAGGGTTTAGGAACTAATTCCAAAGTTTTGTTCTTTTCAATTTGGCTTAGTTCTTCTTCTTCCATGGCTTTTAACTAGTTTTCATCCTTGCTGGCTTCACTAAAGGTTTTAGGCTCAATTTCTGAAAATAGAGCAAAACTTACTTGCTCCTTGTTCATTGCAGATCTTCTCCTAGTCTGAACTCCCTCATTTTTGTTGCCAATTATCTGCTCCTTGGGATGTT
Source organism: Torreya grandis (assembly GCA_037957365.1). Classification (NCBI taxonomy): domain Eukaryota; kingdom Viridiplantae; phylum Streptophyta; class Pinopsida; order Cupressales; family Taxaceae; genus Torreya; species Torreya grandis. The sequence goes on from JARHVA010002692.1 coordinate 867,602, forward strand.
CCTTTTGAACAAACCTTGCAAGTGCCTTTTCATTCTTTTCTTCCTCCTCTTCACTATCTTCTTCATTTTTTGCTCCTAAATCTTCAATTTTGATCTCATCAAGTTCAACATGTTTGAGCTCTTCTTCGACCTTGACATTGATGCTCGCAACTATTGTTTGTAGCCTCTTATTGTAACATACATAGGAGTGGAGTACCCAAGAAAAATTCCCTCATCACATCTTGACTCAAAACTTCATAGTTTGTCCTCCTTTCTTCTGATGTAGCATTTGCTTCCAAACACTTTGAAGTACTTAACAGATGCAAGTTTTTCATACCACAATTCATATGGGGTTTTATCACTCTTCACCCTCAATTGAACTCTGTTCAAGATGTATACTATTGTTTGGACTGCTTCTCTCCAATATCCATCAGATAGTTTGGTCTCTTTCAACATCGTTCTAGCCATCTCCTTAACAGTCCTATTCTTTCTCTGAACAACTCCATTTTGCTGTGAAGTTCTTGCAGCAGAGTAGTGCCTTTTAATTCCATACTTCTCACAATAATCTATGAACTCATTGGAGGTGAATTCTACAACTTTATCAGATCTCAAACATTTGATTTTTCTTCCCATTTCATTTTCAACCATGGCTCTAAAGATCTTAAATCTTTAAAAGGCTTGAAATTTGTCCTTCAAAAAGGTTACCCATGTCATTCTTGAGCAATCATCTACAAAAAACATGAAGTAATAAACTCATTTAGATCCTCATGTCTTGGTAGGACCACAAAGATCAGTATGAACTAATTGTAGAGGTTTTGTAGTTGTATATTCTTTTGTTTGAAACTTGACCCTTGTTTGCTTGCCTAATTGGCATTCTCTAAATGTAGTATCTGTGGATTTGGTTATCTTGGGCATATGTCTTACACACTTATTAGTACTCACTTAGACTAAATTATCAAAATTGACATGACCCATTCTCCTATGTCACAACCAACTTTTATCAACCTTTCCTATGATATTATTCTCGATCCTTCTCCCTTCTATGACTATTTTGCTAGATCTCTTTAACTTGCAACCTTCAGCATCAAATATGACTTTATATCCATTCACACATTTGGCTGACACTTAGTAGATTATGCTTCAGTCCTTCAACATAAACGACATCATGTATAAGAAACTTACCATCTATGTGCAAAGTTTATTTGCCTTTGATTTTAACTATTGTATTGTCTTCCAAACTGATAGTTCCTTCCTTGCACTTACTCAACTTGGTGAACTTGCTCTTGTCACTAGTCATATGCTTTGAATACCCACTATCTATCACCCACAAATTTTGCTCTTTGACGTGGAGTGTTGTTTGAGCAATCAATGATTGATTTTTCACTCTTTACATTTCCTTAGGTCTCTCATATGTCATTTTATTTTCTTTATTAATGACTTGTGGACCTTTGTTCTTGATGTCAACTAGGAGCTGCACCCTGAAATGAAGACGTGTTGAAATAGCTAATCCTCTCTCCAGTTGAAACAATGGGATCTTCTCATGAGGGTGGGTGTCTCAATGGTGAGAAGAACCTCTAGATAAAGTTTGTTTCTATAAGATGTATCAATGCGGATCTCTACTCTGTGTTGCGGACTACCATAGAAAAGAGAGAAAGAAACATGAAGGGGAAATCCTACATAATGATGGTGATACACCACAATGTTGATCCACCCTACTTGGAACCTTGAACACTGAACAAACAAGGGAAAAAAAAAACCTTTGATTTCAATTGATCAATATGCATAAGTATTTCATGAGAAGGTTCAATCCAATGACAAAAAACGTGAGGGAAAATGATCGAGAGAGGTCTGATACAAGACACTTTGTAGCCACCTAACATCTATTTACAACTTCAACAAAAGACATATAAAACACTGAACATGCCCTGCATAGCATGATAAGCTAGCAACTAGGTACGAGTCAGAATTTGAGAAGGGAGAGAATCTAACACGTATGCAAATTGTTAAATGAATGTACACTATGACAACACTTGAAATCTAAAAGAATAGTCCTATTGATTAAAGAGGTTACACAACTCACCAATGACAGAGTCTGATCATACCAAGAAAGGGATCATTTTTACAAGGCTAAAAAGCCAAGAGATTGACGTTTGAAAATAGAAAGGGAGTAAACTCAAACTAACTCAACCTTTATAAAAGTCTATTTTTTATTGCATGAAAATTACTTGCATTGAAAAGTGGACAGTGTGCTTAAACATTTGACTTTGCTTATGCATGATCGGCTGAGCCATGTCTAAAATTAGAGACTAGCTCTTTGGTGTTTGAAAGTGGACGACTAGACTTGTTAAAATGCCCACCTCTCTTTATTTGCATGAAAATCCATGTTCAGAGTCAATAGATGAACTCTACTCAAACTATTGGAACATTTGGAGACACGTGACTTTGATTAGTCAAATTGTGGGTCAACTAAAACTTAGAAATTTGCAAAAAATAGCCTTTGTTCACATGTATTTTCTCTTATTTTGGTCTGTCTGTTCATGTCTATTTTTGGTGGGATTCTATTTTTGGATTATTTTTTCTATATTTGATCTATATTTCCTCAGATTTCCTAGCTATTTCCTTAGCCTAATTCTTTTGGATATTCTTTTTTATCTGCGGAGTTCCTTTGGTCTCAGATTTTCTTCAAATATTCTGCTTTGCCTGTATATATTATCTTCGGGTTTTTTGGCTATATCCTTGGTCTTATATTCCTTCGGATTTCTTTCTTGCCAATTTTTTCGATTTTATTCTCTTTGGCTCTTATGTTTTGCCCCTTGGATTTACCTTTGGTTTCTTTGCAGACTTTTATTATCTCCTTGCCTTTATTATTTTATGTCCCTTTTTGTTGATTTGTTTGCATTTTTCCCAAAGGAATCCTTCAGACAAAAAGTCTGAAGGATATCTTTCCTTCGAATTTTTTTTCCTTCTTTATTCCCTTGGGTCTTTTTGCTTTGACTTCTTGCAGGCTTTGTTTGGTCAATTTCCTTTGGAATTTTGTTGACCCTTGGTTTATTCTTTCCTTTGGACTTTTATCTTGCAGAAAAAATGTCCGTCTCCTCTATGTTTGACAATTATTCTGAAAGAATCCTTCAAACTCTTCACTAGCACCTACTTCGGATTCTTCATTGCTTGTTACTTATAAAAAGAGATAAGTCATTCACCCTGGGAAACCCGAAATGCACTATCCTGAGTAATTCGGGTTTCTAAACCCGAATTACTTCTACGGATAAATCTTTCATAAGCAAAGCACTTCTCAAAACCTGATTTGCACTATCAAGAGTAATTTGGGTTTTCCAACCCAGATTACTTTTGCTGATAAAAATTTCATAAGCAAAGCACTACTCAAAACCCAATTTGCACTGTCAAGAGTAATTCAGATTTTCCAACTTGGATTACTTCTGCTAAAGGGTTTCAACTATGGATTACTCATAAAGTGAAATAAGTTGTCTCTTGTAAAACCTGAAGATTTCTCCTTCCAAAAAACCCGAAGTCTTTTGCTGTGTAAAACCCAAAGTCTTGCTTGAAAGCCCACCCTCTCACACTTAGGCAAAAGTTTGGTATGTAGGCTAAAAAATGGCCAACATTTTTGAGGACTCGCAGGGAAGCATGCTTGCTATGCTTGAGAACTCAAACCATATAGATGCTTTTTGAGCTCCCAAAACAATGAAAAACCTGATTTCTGACTGAAAATCTCCTCTGATCATGGCTGAAGTAACCTTTCTCCTTCAAAATAAAAAGGGAAACACATGAAAGCAGAAAAACTAAGAAACAAATGTGCAAACAAGCACTTATTGGAACATAACTGAATGAAACTAACGTGCTAGAAAAACACTTGAAAGAAAACAAACTAACAAAGAACCTAACTAACTATGACAAAGCACGATCCACCTGGATCAAACGGGAAATTCTAAAATTCAGGCACTCCAAGAGATGGTACTAGTTGCAAAGCAGGATGTTTATCAATAATAACCTTTGATAAGGCATTTTTATTGTCTAACTATATTAGTATCTTCTCAAATGAGTCATCAACAGCAAACCAATCACCAACAAAGACAAACTCATCAAGTACTTCTTGATATTTTTTGCATTGCTTGTCATCTACCACCTTGTCAAGTGATATCTCATTTATGCATTGTTCTTGAGTGGCCACACCCTTTTTATCGATTGTTGCAAGTTCATCCAGCTCTTCAAGGAGCTTTGAATAGGCAACCCAATCTGTATTATGATCTTGAATAGGTGATTCTTGATCAGATTTCTCATAAACATGCTCTTCAGTAGCCAACATATCCACACAAAGCTCTTCAATCTCTTGTAGAGAGTCAATGTACAGCTGCCAATCATCTTTTTGTTCCTCATTTTGATCTATTTGAACTGAATCAACTTGAAATCTATTTTGATTCTTCTCATTAAGAGATACTTGTAACTCATTTATGGCTTCAATCTACACCAACTCCTCTTGGAGTTCTTCTACATCAAGATCAACGTTCTCATTCTTAAATATAATTAGATGCTCAAATACAACCTTAAGTGAAGTATCAATAAGAAATTCTTCCTTAACCACATCTGAAGCATCCTCCACACACTGTGCAAGAACTTGTCCTATAGTTGCAACTTCTTTCTCAATCCTCTAAAGAACAAGCTCCTCCTGAAGAAGGGAGATGGTGGGAGGGTGATGAAATTCATTTGTTTGAGAGGGAAAATGAAACATGGGAGGTTGATCATGATCACGTTTTGGAATCTTGAGGACAATGGAATTTTCTAGGGAATTTTGGAGAGGAGGAAAAGAGAAACTCTTAAAGACCACTATAGTCTCTTCCTTCCACTTGGCCATCACCTCTTCAAAGTCTGAAATCTCCTTATCCTCATGGACAACTTGTGCTTGAAAGATGAGTGGTGAATAAATGGGACTATAAGAAGGCTTAGTCTCATGAATAATCACTTGAATAGGCTTTTGAATCCAACTAGGAAGCTCCCTCTGTACACATTGGGCATGGTTAAGAACCTCATGAGAATAAGGAGTACAAGAATCCTTTGTAGACAAGTGACTCAACTCGATTTGTTGCCTATCCCAAGCCTCCATCTTCTTTGATACAAAAATACACAACTCATTTATCTCTTCTAGATCATTGGACACATTTTGGAATAGACCATTCACTTCTTCATACTGAGAGTTTGAACAAACTTTCCTTGCATATGCCAGTATTTTGAGCTCTATCTCATCCATTCTTTCTTGGAACCAATGTTGCTCATATGACTGATATGGCTCAACATAAATTTGATTATACTCTTGATATGGCTGATTAGGTTCATAAAAAGGCTCATAGGCATCATGATAAGGCTAGTATGATCCATCATTGGGCTGATAAGGAAACATAGCATAGGAATTCTCTTCATATACAACCATCAAAACTCATTCATGATAATGCAATACTTACATGGAAAGTGTGACTAGATTATTAGAAGCACCCCCCTGAGCTTGGAATCACCAAATACTTCTTGAGGAACTCTATTGTAACTGTGATTTCATTAAGACCAACTCAAAATGGGTTCCACCAGGCGTGCCAAAAATTGTTGTCAACCTGGAGTTGCACCCTGAAACAAGGATGTGCTGAAATGGCTAATCCTCTCTCCAATTGACACAATAGAATCTTCTCATGAGGGTCGGTGCCTCAATGTTGAGAAAAACCTCCAAAGAACGTTGGTTCCTGTAAGATGTATCAATGCGGATCTCTACTCTGTGCTACAGACTACCATGGAAAAGGGAGAAAAAGATTTGAAGGGGAAATCCTACCTAATGACGGTGATACACCAGAATGTTGATCCACCCTACTTGGAACCTTGAACACTGAACAAGCAAGGGAGAAAAAAGACCTTTGATTTCAATTGATCACTATGCATAAGTATTTCATGAGAAGGTTCAATCCAATAACAAAAAATGTGAGGAAAAATGATGGAGAGAGGTCTGATACAAGACACTTTATAGCCACCTAACGTCCACTTATAGCTTTAGCAAAAGATATATAAAACATTGAACATGACTTGCATAACATGGTAAGCTAGCAACCAGGTACGAGTCAAAATTTGTGAAGGGAGAGAAATCTACAATGTATGCAAGTTGCTGAACGAATGTACACTATGCCAATATTTGAAATCTGAAAGTACAATCCTAATATTGATTAAAGAGGTTACACAATGTGGATGGTTCAAATTGCGCTTGTTTCTAACACCAACAATGGGAAGTTTCAAGAATGTGGGACTTGCAACTTGAAACAACCTCCATATTTTTAAGAAGCTGGTCTCTTCTTTAAATCGAGTGTATACTGGGAAAAGGGATAGGAATTTTAACAGAAACACAAATGCAAAGAAAAAAAATTAACTATGGTGATGCGCCTGAATGTAATTCGACCCTTAATTCTGAGCACAGTGAAACTATATGTAAGATTCAATTACATTTAAGAGCAAACAAGGCATGATCAATGTAAAATATGAAAACAATAGAAATAGAGGTTCACAGCTTAGACTATTTTTGCAGTGACACAAAAAATATCAACAAAGGCACAAGACTCAATCTTCTTATTAATTCTCCAGTCACATAAAAGGCACAGAAACATGCACAGTTACATAAACTTTTTGACTCAAAAAAATAGAACAAAGGCAAATGATATTCCTGATCACAGCTCTAAAAGTCTAAAAACTCTTGATAATAATTTCTCTCTGGATTCTGATCCTTCTGATCATTCTTTTTTAGGTAACCTCTCCACCCCTATTTATAGCATTGGATTCTTTCCAGATTGTCCGCATGTTCCCAATCTAATGGCCCAACTGAACTCTAACTAAAATTGGAAGTGTCTAACATAAGATATTTCTTGGATTTGAAACGTTATGTCTCTTTGCAAGTTCATTGGCCAAAGTAGATACTCAGGACGCTTCCCACTTTCAAACGGGAGAGGACACTTGGCTGATTCCTTCTCTCTACTTGAAAACCCTCTTATTGTTCAGGAGGCACTGGAAAATGACACTTGGCATGTTCTGCAGCACTTATCGAAGACACGCAGCACTTTTTGCATAACTTATACTCTTTTTGTGTCTTTGCTCAGGGGAGTTCCGCCTTTGACATCTGTCACCATCCGCTTCCTCGAACTTAAACAACTTCTATATAAAATGGGACCCAAAACACTTCTCGCCCAAGCAACTTCAAAAAGGGCCTAGAGACAAGTGGTGCTTTTCACTTGCCTCAACAAAGGACACGTGGAAATATCCGCCTCACTTAACTAGGGATATGTGGCGATCTCTATTGCTTTTAGCTACCTTTTAAGAAACCTACAAAAGGTGACACGTGCTGGTCTCTGCATCACTCTGTTTATATTATAGAAACAATCGGCCCTCATTTCATATTTACACGGATGATGACACTTGGCAGCTTTCGCTTCCTTCAAAAACAAAACTTGGGACCCACCACAGTCTTTACTATATCAATGAAACAAAATGAAGAAACTTCAGATGTTGACACGTGGTGGCTTCTATTCTCTTCAGTTGGGAATACGTGGCATCTTCTGTCGCTTCTATAAAAGTAAATTGAAACCTTCTGCGATTGCCACCTGGCACCCTCCGCCTGATCTTGAGAAAGCTTGTTGGAAAGAAGCCTTCGAAAGTATATGAAACATGAGACGCAGATGTCGACACTTGTTGCACTCTGCTAAGTTGTTATGGGACACATGGCACGTTCTGCATTACTATTGCAATTATGGAAAGTGTCTCGGCTGATGACACTTGGCAGCGTCTGCTCGATTTTGACACTTAGACAAAATTGAGGCAAAAAGAAAATCGAGCCCGTGCTTTGAGTCAAAACTTCACTGTCTCGAACCAAAGTATTTAGGGACAAAACTTGGATTACGCGACTGGAAATCAAAATAAAACAGAGTATTTTTTACTCTACAGATATTGCCAACCCCAAGGACTTTTGAGCCTGCTCAAAGAGAAACTACAACTCCCACTTGATCAAAATGACAAAATCACAGATTCAACAATGTTGTTTGATAGGTGGACCACTCATCGTCAGATAACCCCTTCTTATTTTGCAATTCATTGAAGGCTAAATCAAGGTTAATAATGTCTTTGTGTGAGAAATTCTGTAAAATTTGAACCGTAGCCTTCAATTTGAACTCAAGCTGGAAATTAAGAATCAAAACAGCTTCTACTTCAGGTACTGATGAATCATCCCTTAAATCTCAAAAAATTGCCTGATCATTCTACTTGGCCAACAGCAAAGGTTCAATTTCATCAACCATCACCATAGTGTTGTCATCAGGAAAAGAAGAAGGAAGACCTAATTGCACTAAGTCTTCAATGTGTTGTTTCATTTTGTTGATTCCTTCATTCATTACATCTAGAAGCTCTCTGCAATTGATTGCTACAACGTTGTAATTGAGAACCTCGTTCACTCGTTTAGCAACAACCATTCTGTCATTAATTCCTACCGCTGACAATGTTCCATCCATTGCATCATAAAGCTTTTACAGCAGCGTTTCAAAATCCAAAACTCTTCCAAAAATAGTAGTCAGAGTGTCTTCAACAGATTTCTCCACCTTTTCACACAATTTTTGTGCATTTAGCAGGAAGGTGAGAGAAGGCCTAAGCTGAATAATCTCTGCAGAGATTCTTTTCCACATTGATTCATAAATCTCCTTCACTAGAGTTAACACCCCTACATTCTGTGGCCTATTGGCTAGCTCAAGTGTCAATTGCTCTACCCTTTGATGCTCGGCTTGAAATTGGGCTTATATAGCTACGGTATTATTCTATTCATTTAGCAGCTTATGTTGCAATTGAGTAACCTGTAGCAGGCTTCCCTCGCATTTTTATTGTAATGCTGCTTTTTCTCACCTTAAGGTCATCACTGCATCTTTTACCTGCATTAGCCCTACTTTCAGAGAATCATTTTGGGCCTGGATCGCCTAGTGAGTCTGAAGAGAAACAATATCTTGCAACTGTTTATTTAGACTCTCTATTTCATTATCTTTCCTATTGATTTCTATGGTCAAACTACTATAGTTTGCCTTCTCTTTGGCTAGATCAGCGTCCAACTTCTCTAGTTTTTTTGATATTTTCAAGTAATTTTTAGCAACTGCAGAAGTGGATTAGTTAGCAGCTCGATTTTGTCTTGTGGCCTGAACAGGGACATGTCTATGGCCACTGCATTCATTGTGTAGTCTTCTAGCTGCATCTGTTCACTTGGCTTGATTACATTTGGTGACAAATGAATCACCGTCAGTTGCTGTTGAATTGGGTCAAATTGTGACCACATATGTGATATAGCCAAGGCCTTATTTTCCTTGATCCTCTTTTTCTCTCTTCGGGCTTCCCTCACCTTCCTAGCAGCGTTTGCTTGAGTTTAGAAGGTAGAAGGAGAGGCAATGTGCCCACCCACAAAAGGATGTCCTTGTGGCAAATCATATGGAATAGCCAATTGTTAGCTCTGGACAATCTGAGGGGGTAGTTTCTTGGGAACAAAGGGAGAAAAGTGAGTCAATGATAAAGCTTGAGTAAGGATAGAAGGGGCGAAGTGAGAAATGGGCATGGCAGAGGTGGCAGGGGATGTCATCTGGCCAGATGGAATCATCATCGCTATAGGAGAAGAAAGATATTGAGGAGGAATAATACTTACCTGAGGAGCAACTACAATACTCTATACTTGGTGTTGTGAGGGTTATGCGTCCTCCTCTGAATCAAACTGAAACTGGACCCTCTTTCACTTCTTTGGTGTTTCTTCTTCTTGCTATGCACCCCTCTCTTCAATATTTATCACTGTTGTCAGTGGTGCTTGTGGGGAACTGGGAACTTCAATAACTAATGTCGATGGAGAAGCTTTTGGTGGTGAAGGCACCACACTCTTTTATTTTTTCATGACGCTAAGAGATTGGAGCCAAATTGTTACAACGACTGTTGTTGTTGTTTGCCTTGGAGCCTATGATTCTTGGCTAGATCCTACTCTTGCTTCTGGCTCTACACCATCTGTCGACAAATTGCTTGTGTCAGGGCTAGATACAGGGGACAGATGGCACTCATCCCAGAGTTCTTCCCATCTCTCATCTGAGTCCACATTCCCAAAAGAATGAGTTGTCTGACAAATTTCTTGCCTATATTTCCAATAGGCTTCTATTTTCTCAGCGTCCCAATCTTTATTCTTTAGTTCCCTTCTTAAGCCAGAAGTCATTCTAATTTTGGAATCAAAATCTCTCTGCTTATCATAGAAAGTTTTCCATGGTCTATTTTGCTGGAAGGGCAAATCTGTTAATTCAACATAAAACCCAGGAGTAGCCTCTCTAGGATTTTTCTTGTTTTTCCAAAAGGGGCGACCCTCATGTACAATTCTGGTAGCAACCCTTTTAGTCCTTATTCATGAAGCTATGAAACCGTTTGGGTCATATACCCATTTATCTTCGACTAGCAGGAAACCCAGGAAGGCTAGCTTTCTAAGCAACACAATTTCAGCATCTCTGGCCTCTAGTGTCATATTGTTTGTCATCCATGCGAGGTCATGCATTTTCCTCTTCCTCTTCTCAGAGCCATATTCATTATCTACTATAGACACCTGCCTGGTGACCTCCATGAATGCTAACCTAAGAGTCAAAATCTTAGGTAGCAATACCGATTCCCCACAAAAACCATGGACTCTAATAATTGTATGGTGGGATCTGAAAAAGAAATCACAAGGAATTGGGCAATTGGTCAGAAGATTTGAAACACTTGGAAATAGTCTGTTTATAACTGGTTCTGGGCTCATGTGACAAAAAATAGGGGTAACAAACAGTTCCCAAAATTCATATGGATCACTAGTTTTTGACAAAATATGTGTCCATGTAGACACAGGAGTCATCCTTTGTAGATCGAAACTTGGGTCATACATATCGAGATGCATATGTTGGGAAAAGATGCTAGAGTTCTAATACAACATAAGGTGAAACAAATAAGAAGATTACCTGAAAACCCCTTTTGATTTGAATTGGACAAGTTGTTCCACCATTGAGTATGCAATCTGCTCAGAAAAATCAAGCTGATATTCTTGAGTCTTGTCAATGGTTTTCAACCTGAAGAGGATAGCCATTTGTTCTCCATAGACTGCCATATCATCTTTCATTCTGAAGATGAAATCCATCATAGATAGGGCATCTTGGGTAGCTTGTGCGAATTGGGCTCTTGCTACAGGCAGTGTCAGCACCGTAGTATCATCATTGCCTAATTGCAATTTGGATCTTAAAAATCTCAACTGAGTATTGATATTTGCCCACGTTCTTTGCATTTTAGCAACGGTGGGAAACGTAGCTGTCTCATCATGATGCAAGGCCAACATTTCTCTGATAGCTTTCGGTGTAATCTGCACCATGAATGGACCTTCTTGAATGGTGTTTGAGGGTGCATGGAACAAGTTGGCATATATTTCGACCAAGTCAGGGCATGGATGCACACCTGGGACAATGAATTGTGCCAGTTGTGAAGTCCATATCCTCATTGCAAATGTCTCATATTGTCCCACTTTGGCCCTCTAAAGACACCGTTGATGTGCCCCTTCTCTGAGAGTCTTGCTACTAGTTCTTTGAAGAATTGGGTCCATGACTCCATCTACATAATCTTTTACCCTTGCTAGGTCACTTGCTTGACCAACTTCAGGGACTCTGGTCCGTGGGTAGTTCTTTAATGGTTGCGGGGGGGCTGAAGCATATGATTTGCTTGCAAGAAACTTGTCAATGGATTCGTAAATCCCAGCTCCTTGTTGCGAAGACTGCGCTCCTTCCATATCTGTATCTATTCTATGATAATTGGTATGAACTTTTACAAAACAAAAACCACTTTCGCTTAAGCAAGTTTACTAGCAAATGAAAATGCAAGTAGCAAGAATTTTATCGCAGATGCAGGAATGTTTGAAATGATATAAGCTTTAACTCTTGTTATGAGGTATTTATTGACCTATCAAGTCTCAAAATGGCATTAAACTTGGATAACCGTTAGCAAATCTTACTCAATCTTCATTAGACAACGAGATAGACACATTGTGCAAGTGGCTGCACAAGGTACTTAGGGGAATTTAAGATTTGGGAGATATTTAAAGTGTCGAGAATTTTGAAAAAGGCTCTGAGCTATGGCTACATGTTCAAAGAACACTTATTTAAAAGAAAGCGGGAAAAAAAAATGGTAAAACAAAACAACACGGAAAGGGTAAACTATCTAGCTATAATACATTAACCAAGTAACTTTGCCTCCCTCCTAGATCAAAAGAAAAATTTCTAAAGATTCCTTCATGACGAGATAACTTATATTTCCAGACAAGTGGCTGAATTGGATGAAGTTCTGGTGACTTGCTCTCTTTGTATGTCATATTGATTCGCTTGCATTCGAGTGAGTCAGAGTCAAACATGCTTCCAACATATATATATTCTTCTTGTTCTCGAAAGCTTGTCGAATGCCGATTCTTGATACTGGCATGTTTTATCAAGAAATCAATGGCTATTTGCTCATCAACAAAAGCCCTTTGTTATATATCATTTATTTGCTTATCTCCTTTTGCCTCAAACTCGGGTTCTATTGCATGATCATTCTCTTTAATGACTTCAAAATCACCACCCTCTTGAAAGGATAATTTTGAAAGTTTGCAGTAATTTTGCATATTTATTTGAGTCTCAATGTTGTCTTGTTCATCTACAAACAACGCACAGCCTCCTTGAAGAATAGTATAACCTGACCCAATGACTTCAAAAAAGTCGTTCAAATCATGATCAAGGAAATGTCCATGCTCCACATCATTTTGCAAAGTAAGAAGAAAGTCAAAAATTATCTTTTCTTCATCAGTTATTAAGGCATAAGCTTGTGACTTCTCACTCGGAATATGGAATTCATGTTGAGAGACCCGAGAATTGATAGAAGGGGTATCTTTTGGCAATTCTTTCCTCAAAACATTAGAGATTTCATGATTTTCATCAAATATGACATAAGTGCCCAGACCAATGAAGTCATAATTTCCATATGGGTCACTTTGCATCATAGCTAACAAATGATCATTTTCCTCTTCTTGATTATATTTAGTCCATTCACCTAACTCCTCAACGAAAACCCTTTCATCTTTATTCAACATAGCATGAGCTGCCTCTAATTTTGCGGTTGGTTCATTGGTGATGTGATCCTTATATAGTGGCTCAGATAATATCTTCATCTTTGAACCATATTTAGTTCTTAGAATGAGGTGAGACCAATCAAAAGACATATATCCTCCTATTTTGGCTGTAAAGTCTCTGGATAAACAAAAGCCATAAATAGGAAGTATATCTATGACTACTACATCTTGATTTACAATTATATTGGGACAAGTATATAATTGTAATGGGAGTTGTTTAATTCTCCCTATTGTTTGTACTGCTTTGCCATCTAGCTGCATGACTCCTTTAGTGAGTGGTTCATACTTTATTTTTAAAGCATCAGTTATCCACTTTGGCATTACTGTAGTACTAACCCCTAAATCAATCATTGCATTATGTAGCATTTTCTTGCCAACTATCAAAGTTAAATAAAAAGGATCCGATTTGGATTTGATTACCTCTGGTGCATTGTTCACTAGGGTTGTTGTCTACAGATGAATTGTCTTTGAGCTTCAGTATAATTGGGCATTGCTTGGCCTTGTAGAGCTTCTTGTAGCATTGTCTTTTGTTCAGGGATAGCTAATATGTCCCATATTGATACTTGTGTTGGTGTCCTCTTCAATTGATCCACCACATTTATTGGTCCTAGAGTTTGGGTTCTTGGAAAATAAGGATAGCTTGCTTTCTCTTGAAATTGCCCAGGAATCACTTGATTATGCACTAGCTGAAGTATTTCTTGCCTCGTCTCATTATTTGTGACGTCAGGCTGTTCCATCATCCTTCTCTTTAACCCAGTATAGTAGTCTGATTGCACCACTGATTTCTTGGAAGTAGAAGCTTCATTCAAGAATACAGATTCTTCATCTTCAACCCATGAGAACAAAGCATGTTTCAAGGCTATTTCTTCTTGTTGTAAAGACATTCCTTGCATTTGAGCCATTAGGACTAAATTTTGCATACCATAGGATTGGTAGGCTTGATTGTCACTAGAACTTGTAAACTATCCATCCATCTTTCTTTGATCTGCTACTTTTTGTTGTAGATTACCCATGGGACAATCTCTAGGTGTATGAGAATTATTGCAAGGGAAACACCGGGCATTGGTGCCATCTACATAATTATTTTGCCCTAGAACAATCTCCCTATTTGAATTAGGGGGAACAATCTGTGAGGGTGTAGGGACTGCAACTAATTAGTTTGCTCGTTGAGGGTAATTTTACCTTTGAGGACCCTGATATTGGTTTGGCTATGATGAAAATCTATTTTCCTAGTAGCCTTGATATTAGATTTTACGATAAGGGTTATGTTGTCTCTTTATGTTAATTAACTCATTAGAAAATGTCCTCAAGATATTCTTGATATCATCCAGCTTAGATGACTGGGCAGGGACAATTTCTTTAGCAGGTGGTTGAGGATATGTGTACATAGACACAAGGGGGCTATGGATTTAGGGGCTTGTTGAGGTAATGGCAAGGTAATCTCTGGAAACATGGGCATAGGAGGCCTTGAAGACAACTTTCTAGCATCTATCAAATTATTTTCAGCTCTGACCGCATAGTCATAAGCCTCTGGCAGAGTCTGACCTCCAAGTGACTGAATCATAATAGATATATCTGAATTTAAAGCCTTAAGATAAAACACTATAGCCATACCTGGTAATGGTCTAGCTGTAGTAGGGATTCTTTCGCAAGTCTTTTGAAATCTAGAATTGAAGTCAGTCATTGCTTCTTGTGGTGCCCTTTGGATGGTAATCAATTGTTGTAACAAAGAAGAATTGTCACCCTTTTCTTCAAATCTTTCACAAAAAAGATCTCTGAGCTGATCCCATGTAGATATGGTATTTGGGGTCAAGGACCGGTACCATTCCAGAGCCTTCCCTTTAAAAGAAACTGTTAATAATCTTATGGCTACATTTTGTTGTGTGACAACATGTATAGCATAGACATCTAATACATCCTAAAGATGTTCTTCAGGGGTTTTGAAATCTTGCCCATCGAATTTGGGTAGAGCTTTCAGGGCATTCACTGGGATAGGGTCCCAAGTGGCTGGTAGTATTGGGAGAATCAAAGGACTACCAGTGTTCAAACTTGCATAATTTCTTGGGGCTATAGGGGCTCCCATATTTGCTCTTGGTATTGGTATAAACTAATTGACTCTTCTTCTTGGACTAGTTACCAAAGGTGGTAAAAGAATACCTGGATTTATAGCAGATTGAGATCTTGTTACCGCTCCATAGCTCTGACTCCTTGTAGCTCTCTGGTTCATACGATCTTGAAAGAAACTTCAAGATGGTGTCCCATCGGGCATGCCAAAAACTGTTGAAAATCATGAAATCCCTAATGTTTTGAGGGAAGAACTGCCAAAAGATACCCCTTTTATCAATCCTCGGGTCTCTCGACATGAATTCCATATTTCGAGTGAGAAGTCACAAGCTTATGCCTTAATCTCTGATGAAGAAAAGATAATTTCTGACTTTCTTCTTACTTTGCAAAATGACGTGGAGGAGCATGGACATTTCCTTGATCATGATTTGAACAACTTGTTTGAAGTCATTGGGTCAGGTTATACTATTCTTCAAGGAGGCTGTGAGCTATTTGCAGATGAATAAGACAACATTGAGACTCAAATAAATATGCAAAATTACTGCAAACTTTCAGAATTATCCTTTCAAGAGGGTGGTGATTTTGAAGTCATTAAAGAGGATGATCATGCAATAAAACACGAGTTTGAGGAAAAAGGAGATAAGCAAATAAATGATATATATCAAAGGGCTTTTGTTGATGAGCAAATAGGCATTGATTTCTTGATAAAACATGCCAGTATCAAGAACCAGCATTCGACTAGCTTTTGAGAACAAGAAGAGTATATATATATATATATATATATATATATATATATATATATATATATATATATTGACGAGACAACTTATATTGCCAGACAAGTGGCTAAATTGGATGAAGTTCTAGTGACTTGCTTTCTTTGTATGTCATATTGATTGGCTTGCATTCGAGTGAGTCAGTGTCAAACATGCTTCCAACATTATATATATATATATATACTTCATCCAATTTAGCCACTTGTCTGGCAATATAAGTTGTCTCGTCAAGAAGGAATCTTTAGAAATTCTTCTTTTGATCCAAGAGGGAGGCAAAGTTATTTGGTTAATGTATTATAGTTAGACAGTTTACCCTTTTCGCGTTGTTTCGTTTTCCCATTTTGTTTCCTGCTTTCTTTTAAATAAGTGTTCTTTGAACATGTAACCACAGCTCAGAGCCTTTTTCAAAATGCTCAACACTTTAAATATCTCCCAAATATTAAATTCCCCTAAGTACCTTGTGCAGCCACTTGCATGTGTCTATCTCGCTGTACAATGAAGATTGAGTAATATTTGCTAATGGTTATCCGAGTTTAATGCCATTTTGAGACTTGATAGGTCAATAAATACATCATAGCAAGAGTTAAAGCTTACAACATTTCAAACATTCTTGCATTTGCGAAAAAATTCCTACTACTTGCATTTTCAGTTGCTAGTAAACTTGCTTAAGTGAAAGTGCTTTCTGTTTTCCAAAAGTTCATACCAGTTATCATAAAATAGATACAGATATGGAAGGAGCGCAGTCTTCGCAACAAGGAGCTGGGATTTACGAATCCATTGACAAGTTTCTTGCAAGCAAATCATATGTTTCATCCCCCGTGCAACCATTAAAGAACTACCCACGGCCCAGAGTCCATGAAGTTGGTCAAGCAAGTGACCCAGCAAGGGTAAAATATTATGCAGATGCTGTCATGGACCCAATTCTTCAAAGAACTAGTAGCAAGACTCTCAGAGAAGGGGCACATCAACGGTGCCTTTAGAGGGCCAAAGTGGGACAATATGAGACATTTGTAATGAGGATATGGACTTCACAACTGGCACAATTCATTGTCCCAGGTGTGCATCCATGCCCTGACTTGGTCGAAATATGCACCAACTTGTTCCATGCACCCTCAAATGCCATTCAACAGGGTCCATTCACGGTGCAGATTACACTAAAAGCTATCAGAGAAATGTTGGCCTTGTATCATGATAAGACAGCTACATTTTTTACCATTGCTAAAATGCAGAGAATGTGGGCAAATATCAATACTTAGTTGAGATTCTTAAGATCCAAATTGCAATTAGGCGATGACAATACTATGGTGCCGACACTGCCTGCAGCAAGAGCCCAATTCGAACAAGCTAGCCAAGATGCCCTGTCTATGATGGCTTTCATCTTCGAAATGAAAGATGATATGGTAGTCTATGGAGAACAAATGGCTATCCTCTTCAGGTTGAAAACCATCGACAAGACTCATGAATATCAGCATGATTTTTTTGAGCAGATTGCATACTCAATGGTGGAACAACTTGCCCAATTCAAATCAAAAGGGGTTTTTAGGTACTTTTCTTATTTGTTTCACCTTATGCTGTATCAAAACTCTAGCATCTTTTCCCAACATATGCATCTCGATATGTATGACCCAAGTTTCGATCTATAAAGGACCACTCATGTGTCTGCATGGACACATATTTTGTCAAAAACTAGTGATCCATATGAATTCTAGGAATTATTTGTTACCCTTGCTTGTTGTCCCCTGAGCCCAGAACCAGTTATAAACAGACTATTTCCAAGTGTTTCAAACCTTCTGGCCAATTGCTCAATTCCTTGTGATTTATTTTTCGGATCCCACCATACAATTATTAGAATCCATGGGTTTTGTGGGGAATTGGTATTGCTACCTAAGATTTTGACTCTTAGGTTAGCATTCATGGAGGTCACCAGGTAGGTGTCTATAGTAGATAATGAATATGGCTCTGTGAAGAGGAAGAGAAAAATGTATGACCTCGCATGGATGACAAACAATATGACACTAGAAGCTAGAGATGCTGAAATTGTGTTGCTTAGAAAGTTAGCGTTCTTGGGTTTCCTACTAGTCGAAGATAAATGGGTATATAACCCAAACAGTTTCATAACTTTATGGATAAGGTCTAATAGGGTTGCTACCAGAATTGCACTTGAGGGTCGCCCCTTTTGAGAAAATAAGAAAAATCTTAGAGAGGTTACTCCTGGATTTTATGTTAAATTAACAGATTTGCCCCTCCAGCAAAACAGACCATGGGAAACTTTTTATGATAAATAAAGGGATTTTGATCCCAAAATTAGAATGACTTCTGGCTTAAGAAGGGCACTAAAGAATAAAGACTGGGACGCTGAGAAAATAGAAGCCTATTATAAATATAGGCAAGAAATTTGTCGGACAACTCATTCTTTTGGGAACATGGACTCAGATGAGAGATGGGAGGAACTCTGAGATGAGTGCCATCTATCCCCTATATCTATCCCTAACACAAGCAATTTTCTGACATAGGGTATAGAGCTAAAAGCAAGAGCAGAATCCAGCCAAGAATCATAGGCCCTAGGGCAAACCATAGCAACAGTCGCTGTAACAGTTTGGCCCCAATCTCTTAGAGTCATCAAAAAATAAGAGTGTTGTGTCTTCACCACCAAAAGCTTCCCCATCGGCATCAGTTATTGAAGTTCCCAATTCCCCACAAGCACCACTGACAGCAGTTATAAATATTGAAGAGAGGGGCGCACAACCAGAAGAAGAAACACCACAGAAGTGAAAGAGGGTCCAGTTTCATTTTGATTCAGAGGAGGCAGAACCCTCACAATGCCAATTACAGAGTACTATAGTTGCTCCTCAGGTAAGTATTATTCCTCCTCTTCAATCTCTTTCTTATTCTGTAGGCGTGATAATTCCATCTGGCCAGATGACATCCCCTGCCACCTCCGTCGTGCCCATTTCTCATTTCGCCCCATCTATCCCTACTTAAGCTTTATCATTGACTCACTTTTCTCCCTCTATTCCCAAGAAACTACGCCCTCAGATTGCCCATAGCCAACAATTAGCTATTCCATATGGTTTGCCACAAAGACATCCTTTTGCGAGTGGGCACATTGCCTCTCCTTCTACCTTCCAAACTCAAGCAGACGCTACTAAGAAGGCGAGGGAAGCCCAAAGAGAGAAAAAAAGATCAAAGAAAATAAGGCCTTGGCTACATCATATCTGCGGTCACAATTTGACCCAATTCAGCAGTAACTGACAGTGACTCATTTGTCACCGAATGTAATCAAGCCAAGTGAGCAGATGTAGCTAGAAGACTACACAATGAATGCAATGGCCATAGACATGTCCTTGTTCAGGCCACAAGACAAAATCGAGTTGCTAACTGAATCCACTTCTGCAGTTGTTGAAAATTACTTGAAAATATCAAGGAAACTACAAAAGTTGGAGGCTGATCTAGCCAAAGAGAAGGCAAACTATAGTAGTTTGACCATAGAAACTAATAGCAAAGATAATGAAATAGAGAGTCTAAATAAACAGTTGCAAGATATTATTTCTCTTCAGACTCACCAAGCGATCCAGGCCCAAAATGATTCTCTGAAAGCAAGGCTAATGCAGGTAACGGATGCAGTGACGACCCTAAGGTGAGAAAAAGCAACATTACAAAAAAAATGCGAGGGAAGCCTGCTACAAGTTACTCAATTGTGACGGAAGCTGTTAAATGAACAAAATAATACTGCAACTATACAAGCCGAGCAACAAAGGGCAGAGCAATTGACAGTTGAGCTAGCCAATAGGCCACAAAATGTAGGAGTGTTAACTCTGGTGAAGGAGCTTTATGAATCAATGTGGAAAAGAATCTCTGTGGAGATTATTCAGCTTAGGCCTTCTCTCACCTTTCTACTAAATGCACAGAAATTGTGCAAAAAGGTGGAGAAATCCGTTGAAGACACTCTGGCTACTGTTTTTGGAAGATTTTTGGATTCTGAAACACTGCTGCAAAAGCTTTATATGCAACAGATGGAACGTTGTTAGCAGCAAGAATTAATGACAAAATGGTCGCTGCTAAACGAGCGAATGAGGTTCTTAATTGCAATGCTATAACAATCAATTGTAGAGAGCTTCTGGATGTAATGAAAGAAGGAATCAGTGAAATGAAACAACACATTGAAGACTTAGTGCAATTAGGTCTTCCTTCTCCTTTCCCTGATGACAACACTGTGCTGATGGTTGATGAAATTAAAATTTTGTTGTTGGCCAAGCAGAATGATCAGGTAGTTTTTCAAGATTTAAGGGATGATTCATCAGTACCTGAAGTAGAAGCTATTTTGATCCCTGTTTCCCAGCTTGAGTTCAAATTGAAGGATACGGTTCAAATTTTACAAAAAATTTCACACAAAGACATTATCAACCTTGATTTAGCCTTTAATGAATTACAAAATAAGTAGGGGTTATCTGACGATGAATGGTCCGCCTATCAAACAGCATTGCTGAAGCTGTGATTTTGTCATTT
This sequence comes from Torreya grandis, assembly GCA_037957365.1. Classification (NCBI taxonomy): domain Eukaryota; kingdom Viridiplantae; phylum Streptophyta; class Pinopsida; order Cupressales; family Taxaceae; genus Torreya; species Torreya grandis. Next base: position 888,131 of record JARHVA010002692.1, read on the forward strand.
TGATCAAGCGGGAGTTGTGGTTTCTTTTTAAGCAGGCTCAAAAGTCATTGGGGTCACCAATAACTGTAGAGTAAAAAATACTCTACGTTTCATTTTGATTTTCAGTCACGTAATCCAATTTTTTTCCCTGAATACTTTGGTTCGAGATGGCAAAGTTTTGACTCAGAGTGCGGGCTCGATTTTCTTTTTGCCTCAATTTTGTCTAAGTGTCAAAATCGAGTGGAAGTTACCAAGTGTCATCAGCCGAGACACTTTCCATAATTTCAATAGTAATGCGAAATGGACCATGTGTCCCATAGCAACTCAGCGGAGTGCAACAAGTGTCGACATCCACATCTCGTGTTTCATATACTTTCGAAGGCTTCTTTCCAACAAGCTTTCTCAGGATCAGGAGGAGGGCACCAAGTGGCAATAGAAAAAGGTTTGAATTTGCTTTTCTAAAAGCAATGAAAGACGCCACGTATTCCCAGCTGAAGAGAATGGAAGCCACCACATGTCAACATCTGAAGTCTCTTCATTTTGTTTCACCGATATAGTAAAGATTGTGGTGGGTCCCAGGTTTTGTTTCTGAAGCAAGCAAAGCTGCCAAGTGTCACCATCCATGTAAATATGAAATGAGGGCCGATTGTTTCTATAATATAAACAGAGCGACGCAGAGACCAGCACGTGTCACCTTCTGTAGGTTTCTCAAAAGGTAGCTAAAAGCAGCAGAGATCGCCACATATCCCTAGTTAAGTAAAGTAGAGATTGCCATGTGTCTTTTGTTGAGGCAAGCAGAAAGCACCAATTGTCCCTATGCCCTTTTTGAATTTGGTCGGGCGAGAAGTGTTTTGGGTCCCATTTTCTATAAAAGTTGTTTAAGTTCAAGGAAGCAGATGGTGACAGATGTCAAAGGTGAAATGCCCCTGAGCAAAGACAAAAAGAGTATAAGTTATGCAAAAAGTGTTGCGTGTCTTCGATAAGTGCTGCGGAACATGCTAAGTGTCATTTTCCAATGCCTCCTAAATAATAAGAGGGTTTTCAAGTAGAGAGAAGGAATCGGCCAAGTGTCCTCTCCCGTTTGAAAGTGGGAAGCGTCCTGAGTATCTACTTTGGCCAATGAACTTGCAGAAAGATAGAACGTTTCAAATCCAAGAAATATCTTGTGTTAGACACTTCCAGTTTTAGTTAGAGTTCAGTTGGGCCGTTAGATGGGGAACATGCAGACAATCTAGAAGGAATCCAATGCTATAAATAGGGGTGCAAAGGTCACCTAAATAAGAATGATCAGAAGGATCAGAATCCAGAGAGAATTTTCTGAGAGAAATTATTATCAAGAGTTTTTAGACTTTTAGAGTTGTGATCAGGAATATCATTTGCCTTTGTTCTATTTTCTTGAGTTGGAAAGTTTATGTAACTGTGCCTTTTATGTGACTGGAGAATTAATAAGAAGATTGAGTCCTGTGCCTTTGTTGATATTTTCTGTCACTGCAAAAATAGTCTAAGCTATGAGCCTTTGTTTCTATTGTTTTCATCATTTACATTGATCATGCCTTGTTTGCTCTTAAATGTAATTGAATCTTACATATAGTTTCACTGTGCTTAGAATTAAGGGTCGAATTACATTCAGGCGCATCGCCATAGTTAGATTTTCTTTCTTTGCATTTGTGTTTCTATTAAAATTCCTATCCCTTTTTCCAGTATACACTCGAATTAAAGAAGAGACCGGCTTCTTAAAAATATGGAGGTTGTTTCAAGTTGCAAGTCGCACATTCTTGAAACTTCCCATTGTTGGTGTTAGAAACAAGCGCAATTTTAACCATCAACACAACTCACTAATGGCAAAGTCTGGTCTTACCAAGAGAGGGATCATTTTTACAAGGCTAAAAAACAATTAATATAAAAAATTATAAAAAGCCAAGAGATTGGCGTTTGAAAATAGAGAGGGAGTAAACTCAAACCAACTCAGCGTTTATAAAAGTCTATTTTGTCTTGCATGAAATTTTGTGTTGAAAAGTGGATGGTGGGCTCAAACGTTTGACTTTGTTTATGCATGATCGGCTGAGCCATGTCTAAAATTAGAGACTAGCTCTTTGCCATTTTAAAGTGGACGACTGGGCTTGTTAAAACGCCCACCTCTCTTTGCATGGAAATCCACGTTAAGAGTCAATAGATGAGCTCTACTCGAACTACTGGAATGTTTGGAGAAGCATGACGTTGACTAGTCAAACTATGGGTGAACTAAAACTTAGAAATCTGTCAAAAATAGCCCTTGTTCGCATGTATTTACTCTTATTTCTGTCAACCTGTTCATGTCTATTTTTGGTGGGATTCTATTTTTGGATTATTTTGTCTATATTTCCTTGGATTTCCTTAGCCTAATTCTTTCGGATATTCTTTTTTATCTGTTTATTTCCTTTGGTCTCGGATTTTCTTTGGATATTCTGCTTTGCCTGTATATATTATCTTCGGGATTTTTGGCTATCTCCTTCCTCTTATATTCCTTCGGATTTCTTTCTTGCCAACTTTTCTGATTTTATTCTATTTGGCTCTTATGTCTTTCCCCCTGGATTTACCTTTGGTTTTTTTTATGGACTTTTATTATCTCCTTGGCTTTATTATTTTCTGCCTCTTTTCGTTGATTTGTTTGCATCTTTCCTTCTAAATTTTTCTTTTCCTTCTTTATTCCCTCAGGTTTTTTCGCTTTGACTTCGTGCGGGCTTTGTTTGGTCCATTTCCTTTGGAATTTTGTTGACCCTTGGTTTATTCTTTCCTTTGGACTTTTATCTTGCAAAAAAAATGTCAGTGTCCTCTGTGTTTGACAATTATTTCGAAGGAATCCTTTGGAATTTTCACTGGCACCTACTTCGGATTCTTCATTGCTTGTTACTTATAAAAAGAGATAAGTCATTCACCCTGGGAAACCCGAAATGCACTATCCTAAGTAATTTGGGTTTCTAAAATAGATTACTTCTACTGATAAAACTTTTATAAGCAAAGCACTTCTCAAAACCCAATTTGCACTGTCAAGAGTAATTCTGGTTTTCCATTCCGGATTACTTTTGTTGATAAAACTTTCATAAGCAAAGCACTTCTCAAAACCTGATTTGCACTATCATGAGTAATTTGGGTTTTTCAACCCGGATTACTTCTGCTGAGGGGTTTCAACTATTGATTACTCATAAAGTGAAATAAGTTGTCTCTTGTAAAACCTGAAGACTTCTTCCAAAAAACCTGAAGTCTTCTACTGTGTAAACCCCGAAGTCTTGCTTCAAGCCCACCCTCTCACACTTAGGCAAAAATTTGGTATGTACGCCAAAAAATGGCCAATAGTGCTCATTAGGAGACTTGTCTTTCTTTACATTGTTTATTTTTAACATTACAAATTTAGTCCTACAATCCCTGGCTATGTAACCAAAATTATTGCAATTGTAGCATATTGTACTTGAATCTAATAGAGAAGCAAATGAGTTTTACTTACAAAATTAGTTCTCCTTGTAGGTACAACTCTGCATTCAATAGTCCTATGACCAAACTAATTACAGCTATAATAATAACTGTAAAAGGATGAGTAGTACCTAGTCATAACATTTCCTTGGCTATGTGACCAAAATTATTGCAATTGTAGCATATTGTACTTGAATCTAACAGAGGAGAAAATGAGTTTCTACTTACAAAATTAGTTCTCCTTGTAGGTACAACTCTACATTCAATAGCCATATGACCAAACTAATTACAGCTATAACAATAACCATAAAAGGATGAGTAGTACTTGGTCATAACTTTTTTTGGTGTAGTATTGTGAATTTTCATAGGCTTTTGTTTCTTCAAGTCTGCCACTTTAGTATATCCTTCTGCATCTTTGATTTCAAGCTTCTTTTCAAAATTTATTCTCCTCACCTTATCTTTGTTTGGATCATTCTTAGTGTCCTTGCTGACCTTCTCTTTCTTTGCTTCCGCCTCTCCTCCTATCTTGAAATTATCATATAGGTTTGTTGACGTACTAGTTAAGGAGCCTTTTCCTTTCTCATATCCAAGACCTGATTTTTCATTTGAGGGCTTTTGAGTGCTGATTAGTTCATTAAGAATGTCTAATCTTTTTTTCAACTTTAGACTTTTATCTAATTGGCCTTTTGCCTTCTCAAGTTCTTTCCTCAAGGCTACTATTTCTGCCTCAAGCTTCATGCATTATTCAGATTTAGACTGGAGATCCATCTTGACTACTCATATTCTTTTAGCCTCCTCACATTGAATTTTTAGAACCACTATCTTTTGTTCATATTTTTCATGTTCCTTTTTCCCAAGCTTCTTTTGTTTTGAGTTCTCTTTTCTTAGTTTCTCAATCTCTTCTAGAGCACAAACAAGTTTACCTTCTAAATCAATTTCACCTTCCTCTTCTTCATCCCAATCTTCATCTTCGTCTTGTTCTTGATTTGTGGAAGTGGATTCTTCTGTCATGAATATGAATTCATTTCCCTTAGCTACAAAAGCACAGTCATGATCATCATCGGATTTATCACTATCACTATCTTTCATTGAATCACTATCTTTTTTTGTGTATAACCCTTTCTTACTCTTGAAAAAATTATTCCTTTTTGCATAGTGGGGTTTCACCTTTTTGCTGCTCTCTACTTGCTCAAAATTGTCATTTTTATTATAAGGACATTTGGCAGCAAAGTGTCCTACCTTACCACAGTTAAAGCATTTGAACGATAGCTTGCCTTTGTATTTCCATGATCCTCTCTTTAGTTTTCTGACACAGTTAGCTTTTTCTCCATCAATCTCCTCAGATTCAAACATAGATGTTTCTTCTTTTACATGCTTTTCTACTTTGACTGCAACTTCTCTTTTAAAAGTGTCAGTCTCTCCCATTCTCATCTCATAGGTTGTGAATGTTCCATGTAACTCATCAACAATGAGTTTGTCCAAATCTCTTGCTTCCTCTATTGCAAAATTTTTTGAGTCATATCTTGATGGCAATGATCTTAAGATCTTCCTGACTATGGTTGACTCTTCCATTTTTTCATCAACACCTCTAATTGCATTTACTATTTCATCTACCTTGAGAAGGTAGTCGGCAATATTTTCCTCTTCATTCATCTTAAGACTCTCAAACTGCCATTTGTATGTTTGTAGCTTGGCTTGTTTCACCTTGTCATCTCCTTCATAGATGCTCTTTAACTTGTTCCAAATGTCTTTTGCACTCTAACAGTGCATAACTTTGAGGAACTTTGAGTTTGACAGCCCATAAAAAATGGCATTCTTTGCCTTGGTATTGTTCTCATATGCTTTCTTGGTATCCTGATCAGTAGGAGTTACAACAGGAGCTGTGTATCCATTTATCACAGACATCCATACATCAAACCCTAATGAGGATAGATATGTTTCCATTTGTATACTCCAAAAAGCATAGTCGGATCCATAAAAGAGAAGTGCTTTGTTTGAGGAGGATCCTTCTTGACTAGCCATTGTGTTCACTAACCAAGATCTACCTAAGCTGATTAAACTTCTCCTATGGTAACCTAGGCTCTGATACCAATTGTTGAACACAACTATCTACTGAGAGGGCGGTGAATCAATAGATCATTTAAAACTAGTTATTTCAACATTTTAGAGAAGATACAGATGTATATGCATATTAAAGAATAGATGCAGAGATCACACACACACAAAGACACATTACACTAGATTTATATGTGGAAAACTCAAAAGGAAAAACAATGATGAGAATAGCTGCTAGAATCTACCGTTCTAATCCAACCTCATAGTTAAACATCTCACTAGCAAAACCACACTGGTTACAAGATTTAAGGGCACCAACCCTAAGGAGACACCAATCCCCTAATTGAGCACCAACTCAGTTTGTCTGACGGCACCAACCAATTAGAACTATGGAGCTACAACACCAGTATACAAGATAGATTCATAAAATGAATCTTGATCTATTTCTCTGTTACAAGTTTGGTCTGTAACTGCTCAATCTCTGCACATTTTCTATGTGCCCTTTCTTCCTCTTTATCTCACTCTCTGCACATTTTTTGTGTGCCCTTTCTTCCTCTCTGTCTCACTCTTTGTGTCTAGATATACCCTTTTAGACAGACTTATCTCTCTATCCCTCTAAATTTTACTCTATGTCTGCATAGGTCTCCAATTGACACTTCGAGTCACTCTTTTAGCTCCTTTTTCAATTGTGACAACCACCTATGACAATGTTCTAGATGTTATATATATGGACAATGAATCTAGGGTTTCATGTCTTCAATGTGTTCACACTTCGAATACATTCGTTTATCCCCATTTTGGACTTTTCTCCATTATGACTTGACTTGTCGATTTGTTGTGTCTCGGTTCATGCTTCACGCCGTAATGTTCAGGTCTCTTTACTATTTATGGCAATTGCTAGATTCAAGTCATAAATGTGGAGCCTCCTTAATCCTAGATTGTTTGGTTGGATCAATCATTCTTGAGCTTCGTGTAGACATATCGAGTTCATCACCAGTTTTGTGTGTTCCTCCACTTGACCATTAGAACATATTAAATGTGGGCCTTTGATTTCTTTCTTCACACCATTTCTAAGCTCTTTTATTAACCATTGAGCTCCTTTTTGCATCTCACTATCTCCTATATAATTGGGTCGCTTTCTCTCCTTTCAATTATCTAAAATATGCTCGATCTTTAGCTCTCTATTGTACCATTAACCATAGGTCACTTTGCTTCACTGACTCCACTTCGCTTCATTAGATCTTTCTTATCAAGCTTTTCGAATGTCGTTTGATCTTTGAAGATGCGCGATCTTTATATTAGCTTGGTCATTAAACTTCAGCATGTTGACCTCATCTCGTTCTCTTTGACATCCATGTATTATTTTCACTCCATTGATCTCTTCATGCTTGGTCGACATTTAACTCACCTTGATCCTTAGGCACTTGTGAAAATGCCCTACGAGACTCCACACTTCTCCTTTGGTAATATTGTGAGTGACCTATACTTCTTCCGAAATATCCTTCGAAAACTTTGTGAGTGTCCACTCCATTTGAAAGTATCTTTCGGGACCTTAGTTTTATGTCCTATCTTAGATAAATTCTCTGAAAGAATTAGTCAATGCCCTTCTTCCAAAAGTGTCCTTCAAGATTTCTACAAGTGACCTATTCGGAACTTTTGCTAGAGACACATATCTTTCAGAACTTGTGTAAATTTACCATTAAAAGCCTTTGTTTGGGTCACATGCCCTTCGGAGCTTTGGCAAAGTACCCTTTGGAGGAGATTTTCAAGTGTCCTCTGCTCCATTTGAACTATCCTTCAGAACAATTACAAGTGTCCCTTCAGAAATTTTGTCCGAGACCCATTTCCTTCGGGACTTTTGTTCGAGACAATTTTTCTGAAAAATACTTAACCATTTTCCCAAAAGAATTCATCAAACCACTTTCTCCAAAAGAATTCCAAATTGCACCCATTTCCTTTAAAAACTTTGTTACAGACATTTTGTTCGACAAAGTCTAAACCATTTTCTCGACAGACTTCTAAAGCTTCGGAACAATTGTTTTCAACATTTGTTTGAAAGAATTGCCCAAGTCACTTCTTCTAAAATAATTCCCCAGACAAAAGCAAAGGTGCAAAATCAACTAAGTATGGAAACTTAGTAGGATTTTAGCTGAGGGACAACCTTATGCATTTGTAACATTTGCTCTACTCATCCTTAAGACATGAAACTTGGACCACCAAGACTAGGCACAAACCTGAGTAGCCTAGTCTGATTGTTTGCACTAGATGCTACCATAAATGCAAATGCAGTCACCAACAAACTGTGTACTCAGCGATATTCGACAAACTAGCAAAGGCATTCATATGACTATTTTTGGAATTCAAGGTGCACATACAACTCCATGAGGAATCTACAACTGGTTTGTTCAACTCAACACCTTTGTCATTAATGCTTGATAGTACATTCTTCATTTGACATCAATGACAATATTTCAGACATCAATCTTCTTTTAGACCACATCTATTAATGATACTCAAATTGCCAACAGGGATATTTTTAAACTAATGTTGAGCAAGATTTGAAGAGTTGTCGGCAGCTAGGGTTTGCTACAAATAATCCTAATATTTAGAAAATCATCCCTTTTGGGACATTTCACATTTTGCAGCTGGGACATTATTTCTTTGATCATCGCTTTGAACTTTTTGGTCTCCTTGAGTTGGTCGAGACACTTACCTCCTTTATTTACCAAACATTCAATGTATGTGGAAGAATCCCTATGAACACCTTTAAGCATAGTGACCTCAATGACAACCTATCCTTAGAGTGATGCGAAGTTTGAATTTATTTTTTCTCAGTGAGCGCTTATTATTTCCTCCATGGCCTCCACATCTTTGAATGCTTTGGCCTGCTCCTTGCGGTCTTTTATTAGTAAGGCATTATCAGCCAACTATTGTCGTTGAAGCTCTTCCGCCTAAAGTAGAGCTTTGAATCCAAAATCTTGTTGGGCCGCACCAGCTTTTCAAAAGACCCATCTAAAATGGGTTTGATATCGCCATCTCTATGCAATAAATGTTTACACACCTCCACTGCTTCCGTAAACTGCTTTGTTGCCCAAGTTTGTTCATTTTAGAGGTCGGGTTGTTCCTTGCATCATTTCAACAGGAGCTCTACCAAGGTCTCTAGCTTATATGTTGCCTCACCAGATAGGGGTACTCCATCCGTGAGCGCCGGTTCTTGGCTCAAAATTGTTTTACAAATGTTTAATGTTTTTACTTTGCATCCATTTCAACTTCCAACTGGCGCTTAATCTCGGCCAGATCTTCCTCCAGCCTTGTTCTTATACAACTCCATCTTTGCATGTTTCTTCTGGGCCTATCGAACATCAAACTTCGCAAAGGCATTCTGCCTTACAACCTCATTTGCCAACTTTTAGAGGGTTGCACTAGCCTATACAAGGGTAAGCTACTGTGGATCTATTAGGGAGTGCCACTAAATTTGGATCCAGTACGAGGCTTTCGAAAAGCATCTCAAAATGGTGTTCTTCGTTATATGCGTCAAGGAAGAAAGACATCTCCACCGAGTTTGCTCAAATGCATCCTCTGGTGCAAAATGAGAATACATATATAAGAGCTTGTCTAGAACTCCCTTTTTGATACTAGGCGTAGAGGATCATGGTTACATCGGTCTTTTCTGTCCTCAAAACAGAGTCGTCAACTAGCTCTTTCCCTGTAGAGGGATCTTGCTCAAGTATCTCAATATCTGTGTCTTCACCTTGGTGACTAACCCTAATGTCAAGCTCACTCATTCCCAAAATTGTGTTAGAACCATCCCTCTCTTCACCAAGTATATCTTCAACTTCCATCTGTGCCTCCTGGAGGGTGGTTTCTTTGCATCACACCCATGAAGGTGTTTTCTCATAATCTAGAGTGACCTGTCCTTCCTTTGTAACAACTTTTTTTGATTTCTCCTTCAAAATCTCTATTTTCTCTACCATGTCACCGTCCTTAGGCGCCACTATCTCCTACTCCAAAATAAATCTGTGTTGCTAGCTTTGGGCCTTCAGGTTGACTAATTGGTGGATTCTTCTAAGATGGTACCTGGGTAGTCCTTTGTCTTTTTGAAGATTTTGGATGGGTGCTTGTGCCCTTGTCATGCCCTGGGCACTTCTGCTTCTTCTCTAGCGCCGACTTTTTGTGGGAATCTCTCTTTTTCTCACTCCGCACTCCTTAAAGATTTTTTTTGGGTTTCAACATGTAGAATAAAGAATGAATTGAAAATTATCGACCAAAATTTGATAGACTTTAATGTCAGTTCTATCTGACTTCGACTTTTCCTATATGCTTTCTTCCTGGAATACTGTTGACAATTCTTCCACAAGACAGATTGTCTCTTGCCATTTGGAAAACTGACATCTCTATCCAAGGAAATAAGGAATACATTGGGAAAGAATACATTATTTTTTTTTTGGTAAGGGCCTTTGCTACAAAAGGATGAATTCCTTTGGACTTTTGTCCAAAGGAATGGTTCATCAAAGAAGGCTTTTGCTATGGACAATACTTCAAAGAATCCAAAATTCCACCCGAAGGGTAGATACCCTTCGAAAGGGTCATTTTTAACAATCCCGAAAGGGCACCTACTCTTCGGGAAGGTACAGGAACAAATTTGAGACCCCTGCAAAAACTCAGGTGCCCTACAATTTTTTCGACAAGGGCGCAAATGAAGGATAGAAGCCCTTGTGGAGGGCAATTGGTTGGTGCTTGGACCATGGCAATTTTTCTGAAGGGCATTTTGAAGATGCAGTTAGAGACAAAAGACAAGGAAGTAATTCCTTCGAACTTTTTGTCCGAAGGAATTCCTTTGGATAAAAAGTTTGAAGAAATTCGGAGAGTTCAAAAGACAAAAAAGAAAAAAAAAACCCTGATAGAATAAAACAAAGCAAAGGAAATAACAAAGGAAAGATATCCGTTGGACAAAATTCCGAAGGAATTCCTTTGGACTTTTTGTCCAAAGGATTAATTCGGGAAAAAGAACGTTCAAATGGGAAAAGCCCGTAGAAATTCAAAATGACCAATGCCAGTCAAGACAATTCAAGTGGACAACTTGTCCGAAGAAATCCTTTGAAGGAAATCAAAGGCAAAGTCCGAGCAGGGAAATAAAGCCAAAGGATCCCTTCAGAGAAGTAGCTGTGAAAAATTGCATAGACAGGCCTGAGGAAATAAACATGAAGCAAATACAGAATAAAACAAGGCAGACGAGAAAAAAGAAAGGAAACCTTCGGACAAGAGTCTGAAGGAATTCCTTTGGAATTTTGTCTGAAGGATTAATGCGACAAAGAATCCTGAAGGAAATAAGGCAAAAGATGAAGCTAGGAAAAATTCTCAGGGCAAGATATAATATAGCCAAGAAAGCCGATTTCCTTTGACTAAGTCAACAAGAATTCCAGAGGAAATAAGAAGACTAAGGGGATGAACATAAAGTCAATAGAAAAATCCAAAGGACATAAAATCCACAGGAAAGAAAAAATAAAGGTAAAGCCAGAATTCTGAAAGAATTAAACCACGAGAAGTTGACCTCAGATTAAGCGATGAGAAGTTGAAAAAAGTCATATGGAGGAAATATAGACAAAATACATCCAAAAATAGAATCCCACCCAAAATAGACAAGACAGGCAAAACAAAATAAGAGAAAATACATGCAAAAAAAAGGGCTATTTTTGGCGGATTGCTAAGTTTCAGTTGACTATCTGTTTTATTGGCAATTTGACTAGTCATTCTCATGCGTTTGAAGGTCCAATTCAGCCTATCTCTCTGTCCAACTCAGCTTACCAAACGGTCAACTCAGCATTTCAAACATTCCAACTCGGCATTAAACAACTCACATAGAGTTCTAAAATTGACATTGGCGTTAGATTTCATGCAATGATATTATCATCTCAAGCTTTCAAGCGTTCTAACAGCTCACGTAGAGTTCTAAAATTGACATTGGCGTTGGATTTCCATGCAAAGAGAGGTGAGCAATTCAATAAACAAAAGACATTCACTTCCTCAAGCGCAAGAAGCTTCATGCAAAGACAAAGGAAAACATATTTTATTGAAAGGCCAAGTTAGCCTTGAGTTAGTCTAAGTTAATCTTTCTCTTCAATTTTTCAACGCCAATCTTTGGCTTTTGTAATTTTCTATAAAATGGCTTTTCAGCCTTAGAAAAAAGGATCCCTCTCTTGGCTAGACCAGACTCTGCCATTGGTGAGTTGTGTAACCTCTTCAATCAGTAGGACTGTACTTTCAAATTTCAAGTGTTGGCATAGTGTATATTTATTTAGCAATTTGCATATGTGGTAGATTTCTCTCCCTTCCCAAATTCTGTTTCGTACCTAGTTGCTAGCTTACCGTATTATGCAGGTCATGTTAAGTGTTCTTTATGTCTTTTGTTGAAGCTGTAAGTGGATGTTAGGTGGCTTCAAAGTGTTGTGTATCAGACCTCTCTCCATCGTTTTCCCTCATGTTTTGGTCATTGGATCGAACCTCTTCATGAAATATTTATGCATAAGTGATTGATTGAAATCAAAGGTATTCCTTTTCCCTTGTTTGTTCAATGTTCTAGGTTACAATTTGAGTGGATCAATCTTTTGGTGTATCACCTTTATTCGGTAGAATTTCACCTTAAAGTTTCCTTCTCCCTTTTCCATGGTAGTCCGCAGCAGAGTGTAGAGATCCTCATTGATACATCTTATAGGAACCAACGTTCTCTGGAGGTTATTCTCACCGTTGAGGCACCCACTCTCGTGAGAAGATCCCATTGTTTCAATTGGATAGAGGACTTGCCATTTCATGCACGTCTTTGATTCAGGGTGCAGCTCCAAGTTGACAACAGGTACATGTAGAGATAGTGGAGGGTGTGAATCTCCACATCAATCTTTTCTATAGCAATATTCACCAGTTATGAATCATATATCTCGTTGATGGTGTTCATGAAGTATCACATCGTGAAACCATATGGTAACATACGCCATCCAGACAACTCTCCAGAGGGAGCCATCCGAATGCGTGCAAGGCAAAAATTTTGCCTAACTTTGCCTAGTCTCCAAGCTGTCCAAGTAAGTCCTTTGGAATGCACCACTCGTTCCCAAAGACTTCATCCCATCGTTCCATCCAAGGCGGGTGAATGCCTTGAACTGCTCTACAAGGTACTTATTCTTAGGTGGGTATGCCCATTTTAGCTCTCTAGTGGTGTAGTCAGGTACACCAATCTCATCAAACACCATCAATAACAAGAACGCACCCCATGCAAACCTTGAAAACTTTTGGTTAGGTAGACAACGGGCTTTCTTTACATCTATAATTTTGGTAGTAAAGACTGCGCCCAATTATATTTTAGTCCCTTGGTGACTTGCTGAGCAACATAAAAGTGGACCATATCCACCTCTTTCCACCTGTCTCCACCTCAACCTTGGTCATTGTGATGCACACGGGCACTCGAAGGGCGAGATCTTGGAGACTCAAGGCCATGCATGGCATGGCCTTGTTTCCGATATTCAAGCACCATAACAATCTTTTCTATCTCATCCTGGTCCTCCAAGTCGTAAGCAAGGTCTACGCTTGAGCATTGCAACCCTGTGACTTTGCTTATTCATTCTAAAGTAATCCTCATCCGACGCCCAACAAAATACATATAGTCTTCGTGCACTTGCGAGATAAAAAACTTCATTGTTTCAACTAGGTTTCCAAAGTATGAAAGATTGAATAATTGGAAGAGTCCAACATCATTTAGAGCATTGAAAAATTTTAAGTCATATACTAACTCGTTCCTTGTGTTTTGGCACTCTACCTGGTAGTCATGCTGCAATTATACTTCATTTCCACGTTGGTAGTGGTTGTAATCAAAAACATTGCAAGTGTGCACATTGGAGAACTAGTTTTCCACGTGTAGTACTGCCTCCAGGTACTACATCTCCTCGATCATCAATGGGGGTCGAAGGGGTACAACAACCTTCTTCTTTACCTGGCATGCCATTTATGTTTCTATGTCTTTCTTGCATGCTCCAAGCTCTTCAAGTACCTCTTGTCTGATCAACACAATCTCACCACCCACACTCTCTAACTCTTCCTCCTCTGGTATCACAGGTAAAGGCTCACTTCATTGTGCCTTTTTCTTTGGCTGTATCACCATTCATGGAGCCCAAAGGTTGAAGCACGAACATCCAATCTTCTTATAAGTATATGTGGTTGCTTGTTTATCCTTCTTCAGCTCTCTTCCTTCAACGCCCTACAAGGGCAGTTGTCAACCTCTGCAACCTACAAATCTAAAAATGCACGTGTCCTTACTCTTCTCCCAACACTATCTATTTCCCTCAACTAATACACTGCATACTCGAAACTAGTCTTAATACGTTACTTTGCACTCATTTGGAAGCTTGGAAATTTCTCTACAACAACTCAAATACGTTCTTTTGTCTCTTGGATTTTGCAACAAGAGTAAAAAGTGAAATGGGCCCAGTTTAACCTTTTATAGGCTCGAGGGGGTAACTTGCATTTACTACCCCCTACCTCTACCATCACTTCAGATAATAAATGATAATAACAATATTGCCACAATGTGGATTTGGCACATTTGCCATTACAATTACTCTCCTTGTATTAATTACATGTCTCATTCTGCACTTTTCTCGAAGAGCATGACAGTTGTAAAGAATTTGAATAGTTTTCATTTCAAAGAAGGGAATCTTTCTTTACCTCAACTTAGCTTGTGGTTACAAGCCACATCTTGAGTACCCTTTTGTCATTATGCACTTCTACTTACATGCCTTTGCTCCTGCGTGCATTCCCATTGACCATATCTTGGCGCTCCATAAATGTTCTACCCTTACCCCACACTAAAAGTTGTTCGTAGTCCTGTTGACGTTGTGGATTGCACCCTTGATAGAAGGCTGAGCTTCAGTCTTCCATACAGCACAATGGAGACTCCCCTCTTGTTGTGGGTTGGGCAAAACTGAGGGGAGAATCACTAGATAAGGGCTAGCTCCCTTTGATGCATCTCTGAAAGTTTTATACTACTATTGCTAACAATGGAGGGATGAAAAGAGATAAGAAATAACCAAAATAGAAAACTACTCTAAGTGGTGATGCACCAAATGATGTTGATCTACTCAGTTGTTCACACTTCAAACCAAAAAAGAGGCGAACATACACTTTATCTGGCAAAAGACCAGACTATAGGGAGCTTTAAAAGGGAGGCTTATTGAAGACACAAGAAATGTAACTTACCACAGGCATTGTAGAAAACACACTGTCTGATAGCTACTCTTTTCTATCTTTGCACTCTATATGCAACACTTCCTGTTAACCTGCAGAACTAGTGCTCTAGTTACACCAGGTGTGTTGGTGTCAACTTGTGAAAGCATCAAGCTAAAATGACGAAACACAAGGTTAATACATAGACACACTCAGAGATATAACCAATCAAATAGAGGTAAAACACATTCTTATTGATTTAAGGTGAAATTTTGGCAAGGCTTTGCCTTACAAAATGAGAGATGGATCATTTTCTCAAATGAGAATTTATAATATATAGAGAAAGAGAAAGCAATGGCACCTTTTTCCACAAGTGGCCCATGCCGCGTTCAATTCATTGGGAAGAAGAAGTCCAATGAAGGAAGCCATGCTATTGCAGTCCAAGTCTTGACTTTTGTGTTTAAATTATATTAAACATCATTGTGAAAGCATGGGTCACGTCTTTCTATTTGAAAACAAGACCACTTCTTAAAGAAGTTCACACGATTGTCTGCTCATTAATGTTTAAATGGCTCATTAATGCTTAAATGAAAAAAAACAAGCCGCACCATTCACTGTTTGCACTCCTTGATGACCATTTCGTAAGAACTATTTTAACCACAAGCATAACTCCTCTGCCATCTGGGTTGTTCTGTCTGTGTCTGTGCTTGGCTTTTTGGGCTCCATTCTCAGCGAGTCACTAAGTTTCCACCTGGCTTTTGTCTTTTCCTAGCTTGTCTTTTCTTGGCTCTTTCTGCCCTCGGGGCTATCTTATTGGCAGGTCATTGAGTTTCCACGCATGAACCCATCTTTAAACATTTGAGAATTAACGGCTATCTTATTGCCGTAAAGTTGATGTTCGTGCGCCCGTCGCCATTTGAAAGCCAACGGCTATTCCATTGTCCTAAATTTGACGTCCACAGGGACGTCACTGGACGTTTGAATTCCAACGGCTAATTTGTGATGCTGAATTTGACGTCTTCGGGCCCGTCACCACTTTGGCAATTTCTTCGGCCTTCTGCAATTGAACCCTCCCGAAGGGAAGGTGTCCCTTTGGGACTTTGAAAAGGTCCCCTCCTTGGCAGTCAAGAGTCCCCCGCAAGGGTACTTGCCCTTCGGGCTGCCTTGGCTTCTCAATTCCTTCGGACAAAATGTCCGAAGGAATTCCCTCAGACAAAATGTCTGAAGGAATTCCCTTGGACATTTTGCCTACATGAAATCTTTTCTTTGGAGTCTCGGCCCTTCTTTCTTTCGATCGGCCCTTTTCTTTAGAAAAATTCCTTCGGACAAAAGTCTGAAGGAATTTGCCTTTGTTCCTTTTCTTGTATTGTCCTCTGGACAAAAGTCCGAAAGACCTTTGCCATTTTGCCCTGGATTTCTTTTCGAAGGGTAATTTTCGTTTGGCTCCTTGCCTTGTGAATTTCTTCGAACAAAATGTCCGATGGAAATCCTTTGGGCACTTTGTCCGAAAGAATTCACATTGACTTCCTTGCATTTCCCTTGGATTTATTGTTCGGACAAAATTTTGAAGGAAATCCTTCCTTTTGCCTTGGTCTTTTCTCCGAAGAAAACCTTACCTTTCAGCCCTCTTCATTGGTCCCTTTGCAAGTGTTTTCTGCCCTCCGCAAGGGCATCTAGGCCCCAAGTTGCCCTTCAGACCCTGTTGAAAGGCCCAATTGGTCATTTTCTTGCCCTCCACAAGGGCACTTTGTCTTTGGAAACTTACAAAATGATTTGCGTGCTTTGGACCGGCCCATGCTTTGCCAAAAGGCTTGGGTAGACCGACTGCCCAAAAATGGAAAAAAACCTGTGCGAGATATATACAAGCCCCAAGTCATTTGGCTCAGAAAACAAGCCTACTATAATAGGGAAAAAGCACAGCAGCAGAAGGGTTAAAACATGACTGACTGCTCAAGATAGTGGGGAAGGAAGGGAGACTAATTTTTGGCCTACAGGGCCAAAAATAGTCAACAGGTCCTCCACGACAAAACAAAGAATCATAAAACCCAAAGTTTTGTCCATACAACTACTCAAAGGTGTGCAACTAGTTCCACGCTTTATTGAAAACAATGGAAATCCTAAACTAGTCTAATGTCATACACCACATTATTATAAAAAAGAAAGACTTTGAAAAAAGTATGGTCTCAATTGACTACCATTGAAATGGCCAGGAAGGAATTAGCCATCTAGTTGCTACACGTGCCAATGGGACGGATACTATGAATGATGAAGGGGCCCAGTGTACACGAAGCTTTATAGAGTGGCACACGAACTTGAAGTCGTATACTAAGACTTGCAGGCCAAGTGCAAAAGTCTTGTTTTCAAATGACGATCATGCCAAGCTTTCGGTTTGCTTTTCTCCACTCCCTGACTCTAGTGTGCGAGAAACCAAGTCTCATCCAGCTACAACAAAGCATCAAGGTGCGCTTTCAAGGACACTTCATCATCTAGTCGACCAATGCACGCAATGCGAAGAGAAGGGATAAGGAATTCAATCGGAAGAACCGGTTTGGTACCAAACACAAGATTGAATGGTGTGCTCTTGTTTGAGTGCTTGTAAGTGGTTCGATAGGCCCATAAGACCACAGACACATGATTATCCCAGTTAGTGCATCCAATATTATATATCTTGGTCAATGTAGTACCTAAGATCTTGTTGAATCCCTGTTGGCCATTTTTGGCCCACATATCAAAATTTGCCTAAGTATGAAAATTGATCTTTCAGTCAAGAAAATGGCAAGTCTTTGGGAGAACTTCAAGTTTTCCAGCAGTGACAACTTCAGGTTTCTGAGGGCACAGTGCAAATTTGGTTTTCAACAGTGCTTGAGTTCTAAATGTCTTATAAGTAGAAGTTATTCGGGTTGACAAACCCGAATTACTCATGGACAGTGTATTTTGGGTTCTCCAAGGAGCACAACTCAATTACTTCATAAGTTGTGAGCAGTCAGAAGCCTAAAATAACTAAAGAGGCTTGACAAACCCGATTTGGTCTCAAAAAATAGTGTTTTTTGGGTTTTTCAAGAGACAAGTCTTCTTCAAAATCCAAAGGGCATTTTCAAAATATCGAAGGCATTTTTTTGCAAAAAGGGATCTTTTCAACATTTTCGAAAGACCAATCAACTTTTCTGAAGGTCACTTTCATACATCCGAAGGGCTTTTTCTTCTCCAAGTGGATATTTGCAAGTTTCCCAAAGGGTATGTTACCCTTCGAAAGGACCATTTCAAAATTCCTGAAGGGTGTCTTTCCCTTCAGAAGGATCATTTTTGGAAGTCTGAAGGGACATACAGAAACCCTGAAGGGTCTCTCACCCTTCGGGAAAGTCCATTTTGAAAATTCCAAAAGGTAATTTCTGAAGGAAGAGAGCAAGAAGGAAGCTTCAGACAAAAAGTCCAAAGGAATTCCAAGACAAATAGGAGCCCACATAATAAAGAAGACTTCAAGATGGACAAGTCCAAAGTAAGTGAGCTTGGAAAACCCGAATTACTCTGCATAGAGTAAATCAGGTTTGTCTAAGTACTTAAAAGGATTTATAGGTAAAGGATCTGGGAAAGTCCAAAGTTAGAGAGATCAAAGAACCTGAATTACTTTGCATAGAGTAAATCAGGATTCTTCAAGTGTTTGACTTAAGCTTGGTCCAGCAATGTGAGAATCATGATGCAATGAATGAATGGCTACCACGTGGTGTAAGTTGGAGCAAAAATGGCCAATCAATAAAGGATAACTGGCACAAGGATGACCAATGAGGACGGGAGAGTCCAAGCGGCTAGTAGCTGAAAATTATAAAGGCTCTCATCAGTCATAGTTCACTCCCCACAATCATCATTCGACGCTTAAATGCAGCATGGCTGAAACACATGGAGACCCACGTCCTTTCAGTAGGGCACATAAAGAGAAAGAAGCCACGTAAATATTGAGTACAAAAGATTAAATGTGTTGTGCCAAGAAGAAACATTCCAACTGCTCACAACATGGCTTCTTAGATGCGCCAAAGAAAAACTTTAAAATGGGAGGGGCTCGAGAGGATTTTTTAGTGATCCTTAGTAGCGCATTTAGGGACAACATCAAAGTTCCATCCATCAACTTCTTTCTTCCCCTTCTCTCTCCCCCCTTTTCTATATAAATAAAGGCCTTGGAGCCGAGCAAAACATCCCCGGATTGGCGATAGAATTATTCTGTAGAAATCGCTTTGTAAAAGACTCTTTTGAAGCAATACAAGGAAGACTTTTTTGTTTCTAGTTAAAACAAGTGTGCACATTTGGTTTCATTTGCAGAATGTATGATTGTCGTTCATCACCTGCGATTTTTTCCAACACCTTGCTTTTGATCCTTTCGGTTTTGTGTAGGATTGTGTGAAGTGTCTCTGTGTCGAGATCTCTTTGAAGTGTTACCAGTTCATAGTGTCTCCCGTAGACCTATTTCTGTTATCCTTCAAAGCGCAAGGCTTCCCTACAACCTCCACGCAAAAGCACCATGCATATGGCCTTGAAATAGAACCAAAATAGCCTGTGTCCTATTTAGGTTCATTAGTAGTTGGCTCTTTTCCCAAACGAAGTGGATCACTTCTTTTTGGTGAATCACCTCTCCTAGCTTAGATTTCTTTTCAATCATCCTCCTACCCCTTTTCCTTAGCTAATAGTAGATTTTAGTGTGAGAATCAAGAGCTTAATTGAAGTACCTAAGGAACTAGCCTCATAAAAAAGCCTAGATACCATAAGATACCCACATCCTGAGGTTGTCTCCATGCTTGTAGCTGAAAATGAGAGAACCTAAAAAACTCTCACAAGGGTGCAATTCAAAGCTATAACAATTATGGCACACCCAATGGGACAACTACCATTTTATTTTCATTTTTATGAAAGATTGGTCAAATTTGATGTTGTTTTGATCATTTTGTAGCAGTGGTAACATTCATCTTTTAGCATCTGGCAACTTCAAAGAACACCCAGCTATCTGATCGCAGAGCAATAGCTACCTTTCATGCCAAAGATGACTACAAGATCGACTTCTATAGGTATTCCTTTTGAATTTGTTGAATTACCTTTAAACTCAACAAGAAGGTTAAGGTTCACCCATACTCACCCTTACGTAAGAAGCTACTTTCCTAAACCAGTCATAAGGTATACCTATGCAAAATCCTTGTCAGTGCCTCTTACTGCTATGATTCCCCAAAGAGCTTTTGTGGGCTTCAGCAGCCAAAGCCCTTTGAACTTACCACAGTATGATCTTATGCCAATAGCAATCCTCAAAAGTGTTATTTATTACACAGGAGACTAAGTTGTAACTCCTACTGAGCACATAATGGACATAGCCAACTTTTGCAACATTCACAATATCATAGTGGAGAACGTCGTTGTTAGGATATTCGTTGTATCTTTCAAAGGAAGGGCATTAGACTGTTATAGGGGCCTAGCTCCTAATTATATCCACTTATGAGACGAGCTGAGAATAACCTTATGTAAAAGGTTTGCAGATAAGAGTGATCATTTGTCACTTGCAGAGCAGCTGACCACAATCAAGAGAGCTCCTCATGAAGTCATGCAAGACTTCAATACGAGATTTTAGAAGGCATGGGATAGAATTCCAGCAGTTGTTAGACCATATCCAAACTTTGCTTTCCTGTATTACTTGAAGGCTCTCAACAGTGACATAACTGTAATGATTCAATCTATGGGAGGAAACACACTATCAGATGCATACAAGATGGCAATCAAGGTAAAAAATTGCCTAGTTCAGGCTGGCAAGCTTACTCCCAGACCCCCAATGCCTCTTTTTTCAGAGATCAAACCACCTCCCGTAGTCATTCCTCCACTTGATGTTATACTTCCAATGCCATCAATTGTTATTGTGCCTTCACCTAAGCAAGAGAAGGCCTCTACTAGTGGATCCAACGACTCCCAAGAGCAGAAGAATTACTTGGAACTGAAGAGTATGTTCCAATCCTTGGGGAATGATGTGGTCAATGTCAAGAGGCAACAAGCTTACAACAAGCCATATCAAGCTCCATACCAGCCTTAGCAGTAGCCTTATCAAGTAAATAAGCCACCCTACAAAGAAAATTTCCAAGGACAGAGGCAGCCTAACTATGCTAGACAGCATAATTATAATACAAATGTTGCAGGTCCTTCCAATTCCTTAGTCTCGGTTCAAAACAATATGGCTCAGGAAGCTGAACGGGCAATGCCTTGCCTAGTTCAGGCTGGCAAGATTACTCCCAGACCCCCAATGCCTCTTTTTTCATAGATCAAACCACCTCCCGTAGTCATTCCTCCACTTGATGTTATACTTCCAACGCCAGCGATTGTTACTGTGCCTTCACCTAAGCAAGAGAAGGCCTCTACTAGTGGATCCAATGACTCCCAAGAGCAGAAGAATTACTTGGAACTGAAGAGTATGTTTCAATCCTTAGGGAATGATGTGGTCAATGTCAAGAGGCAACAAGCTTACAACAAGCCATATCAAGCTCCATACCAACCTCAACAGTAGCCTTATCAAGCAAATAGGCCACCCTACAAAGAAAATTTCCATGGACAACAACAGCCTAACTATGCTAGACAACATAATTATAATATAAATGTTGCAGGCCCTTCCAATTCCTTAGTCTCGGTTCAAAAAAATATGGCTCAGGAGGCTGAAGGGGCAATGCCTTGGAATCATTCTTTTGGACAATGCATTGTCTCAACCAATGGCTCCAACCAGGGATTCAATGATCAATGGCAGCAAGCAGTTGCTTATGGATATAACTAGGCTCTTATGGCCACCACGCTGACAAAGCAAGAGTAACCCCCACAAGAAGGCTCAGATCAGGGGTCAAACCAGTCGAAAGCCTCAATGGTCATCAGTGAGCAAGAGAAGTGCTATGCATCCAATCTGCAGACTACTCCTAGTTTGGCCCACATCCCAGTCTCAACAAACACAAGGTTCAAGAGAAGGAATATGGGTGACAACCAGGAAGTTTTCAAAGAACCTCTTGTCACCACTCTTTCAATAACAAATCCCATAGCAGTATCTCCCAAAACCTAGGGAAAGGCTGGAGGTACGCTAATCAACATTGTGGAGCAAATGAAGAAATCCAGCATGAGCGTACCAACGTGGGACATTCTTTTCATTCCCAGCCAAGTAGACATTATTCAGGAAGCTTTGTCCAAGATGAGTGTTTCTACAGATGCAAGTAAGGAACCAAGCAAGGAACCTGAAGTCTTCATTAATGCAGCCAAGAGTCCTTTGGGAGAAAGGTCAAGTAGTGTGACTAAGCCCCCCTATTCTACATCTCATTAATCATTAGCGATTCCTTGGTGCATAACTGCTTGGTGGATAGTGGGGCCAGCACCTCAGTCATGCCAAAGTCTATTGCTGACCAGTTGAACATCCAGTATGAGCCACATGCCAAGGGAGTCCTGTAGCTTGATGGTTCTTCCATAAAGCTGTCAGGAATCATAAAGAATTTGAGCCTAACCTTGCATGCTTGTCCGAGCATGTCCATGGTGAAAGACGTATTGATCCTGGATGTCACTCCTTGCTTTGCGTTGTCTTTCAAGGGATTTTATAGCCAAGATTGAGGGTTACTTTGCAACATATTGGTCTTACATGGCATTCAGAACAATGTATGGGACTAGGTCTCAATCAAGGCTGAACCCATGGCACAATTCCATATTGAACCCCATCAGCCAGATAACATAAACCTCAATTGTACCATCCTTGATGAGGATGAGTTTACAATTGGTCAAGAGCTGAACACTCATCCTGAAGAAGTTCTAAACTTGTTCTTGGATGAGCTATGGGAGACAACCAATTTTTCAACCCTTTAGAAGGTGTTGAGGAAAGAGACATGGGTGTCTATCTGCTACATGAAGAGAATCAATCCATGCCTTCCCTCATTGGATCTAAAGAAGACCCCAATGGTTTATGAAAAATGTTCTTTGATGGCTCAAGGAGCAAAAATGGTGTAGGTGTTGGGGCAATGTTAATTTCACCCTCAGAGAATAAGCTTTTATCTTCCTACAGGGTCCATTTCAATTGCTCTTCAAATGCAGCAGAATATGAAGGCTTGATCAGTGGCCTTCAATGGGCCATCAAAAGAGGAATCAAACTGCTGCAAGCTTATGGGGACAACGAGCTCATAGTTAACCAAGTCAGAGACTTGAACATCACAAAAAACCCTTTGATGAGGTCCTACAAAAATAGAGTGTGGGACCTGATTGAATATTCTGAGGCCTTTGACATTCAAGTTGTCCCAAAAAATTAGAACCAGCATGCTGATAGGCTAGTAGCCGTGGGAGCCCAGTTTGACATTCCAAGTGAGCTAAAAGAAGCTAAGGTTCAACCACATGTCAAGGTGGTGGTGAGGCCATCAGTGAGGGATAATGAAGCTCACTAGCAAGTTTTTGAGAGTGACAAGCAAATTCCTTGCTTCTTACAGCAGGAAGCTGAGTTTTCCTCCAACCAAGCTAAATTGAAGCATCAATATGAAGATCAGATTGTTCAGCTGTCGAAAAAACTTCCTAAGGGGCTAGTTACACTTGAAGGCATTTTTCATGGAGATCATTGAGGAAGAAAAGATAGTAATGTCTACTATTGAAGAGAACTATGAGAGAGTCATCTTCAAAGACAAACTTCTTAAACTTGGGATGGTAAGTAGCAACACTGAGAGGCACGCTTTCATAGCACTTTGCCAAGAGTATGCTGACATTTTTGCTTGGGAGTACAATGACCTAAAGGGTTTTGATCCTAAGTTAGCTCAGCATACCATAGAGTTGGAGATGCCAAGCACATAAGGCAAAAGCAAAGGCCCATTAACCCCAAGATTGAAGCGCTAATGATTGAGCTAACCAAGTTGATCGAGTCTAGGATCATCTTTCCAATCAAACACTCATCATGGGTAGCCAACTTGGTGCATGTAAGAAAAAAGAGTGGGGAGATTAGGCTTTGTGTGGACTTCAGAGATTTGAACAAAGTCTCCTTGAAGGATCACTAACCTTTGCCATTCATGGAGCAATTTCTCCAAGTAGTTGCAGAATCAGAATGTTTCTCTCTGTTGGATGGATTTTTTGGCTACAACCAAGTCTGGGTGAAAGATGAAGATCGGTACAAGACAACGTTCACCACCAAATGGAGCACGTATGTGTAACAAAAGATGCCCTTTGGTCTATCAAATGCTGGTGCAACTTTCTAAAGAGCCATGGACATGGCTTTATAAGGGCTATTAAACCAAATGGCAATGGTATACTTGAATGACATCACAATTTTCTCCAAGAATGGAAGCGAACATATGGACCACCTAAGGCTGATTTTTGAAAGGTGCGAAGAGTATGGGATTTCATTGAATCCCAAGGCATGCGTGTTTATCGTGCATGAAGGCAAGCTGCTAGGCCACATCGTCTAAAAGGAGGGGATGTCCATTCACTCTGAGAGAATAAGTGCCATCTTGGCCTTATCCTTGCCCAAGCATAAGAAGGGACTCCAAAGTTTCCTTGGAAAGATAAACTTTGTGAGAAGATTTATCCCTGATTTTGCAGGTTTGGTCAAACCCATCATTGCTATGCTGAAAAAGAACAAAGTGTTCACTTGGTCAAATGAAGGCAAGTCGGCATTTGAGGCTATCAAGCAAGCCATCGCTCAAGCACTCACACTTATGAATCTTGATTTCTCAAAGGATTTCATATTGTATGCTTTTGTCAACATTGATAATATATCATCTATGTTAATGCAAGGAAATGGTGAAAGACTTGAGCAACTATTACCATTTTTCAGTCAGGTGCTTGAAGAGTATGAGGTGAGGTATACCTTTGTAGCAAAGCAAGTCCTTGCAGCAGTAAGGAGCCTCAAGAACTTCAGGCCAATGCTATCCAACAACAAAATCCACCTTATGGTGTTTCATCCTAAATAAGAGACTTCCTTCTTAACAAGGATTTGAGCAAAAAAAGAGTTGGTTGGATTACTAAAGTCATGGAGTATGATGTGGATATCAAGGTCACTAAGCTAGTAAGAGGTAAAGGCTTATGTGAGCATATGGTTGATGACTTTCATGAAGACAAAGAGGTCATCTTAGTAACACAAGATAACTATTGAACACAATCTATTGAGAGAGGGGGTGAATCAGTAGATAAGCTAAAACTTGGTTCATAGAACTTTTAAACAAGATACTCAAGGTATTTATAAAAAATAGAATAGAGATCACACACACACAAGAATGCTCAACACTAGATTTTAACATGGAAACCCAGAAGGAAAAAGCACGGTGAAAAAAGTTGCTAAAAGCTACTGTTCTAATCCAGCCTCAGAGAAAAATGTCTCACAGATAAACCTCACTGGTTACATTCAAGAGTACCCACTCTAAGGAAGCTTCAACTTCATAACTGAGCACCAACTCAGTTTTTCTGATGGCACCAACCATTAGAGAAATGAAGCTGCAACTTCAAAAATACAAAAGAGATTCAGAATGAATCTTGCATACTTTTTTGTTGCAAGTCTAGTCTGTAACTGCGCCTTAGCTGTATGTCTTCTTAGCTTATCTGCCTTTATCTCTTTGTCTGGATATCTTCTACTTTGACACACCTTATTTTCTTTTCCCCTTTCACACTGTCTAAATGTGTCCTCTCTTGACAATTTTGAATTAACACTCCAATTATTTTTGCAACAGCAGTAGAAAGACATCACCGTTCAAATGCTCTGTTTGTAGCATATATAGACAGATGCATCTTAGGGTTGTCTCTCTGTGAAGTGTTCACACTTCAACTGAAATCAACCAGTTCAAGCTTTTGATCTGTATTCAATGCACCTTTGACCTTGTGTCTTGATTCATGCTTCACTCGACAACGTTCAAAATTTTCTTTACTGTCTTTGGCATCTGCACTTCTACTGCACTTAACTACGTTGCTTCCATGATCACTTCTGGTCTGCATTTAATGTGACTTTGACTTCATGTCTCGATTCATGCTTCACTTGACAACATTCAAATGCCTTTACTATCGTAGGCATCTGCACTTCTACTTAACTACGCCACTTCCTTGATCACCTTAATTAAAATATCTCGAGCTCCGTGAAGATATATCGATTTCATCACTAGTTCCGGTTGTTCCTATACAGACAATTGGAAGACATTGATTGCGGGCTTCTTCAAATTCTTTTGTCACGCCAAGTTCACATTCTTTTCTTTGTCAAATTTTTCCTTAAGACTTTTTGACACCTGTCAAATGTGTGTGCTCTCGAAGGATCATCTAAGTTTACTTTGCCATTAACCATCGAGCTCATTTTCTTTCCTTTTTACATCTCACTACTTTCTATACCTTGTGTTCGATTTCGCTCCTTTAGATTATTCTCGATATCCTCAATTTTTATCCTTTGTTTTTAGCATTAAACTTCAGCATGTTGATGTGATCTCATTTTCTTCGGCATTCTTGTCATGTTTTTTCACCGTTGATCCTTGTAGACTTGCTCGATCTTTAACATGCCTTGTCCCTTTGAGAATGCCCTATAAGACTTCCACACTTTATCTTCAGCAAAGTTGCAAGTGACCTCTCTTCAAACAATTTCTTGAAGGTTTTTTGTCAAGGGCCTTTCGAGACAATTTCCATGAATTTTTTGTCCAGGAGGCATTTCTTCAGACTTTTTGTCCGCAAGGCATTTCTTCGAACTTTTTGTCTGCAAGCCATTACTTTAGACTTTTTGTCTGCATCATTTGTTCAGACTTTTTGTCCGCAAGGCTTCTCTTCGGGTTTTTTGTCTGCAAGCATTTCGGACTTTTTGTTTGCAAGTGCCCTTCGGCTTTTCTGCAAGTGTCCACATGCCCTTTGCAACATTCAAAAGATACCCTTCGGACTTTTTGCAATCTACCCTTCGACTTTTCTACAAGTGTCCACATGTCTTTTGCAATGTTCAAAAGATACCCTTCAGACCTTATGTAATGGTCCACTTGCCCTTCAAACTTTTTGAAAAGGTCCACTTGTCCTTCGGAACTCTTGCAACAGTACACATACCCTTAGGCATTTTTGAAAAGATCCCTTCGGAAGCTTTGAACGGTCCACTTACTGTTGACGTTGTGGATTGCAACCTCGAAAGAACGCTGAGCTTCTCTCTTCCACACGGCACAATGGAGACTCTCCTCTTGTTGTGGGTCTAGCAAAAACTAAGGGGAGAATCTCTAAATAAGGGCTAGCTCCCTTTGATGCATCTCTGAGGTCCTGAATTTCCTACTGCTAATAATGGGGGGGTGAAAAGGGAGAAGGATTACTGAAAACAGAACCTAAACTAAATGGTGATGCACCAAAAATGGTTGATTTACTTAGCTTGAGCATCCACTTTCCACCAAGAACAAGCTAATATACACTTCATTTGATATGAGAAATTCTTTTGCATCAGTGAGCTAGGGGTCCTCTGGAGATACAGGGAGGAAGAACTACCAGAGGTGTTTTAAGACACACTATGGCAGCCTGTTTACATGCGCCTATACTCTGTTGTGGACACTTTTGGCTAACCTATAAAAGAAGAACTCACAATACACTAGGCATGCTGGAATCATTCTGTAAAAGCATAAAAGAAAATGACTTAACACAAGACAAAGCCATAGACATATGAAAAAGTGCAAGCTTAAATGGAGGCAAAAAATGCTTCTTTTTTATTCAAGGTAAATTTTGATAGAGCTCCGCCTTACAAGCTGAGAGATATCTTTTTCAAAATGAGAGATTACAATATATAGAGAAAGAAAGAGGCTTTTGGCGCTTTCTAGAAAAAGCTGCCCATGCTGCATTAAACGCCTAGGGAGGAGAAAATTGGTCAAGCTAGTGTCATCCTTCTAGAAAGCCCTAAAATAACCATGTTGTAGATGTCGCTAGTCTGGACTTTAGCGCCTAATCCATATTAAAAATCACTATAAAAGCATGGGTTTTACGCGACTGTCTGCTCACTAATGTAAAACAATGAAAAAATAGGTTGTGCTTTCACTATTTGCACTACTTGATGACCACTTGGCGGAGACTATTTCAACCGCTGGAATAACTCCTCTACCGACACTTTCTTTTGCCACCTGGGCTGTTCTATTTGCCCCTGTACTTGGTTGGGTGCATCTTTTGGAACATTCCAAATGCTGTCATATGTGGGCTAGATTCTCTATTTTGTTCCCTCTTTCCTTGCTATATTTTGTCTCTTTCTAGCAATCTGAGCTCTCGAGGCTATCTTCTCGTCCTTTCCTGGCTCCTTGGGCTCCTTTCTCAGCGGGTCACTGAGTTCACTTGCAGCCTTCGCTTATGAGTTCTTTTGGGCTCTCTTCAACTGTTAACATGTATGGATCCATTTTTAAACATTTGAGAATCAACTTCTATTCCATCACTGTAAAGTTGATGTCTGCAAGCCCGTCACCATTCGAAATCCAACAACTATTTCACTGCCTCAAATTTGATGTTCACGCACCCGTCATCAGATGTTTGAACTTCCAACAGCTAGTTCGCTATGCTTAATTTGACGTCTTCGAGCCCGTCACCCCTTTGGCAATTTCTTCGACTTTTCAATTCCTTCGAGCTTTTGCATTTGATCCTTCCTGAAGGGAAGGTGTCCCTTCTTGGTCCGCTGAGAGTCCCCCGCAAGGGCGCCTGCCCTTCGGGCTACTTCGATTCTCAATTCCTTCGGACATTTTGTCTAAAAGAATTATGCCTTTGGATTTTCCCTTATATTTTTTTTGGACAAAATGTCCGAAGAAATCCTTTGCCTTTTGCTCTTTGATGAATCTACTCACTACCTTTCGCGAGGGCCCTTTGGGTCTTGGAATGCCCCTTCGGAACTTCTGATTTGGTCCTTCCCGACCAAAGTGTCTTTCGAATAAATTATGTTGCCCTTTTTGCGAACTGCTTAGGCATTTCGGGTTCTTCAATTATGACTTTGAACCTTTCGATTGAACTCGAACCCTTTTTCAGAGTTCAATGGTTCAACGGTTTAATAGTTCAACACGGTATGTTCTGCCAGGAATCATGTTCACTCAATTCCCTTGTGAATTTAATGTATCATTGAACCTATTGTTTGAACCTACCACTTGAACCTACAATGGTTCAACGGTTCAATATTTCAATATTTCTAATTTCAAAGCTCCTGGAAAGATCATGTGACTATTGGTCGGTCTGTGTAGTTCATTTCATATCATTGAACCCCGACGGTGAACCACGTTTTCCAATTTTTAGGAAATGTACCTCCAAATTTTTGTCTCTTTCCTTGTGAATTTTTTTAGACAAAATGTCCGAAGAAATCCCTTCGAGCACTTTGTCTTTAGAGCTTTGTAAAAGACTTATATCTCTTTGAAGTTGGCCCATTCCCTTGTCGAAAAGGCTTGTGAAAACTAGCTGCCTACAACGAAATAAACCTCTGGATCAACTCGAAACATCTACAAAGCTCAAGTCACTTGGCTCTTTATAGAACAGGTCTACTACAAAGGGAAATGGCACAATTGCAGTGGGAGGATTACATCCAATATTGACGGTTCAGGACAGCAAGGAAAGGAGACCGACTTTTGGCCTGCAGGACCAAAATGGTAATCAAACAAAAGCACAAGCTTTAAGCACACATTATGATGCACTATTTAATTTTAAGAATGTCACATCATTGCATATAAAATTACTCTCAAATAATATAATGCACACAAGTTCTCATCATTTCATAGTACTATAGAATTTAACCCAATTGACATGTTTTCATAACACTATTATACTATGGGTAAACTATTTAATTCTACTAGTAAACATAATGCATCACTAATAGTTATCATAGCCTCAGTTAAATGGTAATTCAAATTTACTTCTCATATGAACTAAAGGGCAGTATTCCAAAAAGGTTGAAGTTTCTGGCTTCATTAAATTTAAACACCATTAGGAATTTTAAAAAGATCCCTTCGAAAGCTTTGGACGGTCCACTTATCCTTCAGAACTTTTGCAACGGTCCACATACCCTTCAGACTTTCTAAAAAGATCCCTTCAAAACTTTTGTTCGAGACAATTTATCTGAATGAATTCTCCAAGACACTTTCTCTGAAAGAATTCCAAGTGGCGCTCATTTCCTTCAAAAACATTGTTGCGGACAATTTGTCCGAATGAATTCTCCAAGACACTTTGTCCGAAAGAATTCCAAGTGGTGCTCATTTCCTTCGGAAACTTTGTTGCGGACAATTTGTCTGACAACGACTTAGTCAATTTTCCCAAAAGAAATGCCTTTAACATTTTTTAGAAAGAATTCACTTATTAGCCGCAGGCAGTTTGTTCGAGAAAAAAGTCTTTACCAATATTTTTGAAAGAATTCCTTCAATCAAATCTGCTCAACTCAAGTCTTTTTGACTTATCTCGTTTGTCTCTTCTGAGTAAGATCACTTCACAAACATGATTTACTCCACAGTTCTGCTCAACTCAACCTTTGGCATTAATTCATGATGAGTTTCGATCTCAATGACATCAAGGACATCAATGACAATTCCATGTTGCCTAGATGGAAATGATAACTATTCAATCATCAGACTGCTTTATGTATCTTGATATCAACGCTGTCAACTGTCTCCTTGCTCAAATTTCCAACAATAACCTACAAGCAGATGCACCTCCACCTCACACTAGTTGGCTCCATGATATGACACACTTTCTGCTAACAGGGGAGTGCCCTCAAAGTATGGACAAAGCAAAAATAAGGTATTTCAAACTTCAGGCCATACCTTATGCTTTAGTTGACGGAGTTTTATTCAGAAGGGACCTCAATGGAATGCTCCTAAGGTGCATAGATAATGACCAAGTGGCCAAGCTTCAAGAGCATTTTCATGATAGACCTATAGGAGGTCATTTTTCACCCAAAACTATTGCAACAAAGATCATGAGGGTTGCTTACTACTGCCCCAGCCTCTTCAAGGATACTTATGCATGGGTGAGGTGTCAGGGATGTGCTCTTGTAATGAAATTACTTCAAGAATTAAGTATAACAACAGAATTATATCCAAATATAACTAAAATATATCTAAATATATGATAATAGATAAACCACTTTGAGGGGGCAACCTCCACAAGCTTCAATACGAGCAGAATTCACAATATGATGATAAATGATTACTCACTACCTCCTATATATAGTCTATCTAGGCCATGGTTACTCCATAGGCCGTCCTACTAATAAAAAAAAAGCATAGATAAATGTAATATAATGTCAAAGAGGGATAAGTAAGCCACAAGTCAGCTAATACTATCCTCATACATGTGATAGGTTAGGGGTGTAGCATGCCCTTCCCCTTCAAACCAACGTTGTCCTCAACGTTGAGCAACTCTGGACGTTGTTGCAGAAAATCTTCACCTTCCCAAGTTGCATCTTCACTGCTTTGGTTTTTCCACTTGATCAAATATTCCCTAATCTCTCTGGTTCTCATCCTCTTAATATGTGTTTGGAGGATCTTCTCTGGTTCTAAAATGACTCATCCTTCTTCATCTAGTTCTGGGAGCTCTGTCTGGGTGGAAACTTTATGTCCAATGACCTTCAAACAAGAAACATGAAATATTGGGTGTATTGGAGATGAATGAGGTAACTCGAGCTTATAAGCCACACTTCCAATTTTTTGTAGAACCTGATAAGGGCCATAATACTTAGGATCAAGTTTGTTATCTTTTTTCCATTGCTTCAAGGACATCTACTTGTAAGGCTACAAACAAACAAATACCCAGTCACTCACCTCAAAATTTCGCTCACTATGGTGTTGATCTGCTTGTTGCTTCATCCTATTTTGTGCCAAGGCCAAATTCTCTCTCAAACTAGCCAAAACCTCTTGTTGATGTTGAATGTGTTCTTCCACATCTCGAACCTTGGTGTGCACCTTTAATGAAGAAGTGATGGAAGGTGGATGGTAACCATATAGTGCTAGAAATGGAGATATTTTAGAAGAGGTATGGAAAGATGTGTTATACCACCATTCTGCAAGTGGTAGCCATTTAACCCAATGTTCTTGTTTATCTAATACAAAACAATGGAGATACCCCTCTAAACATTTGTTAACCACTTTAGTTTGTCCATCAGATTGGGGGTGGTAAGATGAGCTATGAGCTAGCTGAGTACCCAAACAAAAAAATAGTTCAGTCTAGAAATTACTAGTGAAAATAGGATCACGATCACTTACAATTATTTTTGGGGTTCCATATAATTTGACAACTACTTCCATAAAAATAGCCGCTACTGTACTTGCTGAAAATGGGTCTGAGAGAGCACAAAAATGGGCATATTTTATAAGCCTATCCACAATGATCAAAATAACATTCTTACCTTCAGAACAAGGTAACCCAGTGATGAAATCCATGGAAACCTCCTCCCACCTTTGACTAGGAATTGTTAACGGTTGTAACAAACTTGAGGTCTTAACTGTTTCACCTTTATTCTGTTGGCATATCAAGCATTCTTCCACAAATTTTTGTACATCTCCCTTGAATCCTTCCCAAAATAATTCTTTCTTAATTCTATGATAAGTTTTCAAGAACCCTGAGTGTTTCCCAATTGGAGATGCATGCAACTCTGCAAGAATCTTATGCTTGAGCTCTAAATTTTTGCACAAGTATAACCTACCCTTATACCATATGACATTACCTTGCCATTCAAATTTGTTAGAGGATAAATTACCTTGCTGGAGATTCTGAATTAGAACCTGTGTATCCTTGTCTTGCTCCCATTCTAACCTAGGTTCATCCACCCAATCTGCTTGCAATATGGACATTGCACAAAGTAATGCTTCTGTGGATGCATCCCATCTGGATAGTGCATCTGCTACTACATTATATTTACCCTTCTTGTAGATGATTTCAAAATCATAACCCAACATTTTGGTTACCTATTTTTGTTCTTCCTTAGATGATAATCTTTGCTCCAAAAAGTATTTGAGACTATCATGATATGTTTTCACCTTAAAGTGTCTACCCATCAGATAAGGCCTCCATTGTTTAACTACATGAAGAATAGCCATCATTTCTTTCTCATAGACAGGTTTTTGTAGATTCCTATCTTTGAATTGACGAATTTCAAATGCAATGGGTCTTCCTTCCTGCATTAGTACTGCCCCCAATCCAGACCCAAAAGCATCACATTCAACAGTGAATGTTTGTGAGAAGTCTGGAGTAGCCAAAACTGGAGCGATGCACATAGTTACTTTTAGTTTCTCAAATGCTTTGGTGGCATCATCATTCCAATGGAAAACATCATTCTTTAGCAATGCAGTGAGTGGAGCTGCTATGGTGCCATAACCTTTCACAAATCTTCTATAGTAACCTGTTAGTCTAAGGAACCCTTGAAGGTTTTTGAGAGTTTTTGGCATGGCCCATTCCATTATCACTTTGATCTTCTGGAGATCAACTTTGACCCCTTCATGGGAAACAATGTGACTGAGGTACTCTACCTCCTTTACTCCAAAATCACATTTAGATGGCTTCGCATAAAGTTGGTGCTTCTCCAAAACTATCAACACCTGTTTCACATGTTGCAGATGTGCTTCCCATGTTTGACTATAAATCAATATGTCATCAAAGAAAACTAGCACAAACTTCCTTAAAAAAGGCCTAAAAACAGTGTTCATCGAGCTCTGAAAAGCAGATGGTGCATTTGTAAGACCAAAGTGCATTACCAAAAACTCATAAT
Source organism: Torreya grandis (assembly GCA_037957365.1). Classification (NCBI taxonomy): domain Eukaryota; kingdom Viridiplantae; phylum Streptophyta; class Pinopsida; order Cupressales; family Taxaceae; genus Torreya; species Torreya grandis. The sequence goes on from JARHVA010002692.1 coordinate 921,474, forward strand.
GGCCCTCATGTGTTCTAAAAGTAGTTTTATGAACATCTTCATCCTTGATTCTAATTTGATGGTACCCTGAGCGAAGATCCAATTTTGTGAAATAATTAGCACCATGCAACTCATCAAGTAAATCATCAATTACTAGAATAGGAAACTTATCTTTGATGGTGTACTTGTTGAGTTCCCTATAATCTGGGCACATCCTCCATGTGTCATCCGTCTTTCACACCATGACCACTAGTGATGAATATGCACTTTGGCTATGCTTGATGATCCCTGCCTCCAGCATCTCATGGACCATCTTTTCAATTTCACTCTTTTGTGCATATGGATATCTATATGGTCTGATATTTGGTGGTTGACTCCCTGGAATTAGTTGAATGGCATGATCATGTTCTCTTTTTGGTGGTAGTCCTTTTGGCATGGCCCCAAAAATAGTTGAGTGGTCTTCAAGAATTATTTGTAGATCAGGATGTGTAGATACTTGTGTGGGTTGAACATCTATGGAGCATAATTGTGCAATAAGTCCCTCTGCCCCCTTTTTTAGCGTCTTGGTCATCGGATGTGAACTAATCAATTGTGGAGATTTTGCATGTAATCCATGTAGTTCGATTTTCTTAACTTCAGAATGAAAGTGCATGAATGGTTCTTAGAAGTTCATCTCAATGGTACCTAAGGTTGTGAGCCATTGTACTCCCAAAACAATGTATGTGTTACCCATGGGAATAACAAACATAGGAGAGTCGAGATTGTACCCACCCATAGTAAGCTTAATACTATGGCATTTGCCTAAACAATTAATTGTGCCACCATGTGCAATCATGGCCTAAAATTTTGGTGCTGGGTAGATGAAACAGTTCAATTGAGTGGCCAACTTATGGTTTATAAAGTTATGTGTGCTCCCTGAATCAATCAACACTATCACCTTCTGTTTCTTGAGGAACCCCACTATGTTAAGAGTTTTTAGAGTGTTAATACCTGCAAGTGCATGAAAAGAGATTGTAGGTTGGGAATCTTCAGGTACCTCCTCTATATCTTCCTCATCATCATTGGAGGCATCATCTGCTTCTTCATCTTCATTTGGTCCCTCAATATAGAATAACTTCTTCTCAGCACATCTATGTCCTTTACTCCACTTGCTATCACAACCAAAACATAATCTTTTTGCACGCTTCTCTTCAATTTGCCGAGGGGTCAATCTAGTAGGTAGAGGAAATGTTGGTGATGATATGCTACGATCTTTGAAGTGAGTGAATGGCTGTTTCTTGTTGGCTATGAATTTTTCCTCAGTGCTACGTACTAGGATAATAAAATCATAAATATTAAGTGGATTAAACATGTGTACCTCATGTTGAATGTGGTCCTTGAGTCCACCCAAAAATATGTCATTCAAGTTTGCTTCAGAAATTGTCTCCACACGTAAGGATAGGTTCTGAAAATGATGAATATAATCCTTGACGAAGCTAGTTTGTCGCAATTTTGTCAGTTGGCTAAAGTAATTCTCTGTCACACTATTGCCATAGTGTAATTGTAGCTCCTCTGTAAAAACTGACCAGGTGACATTGAGAGTCATCTTTTTCTTTTGAACACACAACCATCGATACCAAATGAATTGATCAGGGTCAAGATACAAGGATGCCATGGTGACCTTCTGTCCACTTGAAAGATGATGTAGGTCAAAAAAAACTTTCCATTTGGTTGAGCCAATTGAGTGGATCTTTTTCATCAAATTTGCGCATATCCACCTTTGGTAATAGGTTCCTCTGTGGCCATGGAGTTAGATTTGAAGTAGACTAGTTAGGAGAACCACCCTAGTGGGTTTGTGAAATAAATTTAGCTTGATGATTTGACTGATTAATGTTCAAATCCGTGATGATATCTCCCAAACTATCTTGTATAGATTGCATATTAGATTGTATGTCTTGCACCTCACTTTGAATGCCTTGCACATATAGTCAAGCTGGCTCACTTTGTGATCTATGTCAGAAAATCCTGGTACAAAGGGTCTAGTACATCCCCCTTCTGACTCCATCTCGTCCTTGTTAGGATTTTTACTTGGAGTTTTAGCAACCTTTCCTCAGCAACGAGTTTGTGGACCTGCCATAAAAGGGTTTTACGATGTCGATCCTTATTGGCACTTTTGACCCAGCCTTGACCAAGCGATTTTAGAATTATGTCGGCCTCAAATCAAAATATACAAAGAACAAACTATATCCAAATTTTTCTAAGCTTTCCAAAAATGTAAATAACTCAAAAAAATTCTTTGAATTGTGCACTATAGAGCAATTTTATGAAAAATCATAAAATAGCGTTAACTTTTGTAAAATAGAACCAAATGAGCTGAAATTTTAATGAAAGATTTATTTGATTATTTCGCACCTCTAGTAAAACTTTTGTAGCGAAATTCGCAACCATGTTTTATATATCACAAAATTAAAAAATTTAGTGTTTCACCCACAAGATTGCCTAAATCGCAGCTCTGATACCACTTGTAATGAGTTTACTTCAAGAATTAAGTATAACAGCAGAATTATATCGAAATATGACTAAAATATATCCAAATATATGATAATAGATAAGCCTCTTCGAGGGGGCAACCTCCACAAGCTTCAATAAGAGCAGAATTCACAATATGATGATAAATGATTACCCACTACCTCATCTATATAGTCTATCTAGGCCATGGTTACTCCATAGGCCGACCTACTAATCAAAAGAAAGCATAGATAAATATAATATAATGTCAAAGAGAGATAAGTAAGCCACAATTCGGCTAATATTATCCTCATACATGCAATAAGTTAGGGGTGTAGCAGCTCTCTTCATGGGTAAGCAAAGGTTAGCAACTTTCCCTCTCAACCTGATTCAAGTAAAACAACCATTCATGCAATGGGGTTTGGAATTCATTAGAGTAATCAACCCCCCATCAAGTGCATGGTATAAGTGGGTGCTTACTACAATTGATTACTTCACCAGGTGGGTGGAAGCCATTGCATTGAGGGAAGCCAACGAAAGTGTAGTCTTAGATTTCTATGACAGCATCATGACCAAGTTTGGTGTTCCATCCACTATCATATCTGATAATGCTTTGGCTTTCTTTGGTTTGAAAACAAGTGAATGGGCTCTCAAAATCAGCATCTACCTCAGCACTTCCTCAAACTATTATACTCAAGGTAACGAGTTGGATGAGTCCACAAATAAGAATTTACTAAGGATCATCAGGAGGACTATGGAGGAGAACTATAGGACATGGCACACCAAGTTAAAGAAAGCCTTGTGGGTTGACCGGATAACTCCTAAATCCGTTGTTGGTAATTCTCCATATGTTCTAGTATGTGGAAGGGAGGCCAAGTTACCTATTTCCCTTGAGCTACCTGCATTAGAGCTAGCCCATCAGCTAGAGCTATTACAAGATTAACCTATGAATGTGAGATTGGCAGAACTCACAAAGCTTGAGGAGACAAGGGACCTTGCAATGAAAGCATTGGAGGCACAACAAGAGAGCTAAAGCAAGGACTTTTTAGGAAGGAGACCTGGTTCTCAAATGGGACTAAAAAAAGTTCAAACCGAGCAACCATACCAAGTTTGACAGCTTGTGGAGTGGCCCTTATTTGATCCATAAATTCAAACAACATAACGCCTTCCAGCTTGCTCAATTAGACAGAGAGGTATTACCAATCCCAATCAATGGAATTCATCTTAAGTATTGTTATTGAGAGTTTGCAGCCGTTGTATATATTTATATACGCTTATTTTAGTTTTCTTTTGTGTTTTCCTCTAAGTGCCTGGTGCACATCTTTTTCAGTTGTGTGTTTTCCCTTCCCTAAGTGCCATGGGCACCGTTTGTTTTGTTTCGGTGGTCCTTGTTGCTTCATGGAAGTTTTCCAAAAAGAGCCAGCTTCGTGTAAAAGCAATGACTCCACACCCAATGGATCAAACAAAGCAAATGAGCTGGGTTCTCAAGCATAACAAGTATACTTCCCTGCAAATCGCCATAAATGTTGGCCATTTTTTTTGGCCCACATCTCAAAGTTTACCTAAGTATGTAAAAGGGAGATTTTAGGCAAGAAGATGGTAGGTCTTTGGGAGGACTTTGAGTTTTCCAACAGTGACAACTTCAGGGTTTTTTAAGGCACAGTGCAAAGCAGGTTTCCAACAATGCTTAGCTTGTAAATGTTTTATAAGTAGAAGTAATTCGGGTTAACAAACCCAAACTACTCATAGACAGTGTATTTCGGGTTTTCCAAGGGACACTACCTGGTTACTTCATAAGTTGTGAGCAGTCAGAAACCCAAAATAAGTAAAGGGGCTTGACAAACCCAATTTGATCTTAAAAAATGGTGCTTCTTGGGTTCTTCAAGAGACAAGTCTTTTTCAAAAATCCGAAGGTCATTTTCAAAATGCCGAAGGGTCTTTTTAGGGCAAAAAGAGACCAATCAACTTTTTTGAAGGTACACTTCAACTTTTTCGAAGCGCTTTTTCTTCTCCAAGTGGACAGTTACAATTTTCCTAAAGGGTATTACCCTTTGGGAGGATGATTTCAAAATTTTGAAAGGGTATCTTTCCCTTCGGGAAGATTATTTGCAAAAATCTGAGGGGACATGCAGAAAGCCCGAAGGGTCTCTTCCCCTTTGGGAAAGTCCATTATGAAAAGCCTGAAGGGTAGTTTCCAAAGACAAACACGAACAAAAGATCCAAAGGAATTCTTTCGGACAAATTGTCCAAAGAAATTCCTTCAGAAGATTTGCCCAAAAGAAATAAGCCAAGATAGAAACCTGAGACCAAGTGTCTGAAGGAAATGATGGGTCAATGGATATCAAAATCAAGATAAACGACTAGCCGTTGGAAGTAACCGGGTTTGAAAAGCCCGAAGTCTTAAGGCTTGGGAAGCAGCAAAGCGAGAAGACTTCAAGCTGGACAAGCCCAAAGTAAGTAGGCTTAGAAAACCCAAATTATTCTGCATAGAGTAAATTGGGTTTCTCAAAGTACTCTATTTAAAAGGCTTTATAAGCGAAGGATCTAAGAAAGTCTGAAGTTGGAGAGGCCAAAGAACCCAAATTACTCTACATAGAGTAAATTGAGATTCTCCGAGGGCTCAACTTAAGCTTGATCTGGCAACACTCGAATCATGATGCAACGAATGGAAGTCTGTCATGTGACATAACTGGAGCGGAAAGGGCCAATTAGTAAAGGACAAGTGGCACAAAGATGTTCAATAAACATTAGAGAGTCCAAGCGGCTGGTAGTTGGAAGTTATGAAGGCTCCCATCTGCCATGGTTCATTGCCTGCAATCGTTGTTCAACACTTAAATGTGTCACGACAAGAAGAAACATTCTAACTACTCATAGCATGGCTTTTCAGACATGCCAAAGAAAGTCTTAAAGATAGGGGGCTCAAGAGTATTGGACGGGGATCTAGAACAACGCATTTATGAACATTAGGGAAGGACAACAAGGGGTGCCAGCGATCTGCGACTTCTTTCCTCCCTTTCTCTCTTCTCTCTTTCCTTATACATAGAGGCCTTGGAGCCTAAAAATATATCTTTGGACCGGCGATAAAATCACTCTGTGAAAATCATTGTGTAATGGACCTTTGAACTAATAAAGATTGTTTTTACCTATCTCTCTGTCTAAAAATTGCATTGAGTTAGCTTGTGCACTAATAGCGTTGTGAAGAAGCATCCTTCCAACCTTGTTGCCCTTCTTTCTTGCTTGTTTTAAGGTACTTTCCAGTTAATTGCAGGTTTGAACACATGCTTTTCGGCCATTAATGGATGCTTGGTATGAATTTTGAAATTCCTCTTTGCCTCATGTGTGGTTCAGTAAGCCTAGCTTAAGAAATACTTATGCAAGTTAGCTGGTTAGGAGGTTGTGTAAGCCAACTTGTCTTATGTTGAATTAGTGTCTTTCCCAGGCCAAGTGGATTACTTACTTTCGGTGCATCACCTCCCTTAGCTTAATTTTTTTTTAAGTAATCTCTCTCCCCTTTTCTTTAGCCATTAGTAGAGTTTAGCGTAGAAACCTAAAGAGCTGAAGTGAAGCACATGAAAAACTAGCATCATAAAAAAGTTTAAAGGTTCAACCTCACCATAGCGCGCGTAGCCATAAATGCCATGCAAAAATTGAGATCGGCCAAGATCTTTGATTGGGCGGCAAAAATCGCCGCCCTTGCATGTATCAGGAGAGGTTATGCATTGGCAACAAAAATTGCCGCCCATGCATGAGGAAGGTAAGGGCTATGCATTAGCGGCGAAAGTCGCTGCCCATGCACAAAGAGGGGAAGAAAATGCAAGGGCGGCGAAAATCGCCACTCATACACGAAAAAGCAAAAAAAACTTGAAAGAGTGGTGGCGATTTTTGCCGCTATTCCATTGGAAGAATGAAAACATGCAAAAGCGGCTATTTTAGATGCTAGTGCATGGAAAAACAAAAATTGTCCAACACTTTGAAAACTATCAAAATCTAACATTCTGATTAGATCAAGACTGCAACGAGTTTCATGTTTTTCGAGAAATCATGATGGGTGTTGTGAACTTTTCTAGGATGTTAGTCAATTGCGCTCGAGATCAAGATAATCTTGTCTCGAATGATGAACTTAGAGTATAGTTTACAAGATGGACAAGTTTCATAAGGGTTGTCCACAAAAACCAGCATAGCTAATTTTGGGAACAACTAGCTCCAGCGAGAGAACTTCTATCGATTAAACTTTGAAACAATCGAAAGAAGTAGAATCCAGTCTCTAAATGCCTTCATCCATGCCATTGGGCCACGGAGTCAAGCTACCATAAAAAAAGACAAAAAAACTGAACAAAAAGACAAATAAAAACATAAGACTATACAAATGTACAAATAAACTTATCTGATACTTCAAGGATTGAAGTGTTTCAGTTGTTTCCCACTGTGAGGTAGTGAGAATGGTGTTTCATCCTGATATTCCAGCAAGAAACTATTTTCACCACAAAATTGATGAATGGTGAATGGGCGTCACCACAGAGAATCATATTTCTTATGCATTCCTTTTGGTTCTCTCCTCTTGTACCACAACAAGACTTGATCTCCAATTTGAAACTCACGAAGAATGTCAGATGAAGCTTCAATGAGAGCAAAGAAGAATGTCAGATCAAGTTTGGACAGTCATAAATGATTTTAGGTGCATGTTCTTACAATTTTCTTCTTTCTCGTACCTAAGGGTTGGCTTTTTCCAAGGTCATCCTTATATGCTTCTGAGATTTCCCTCAAATAAATTGGTCTTAATGGAATTATGCAGACAAATGATTGTCGTGCATAATAAATAGATGGAACTCAAAAAACCCGATTTCAGGTTCTCAGTTGAAATTGACAGGTTTTCAGTGTTAACCGCTGGAAAGGCTAGAGCCATGGAAACTGAAATGCAACTCGTGACCATGAAGCAATTCAAAAGAAGACCAAATTTTGATTACAGGGACGTAAAGGATATAATCATGAGGAAAACTCAATTTCATGAACCTATGATTGAATATGTTTGGGTAGATTTGAGAACAACGAAAGATATCAGGGAAATGGACTACAATAAGTTATCTCTTAAATAGATTGAATATCTAAGACTTGCTGATATCCCTGAGAATTTAATGGATGATGAAAATTTGATTAATGATAGATACAATACTGAACAGATTGTCAATGCCCCTCTTCTTCCAATCCAATGGTCACAAAAAGCGCTGACTTCCTTGAGAAAAAGATTTGAACCTATATTGGCAAACACCAATAATTGGTTAGGTAATAAAGGAATTACTTTGAAAGATTTCATCACAATTTCAGAAGCTGAATTTCAAGAGGAAACAAGAAAAAAAGCAGACAATAGAACGAAGAACAAAAGTGATGTCCCTTCTACTTCCAAGCCACATAAGCTTAAGATCATATTTGTGACGAAGAAGTCAAAAGTTATGAAAAAAGAGCCAGAAATAGTAGATATGGATGTTAAGAAACAAAGCGTTGAAGAACTAGCGATGGAACAGATAGAGATTGATGATAGACCCACAAATCAACAAGAGAAGGAAACTTTGTCTTTGCAAGAGAATATGCAGTGAGAATCAAGAATTTCTTCTTCCCCCTTGACACACCTGTTACAACGCCTTCACTTATTTCTCTGATTAGTGTTCTCTCTTCTGGATCACCCACTTCTTCCAAGATAATTTTTGACAACCCTCAAGGCACTTTTAGAGATATTATTCGTTCCTCAGGGTCAATTCCCAGTTTGTCATCCCCATTTTTTGATATTGAAGATAGTTTTGTTTTTGATCACTCAACAAAAAAAGCAGTTTTTACTGATACTCCACCTATTGTTTCCACTATCGGTGTAAGTGCAACTCCAATAATACCAACAACAGAGATTGTTCATAATGTAAGTACTTCTGTGTTTCCACCATGGTTATTAGCTTATACATCCAAAAGGAAAAAAATAGGCCATCTTTTTAGATGACTTTGATTTCAATAAAATGGTGCCAATAAAAGTCAAGGCTCTCAAGAAGCCAAAGATTCTTTCGAAAATGATTGGGGATAAGGGACATAAATTTTGGAAATTGCAAGACCTCCACAAGATGCAACCATTGAAAATTTTGATGTAAGTGACTATCTATCTCTAGAGTTGAATTAGGTAAGATAACTCATGAGAGTGCCAAAAGTGATATGCAGTCGGCCATGGACATCTTGATTCATAAATTTGACAGAGAAAAAGAAATGAAGGATCATTATAAAGCAATGGTGGAACAATTGACTGCAGTGGTAAGGAGAATTACTTTCACTCCAGAAACAGTAACTCCTGAGGCCATTTCCATAAAAGAACCTGTTATTTAGAAAGTAGAAAAGACGTATCTTAAAATAAAAGTACTTGGATAAGATGCATACATAAGGAGTTTCCTTACTCAGAGTTGTCTGAGAAAATAGATAAAATGAGAAAAATAAGAGCAAAACTTGATGATCTCATTAATGTTATCTCTCAAGATATTGAAAGCATAGAAACGTATCTTGACAAATAAACAGATATGAGGAAACTAAAAATAAGCACTCTGATATCAATCAGTGTCATTACTGATAGAGACTCTTACACTGAAACTAAAGAGGCATTGACATATAGGAGTCGGGTGCTTAAAGAGTTGATCAGTGACTTTGAATCTTCAAGGGACCTCAGTGAACAAAATGATATCAATATTTTGCATAAATTGGAGGAGCTACCTTGCAAACTTACATCACAAGACAACCAATTCCTTTCAATAGAAAAAAAGATTCAAAAATTTGAAGGTATGTTCTAGAAAGAATTTGAAGATAAGGCATTTTCAGTAGCCTCTGTGGACAATATTCTACATAATCAATTAACTCTGGGTAATCTGAAAATCAAGTTAACTAGTCATGCAAAATCAGTTACAGAAGTGAGAAATGCCATAGTTAGAGCTAAGATAATTTTCAAAAACACTGTTACTCCAGACAGTATCGAGATGTAAGTAGCTATCACTATGTACAATGCTCACATGAAGAAAAATGGGGATACAAATTGGTTCAACCATTGGTTCAATCATACGGTTCAATCGGGCTTAGTTCAAGCACAGGGTTCATCGCTCGGTTCAATTCAGTTGGTTTAACGCGTTGGTTCAATGCTTCAGTTCAATCACTTTGGTTCAATGTTTAAGATCAACGGCATCAGTTCAAAGCGGTTTCTAGTTCAATCGGACGGTTCAATGCCAAAGTTCAACGGGCTTGGCACACTTCGTTGAACTGTTGAACTGGTTCAACGAATTGGTTCAATCATTTGGTTCATCGGCAAGTTCAAAGGCTTGGTTCACTTGGCATCGACGCTCAGCGTTGAACCATTGAACCGGTTCAATGAGTTGGTTCAATGGGCTTGATGCACAGTCTTGAACCAATTGAACCGTTGAACCTATTTTGGGTCAACGGATTGGTTCAATGGGTTGGTTCACCAAAGCGCCCTAAAGCCAAAGGTCCAAAAGCCCTTGCAAAGGGCAGTTCAAAATCCAAATGCCCTTGCAAAGGGCAAGAAACATTCCAAGGATAGCCGAAGGTCTAAAAGCCCTTGTGGAGGGCAGAGAGAGCTTCAAAAGAGCCGAAGGGATTCAAAAGGGCAGCCCGAAGACAGAAGGGACAAAAGACTTAAGCGATAGGTCGAATTCTTTTGGACTTTTTGTCCGAAGGAATTCCTTTGGACAAAATCCCCGAAGGAATTCGAGGGAAGAGCCAATTCAAAGCAAAGGACCGCCACCCGACAGAAAAGACAAATCAGCCAATTCTTGCAGACTTTTGTCTGCGAGAAAAAGCCTGAAGCTCAGAAAAGGCCGCAGGAAAGACCTGAAGACTTTTGTCGAGGACAGTGACGTCCTAAAAACTATCAAATTTAAGGAGACGAACTAGTCGTTGGGTGATGGCTGCGTGAACGTCAAATTTAACACATTGAAGTAGTTGTTTGTTTTGAACTATCTGAGTGCCAAATCATGAAAAGAACCCAAGGAACGCAGCAACCCGCCAGAAGATCACCCCTGAGGGTTGAAAGAGCAAGAAGAAGACAAGGAGCAGAAAAGACAAAGCGTCCAAGTGGCAAAGGGAAGGTGAGTTATTGCCAGACGAATGATGCAGCCTGTTTTCTCTAGTTGGCATTGATAAGGGGACAAATTGCAGTCTGTTTACAGGAAAGAGGCACGGCCATGTTCTTGCATTAATGTTTGAACGCCAAAGTCAATTTTGGCAATTGTACAGTATGGTTCTAGCAGGCCTTTTCTGAAGAATGACATTAGTAACAGTGGTTTCCTCTTCCCAAGGTTCAGAACGTATATGCGCCACTTGCAGAAAAGAGCGCCAAAATCTTTCCCAGGAAGCGCCAAGTTGCTCTTCCTCTTTCTATAAATTTTAAACTTCTCATTCGAGAAGAGGGATCCGCTTTCAGCCTTAAGGCAAAAATCTGCCCAAAAATCTCTCGGGCTTGTAAGGCAAAGCTATGCCAAAATTTTACCTTGAATCAGAACTTAGCATTTTTACCTCCATTCTGAGTTTTGCATCTTTAGTATGTGTCTATGCCTTGATTCTGTGTTAAGTCATTTTCTTAATGCTTTTGCAAAATGATTTCAGCATGTCTGGTGTATTTTTGAGTTTCTTACAGGTTTGTCAGAAGCGTCCCTAGAGGAGTATAGGTGAAGTGGATAGGCTGCTGCAGTGTGTCTCAGAATGCCTCTAGTAGTTATTTCCTCCCTATATCTCCACGGACCCCTGACCCACTGATGCAGAAGGTTTTCTCGTGTCAGATGAAGTGTATAGGAGCTTGTTCTCAGTGGAAAGTGTATGTTTGGGTAGAGTAGATCAACCATTTTTTGGTGTATCACCCCTTTTACATTTTTAGGCTTAGGTTCTATTTTCAGCATCTCTCTCCCCCTTTTCATCCCCCCCCTTTTTACATTTTATTTGTTAGCAGTAGGAGAAACCAATGCCTAAATGATACATTAGAGGGAGCTAGCCCTTATCTAGAGACTCTCCCCTCCACCTTTGCCAGTCCCACAGGCGAGAGGAGAGTTTCCATTGTTGCATGTGGAAGGGCGGGAGCTAGGCGTCCTGCCCCGAGTGCAATCCACTGCGTCAACAATTATTGGAAGTAAAAACTCTGCTCAAATTGAAATGTCTTTTGAGACTTTGAGCTCAAATTGTAAATCAAATTTTATCAAGTGAATGAGAAAGTGACTTTTCAAACTTTGTATTGGAATAACTTGTGTTATGTAGGAAATCGTTCTTACGTCCTTTTCCTAATACAATCTTATTTATTTGATTAAATAAGCAGAGTGAGTGAAGATAATCTAAAAGATATTCTGGAGTTAATTATGGAGAATTTGTGCTACTATAATTGTCTTTAGTTTGTGTTTTAGTGTCTTAGAACAAAAGATATTAGAAAAGCTTTGAACTACTTTTATCTTTTGGGAACATATACTTTGTTGTAGTTTTCGATGGAGAGTTTGGGTTGTACCTCATTCTGCTATAATCTAAGTTATAAATCAGTAGGATAAGCAACAATAAACTTTGTACTCTCATAAATTTCTTGTGAATTCAGTTGATATTAAGGAAGTTTTCCTTTACTTTATAAAAATCATTTCTGAAAAAAGAGAAATGGACGGAATGATCTCACCCCTAAGTTAATATTTAGTTTAGATTAGTTTGTAATAGTTTATAGGGAACCTCCCCTTGCTGAGAGGAGAGCTTTATCTCATTACACTGTGGTTGATATACCCATTTTGCCTTCAGTTACCTGACAAAATATTCACCCAACAATTTTTTGGCAACTCCACTAGGGAAGAATGCGCACGTTGAAGCCTCAAGCTTCGAGTTGAAGCATTTCCAATTCTTTTCCATTCTACACTCTGGCAAATTCATGGTATACACGAAGTCAAAGAGCTCGAGTTATTATTGATCCTATATTTGAATTGATATAACATAATTTTGATCTCTTGCCTCTACGATCTCAACTTCAGCGAACTAGGAATTTTCCTCCTACCAGGACTAAGGTATCAATGTGTTGTGTCGTGGGCTCAACCTTGATTGCAAGATTTGATCCTTGGAAGGGAGTGGATAATGATCTTTTAATGATACTCTATTCAAATCTCTGAAATCTACACAAAGTCTTATTTCTCCATTCTTTTTCCTTACTGGAACAAGATTCTTCATTCAACATGACTTATAAACTTGAAAGAAGTAAAGTCATCTTAGAAACCCGATCAACTCTTCCAAATCCATTCGGGTTTTCAACTTTGCTTAACTTATTAGAATGAACTAAGTCGTTGCAAAACTCCGATCAACTCACCTAGACCCATTCAGGGTTTTCACGTTGTTTAACTCATAAACGTGAGAGAAGCAAAGTCACTCCAAAATCTCGATTACCTCTTCCTTGACCCATTCGGGTTTTCCACATTGTTTAACTCATAAACATGAGACAAACAAAGTCACTCTGAAATATCGATTACCTCTTCCTGGACCCATTCAGTTTTTTCACATTACTTCTGAAACCCCGATCAACTCTTTTAGACCCTTTCGGGTTCTTGAGACAACTTGACTTATAAAAATGAGACAAGTAAAGTCATTGTATAAACCCGATCTACAATACAAGACCCATTCGGGTTCTCAAAACTGCTTTACTTATTTTATAATTAGAAGCTCTTCATAAACTTGATTTGCATTGTAAGTCTGTGCAATTCAACTTTTGACATTAATGTCTGATAACACATTCATCCTTTGACATCAATGACTCAAATTTCCAACAATCTCCCCCTTTGTCATTGATGGCAAAACATCCTCAGAATGACTACTCTTCATTCTTTCATCATTTTGCTTTCTCCCCCTTTGACATTAATGACAAAGAGTCCTTGCCATAACATGGAAACAAACTACTCCTTTACTGTCAGCTTGGTTGTTTTGATCCTTAGACCTGGTTGATTAGAGCACTATTGATGCAGTGGATTGCACCCTGGGCAGGAGGCTGAACTCCTGCCTTCCACACGCAACAATGGAAACTCCCCTCTCACCTGTGGGATCGGCGAAGCTGGAGGGGAGAGTCTCTAGATAAGGGCTAGCTCCCTTCAATGTATCTCTTAGGTCTTGGATTCCCTACTACTAACAAATAAATGGAAAAAAGGGGAGATGATTGAAAAGGGAGAAGGATGCTGAAAACAGAACCTAAATCTAAACTAAAAAGGGTGATACACCAAAAAAAGTGACCCACTCAGCCCGAACATACACTTTTCACCAAGAAGGAGCTATCATACACTACATCTGATGTGGAAAACTCTTCTGTATCAGTGATTCAAGGGTCCGTAGAGATGCAGGGAGGAAAGAACTATCAAAGGTGTTCTGAGACAGATTTTGGTAGCATATTCACATTCACCTATATTCCTGTTGTAGACACTTCTGACAGACCTGCAGAAGAAGAGACTTCACAATGCACTAGACATGCTGGAATCGTTCCATGGAAAGCATAAAAAAAATGACTTAACACAAGAAAACATAGACATATGCGTGAGTGCAAGCTCAAATAGAGGTAAAAAGCACTAAGTATTGATTTAAGGTAAAATCCGGCAAAGTTCTACCTTACAAGCCTAAGAGATTTTTGGGCAGAGCTTTGCCTTAAGGCTAAGAGATGGATCCCCTCTCAAAATGAGAATTTTACAATATATAGAAAGAGAAGAAGTAAAGGCGCCGCTTTGAAAAAGGCTTTGGCGCTCTTTGACAAGTTGGCCCATGTGCGTTGAGAGCATTGGAAAGAGGAAGTCACTGTTGCTGATGTCATCCTTCTAGAAAAGCCCTGCTAAAACCATGTTGTGTAATCATCGGTCTTGACTTTGGCGTTCAAACATTGATGTGAAAGCATGAGCTACGCCTCTTTTCTACAGACAAGACTGCTCCTTTTAGATATTCACGCAGTTTGTCTGCTTATTAATGCAAAATGGAGAAAACAAGCCACGTCGCTTAATGTTTGCGCCATTTGATGACCACTTGGCAAGCACTGTTTCAACTGCAAGAATAAATCCCTGAGTTGACACCTCTTCTTTGCCACCTGGACTATTTGTTCGCTTCTGCACTTTGTCTCTTCCTGGTTTTGTCTCTTTCTGGCTCCTTCAGCCCTCGAGGCTATCTTCTTAGCGGGTCACTGAGTTCCTTGGGCTGCTCTTTAAGCTTTTCAAAATCAACGGCTATTTCACTGTTTTAAAATTGACGTTCCTGGGCCCATCACTATTTGAAAACCAATGACTAGTTTGTCGTGCTTGATTTTGACGTCTTCGGGCCCATCACTCCTTGGACTTTCTTCGGCCTTTCTCTTTCTTTTGGCTTCTTGTTGCTTCCTTTCCTTTGGACTTCTTGTTTTGAACCTTCTCGAAGGGAAGGTGACCCTTCGGCTTTTGGAGAAATGTCCATTTAGTATCCGAGAGTCCCCCGTAAGGGCACCTACCCTTCAGGGTCCTTCAGTGGCCTTTTCCCTTCAGCTAATTTCCCGCGGACACTTTCTTGCAGACATTTTCCCCACGGACATTTTCTCGCAGACTTTTCTCGCGGATAAAAAGTCTGCAAGAATTATTTTTTGACCACTTTGCCTTAGTCCTTTGGGCTTTTCTCCCACAGCTTCCCCAAATTTCTTCAGACATTTTGTCCGAATGAATTCCTTCGGACAAAAAGTCTGAAAGAAATCGTTCTATGCCTTTGAAAAGTGCCCTTCGAGAAAATTGGAAACGACCCTTTCGAAGGGTATTTCCTTTGCCTTAGACAAATTTCTGAAAGAAACTTACATCTTCGGCCATTCTCTGTGGCCTCTTATGAAAGTGTTCCTTGCCCTCCGCAAGGGCTCTTGAGATGGTCCATAACTGCCCTCTGCAAGGGCACTTGTCCTTCGGGAGACTCTCTTGAACTTTTTCATTGAACCGCTCCTTAGAACCAACCATTGAACCAAGCTTTGAACTGAGCCAACTGAACCTAGTCGTTGAACCGACTGAGTGAACCAAGTGATTGAACCATCTGATTGAACCAAAGCCGTTGAACCATTTGATTGAACCAAAGTGATGAACTTTGTCGATTTAACTTTCCCGTTGAACCAAAGCGATGAACTTTGCCGATTGAACTTCGTCGTTGAACCAAAGCGATGAACCAAAGCATTGAACCAATCGATTGAACAGGTTCAATGGTTTAATGGTTCAACGGTTCAAAGTTGCTAACTCTTGGAAAGATCATGTCGTTAAATCTCGACATTGAACCACTTTTCCAACCTTAAGGAAAAGTGTCTTCGAACCATTTCAGCTCTCTTATGAATTTCTTTGGACAAGAGTTCGAAGAAGCTTTGTAAAACCTTGCACTCTTTGAACTAGTTCTTCATATGCCGAAAGACTCGCCTGCAGAGTCTGTAGAAATGTTTGCAGAGTCCGTAGAAACTTCCAAGACTTGTGCAAAACCAAAAAATGTACTGGGTCAGAATAGCAGGGGAAAAAGGGGACCGATTTTGGCCTGCAGGACCAAAATGGTCAACAAATTGGTGACTCCCAGGGGAGAAGCATGCCTTCTATGCTTAGAGACCAGTTGCCTTAAAGTCCATTGGGCATGGAGTCAGATGTAGTTTGAACAAAATTAGCAACAACGCTGATAGATCCAAGAATCAAACATGAAGCTTTTTACCCCAGACACAAGGGAAAACACGCACAAGACTAAAAAGGCTACCAACATGTGCAAACTGCACTTAGGGAAAATAGGGAAAGAAAACTGAAATCAAACTACTATATACAGCTAACCAGGTATATTTGCTTCCCTCCTGGATCAAAGGGAAAACTTCTTAAGTCCCCTTCCTGGCTAGGAAACTTATGGTGCCAGACAAGTGGCTGAACAGAATGGAGACTTGGTGACCTACTCTTCTTGCCTGTCACCTCGATTGGCCTGCATCCGAGTGGATCAGAATCGAACATGCTTCCAACATATACATACTCTTCTTGTTCTTGGAAGCTTGTTGAATGTTGGCTCTTCATGCTTGTGCATTTCACCAAAAAATCTGTGGCTCTTGGCTCATCACCATAAGCCCTTTGATATGCACAGTCCCTTTGCAGCGCATCATGGTTTGACCCATTTCCTTCAACTCCATTGAAGACCCTGTCAAACTCATCTTCTACTTCCTTTTGGCCTTCTTGAAGAAAGGTGACTGTTGTGATGTCTGAAATGGAATCACAAACTGATTGCTCATCCCACAAAACATCACCCCTTTGTTCAAGGCTCTCTTCTTAAAAGCTTTCTTCAAGATGGACTAGCCTCTCCTTTTCTTGCTCAAGGATCAGGCTTTTTAGTTGTTCAAAGACATCTGTCTGATCCTCCTCCAACTCAGGCTCCTCGGCATAGTCATCCTCCTCATCGAAGCAACAAAGAAGTTCATCAAACAAAGGGGGAGAGAGCTCACCATACTTACATTCCTCCTCATATTGCTGGAACATTTGCATGTATGCATGCCCTGTGTCTTCTCCATTGCTGATGAAGTCTTCAAAAGGAGCCTCGATGATGATTTCTTCTTCTTTATCGCTCATGAAAGCCTCTTGAGAAGTTGCAGATTGGATCTTTTCTTCCTCACTTGCCACCTGCAAAATAGGTTCCTCCTTGAGAAGGGATGAAGTGAAAAAACCATGTGGAAGAGGAGGCAGTCCTTGAGCTAGAATCGAATGATTCTCCTGTTTCCACTTGGCCAACACTTCATCTATATTAGGTGTGGCCTGATAGCTCTTTTGGAGGTGTGTAGGTGGGGTGTGTTCAGACATGGAATGTGCCATTGGGTCTGAACCGTCCATCACACATTGGTTGAGGAATCTCTCTCTGGATTCCAACTCTGCAATTCCCCTAGCTAGATCTTCTTGGAAGAGCCTTTCTTAGAGGTCAAAGGAATCATCATGATGATTAGGAGCAGGTTCTTTTTTTTACGGTTTTGAGCAAAAAAATTCTTCTCCTTCCTGCTCCATGATTCCACTGTTTCCTTCCAAGTCAGGGTCTTGCCATCATGATTAGTGACCTGAGGGAGTTGAGGAAGACTAGGAAAGATCTGCCGATGCATAGGAAGCGCTGTTTCAAATGAAGGCGCATTTTGGCGTGTATAATCCATTGCTTAGGACCATGTACCTTGTATTTCTTCATATGTTTTGATCAAGCTCATAATTTTTATGAAATCACCTCAAGCAGCTCTCCTGGTTACCCTTCAACAATATGAGGGAAGTAACGTTGGAGTTTGAGGTGATTTCATAACAACCTGAGCTTGATCAAAGTTATACAAAAAGTGATCTCCTGATGGCACCAAGACTGCTTAACTAACTGATTCAACTCGGATTCGCCATTGGTGTTGATGCAAAAGCCTCCAAAGGCTGGTTGGTTGAAGAACACACCAAAAATTCTTCAACTCTTTGGACACAACTTGTCCTAGTTGGTCCCACGGAGCGTGCCAAAAACTGTTGACGTAGTGGATTGCACCCTAGGCAGGAGGCCGAGCTCCTGCCTTCCACACGCACCAATGGAAACTCTCCTCTCGCCTGTGGGACTGGCAAAGCTGGAGGGGAGAGTTCTAGATAAGGGCTAGCTGCCTTCGATGTATCTTTTAGGTCCTGGATTCCCTACTGCTAACAAATAAATAAAAAAAAGGGGGGGTTGAAAAGGGAGAAGGATGCTGAAAATAGAACCTAAACCTAAACTAAAAAGGGCGATACACCAAAAGAGGTGACCCACTCAGCCTGAACATACACTTTTCACCAAGAAGGAGCTGTCATACACTACATCTGATGTGAGAAACTCTTTTGTACCAGTGAGTTAGGGGTCTGTAGAGATACAGGGAGGAACTATCAAAGGTGTTCTAAGACACACTTTGGTAGCCTATTCACATGCGTCTATATTCCTACTATAGACACTTTTGGCAGACCTGCAGAAGAAGAGACTTCACAATGCACTATACATGCTGGAATCGTTCTATGGAAAGCATAAAAGAAAATGACTTAACACAAAAGAAAACATAGACATATGCGTGAGTGCAAGCTCAAATAGAGGTAAAAAGCGCTAAGTCTTGATTCAAGGTAAAATTCGGTAGAATTCTACCTTACAAGCCTGAGAGATTTTTGGGCAGAGCTTTGCCTTAAGGCTAAGAGATGGATCCCCTCTCAAAATGAGAATTTTACAATATATAGAAAGAAAATAAGTAAAGGCGCCACTTTGAAAAAGGCTTTGGCGCTCTTTGACAAGTTGGCCCATGTGCGTTGAGAGCATCGAGAAGAGGAAGTCACTGTTGCTGATGTCATCCTTCTAAAAAAGCCCTGCTAAAACCATGTGTAATCGTCGGTCTTGACTTTGGCGTTCAAACATTGATGTGAAAGCATGGGCTGTGCCTCTTTTCTACAGACAAGACTGCTCTTTTTAGATATTCATGCGGTTTGTCTGCTTATAAATGCAAAATGGACAAAACAAGCCGCACTGCTTACTGTTTGCGCTATTTGATGACCACTTGGCAAGCACTATTCCAATTGCAAGAATAAATCCCTGAGTTGACACCTCTTCTTTGCCACCAGGACTGTTTGTTCGTTTCTACACTTTGTCTCTTCCTAGTTTTGTCTCTTTCTGGCTCTTTCGGCCCTAGGGGCTATCTTCTTCGCGGGTCACTGAGTTCCTTGGGCTGCTCTTTAAGCTTTTCAAAATCAATGGCTATTTCACCATTTTAAAATTGACGTTCGTGGGCCTGTCACTGTTTGAAAACAAACAGCTAGTTTTCTGTGCTTGATTTTGACGTCTTCGGGCCCATCACCCCTTGGACTTTCCTTGGCCTTTCTCTTTCTTTTGGCTTCTTGTTGCTTCCTTTCCTTCGGACTTCTTGTTTTTAACCTTTTCGAAGGGAAGGTGACCCTTCGGCTTTTGGAGAAATATCCTTCATTTAGCATCCGAGAGTCCCTCGCAAGGGCACCTGCCCTTCGGGGTCCTTTGGTGGCCTTTTCCCTTCGGCGAATTTCTCGCAGACATTTTCACCTCAGAAATTTTCCCGCGGACAAAAAGTCCGCAAGAATTATTTTTTGATCACTTTGCCTTAGTCCTTCGAGATTTCTCTTTCGGGCTTTTCTCTCGCAGCTTCCCTGAATTTCTTCGAACTTTTTGTCTGAAGGAATTCCTTCAAACAAAAAGTCCAAAAGAAATCATTCTATGCCTTTGAAAAGTGCCCTTCGGGAAAATTGGAAACGACCCTTTCGAAGGGTATTTCCTTTGCCTTAAACAAATTTCCGAAAGAAACTTACCTGTTTGGCCTTTCTCTGTGGCCTCTTTTGAAAGTGTTCCCTGCCCTCCGCAAGGGCTCTTGAGATGGTCCATAACTACCCTCCGCAAGGGCACTTGTCCTTCGGGAGACTCTCTTGAACTTTTTGATTGAACCACTCCTTTGAACCGAACGTTTGAACCAAACTTTGAATCGAGCCAACTAAACCAAGTCATTGAACCGACTGAGTGAACCAAGTGATTGAACCATTTGATTGAACCAAAGCCGTTGAACAATTTGATTGAACCAGAGCAATGAACTTTGTCGATTGAAATTTGCCGTTGAACCAAAGCGATGAACTTTGCCAAATGAACTTCGCCGTTGAACCAAAGCGATGAACCAAAGCATTGAACCAATCGATTGAACTGGTTCAATGGTTCAATGGTTCAAAGTTGCTAACTCTTAAAAAGATCATGTCGTTAAATCCCGACGTTGAACCACTTTTCCAACCTTAAGGAAAATCTTCGAACCATTTCAGCTCTCTTTCCTTGTGAATTTCTTCAAACAAGAGTCTGAAGAAGCTTTGTAAAACCTTGCACTCTTTGAACTAGTTCTTCATCTGCCGAAAGACTTGCTTGCAGAGTCCATAGAAACACCTGCAGAGTCTATAAAAATGTCTGCAGAGTCCGTAGAAACTTCCAAGACTTGTGCAAAACCAAAAAATGTACTGGCTCAAAACAGCAGGGGAAAAAGGGGACCGATTTTGGCCTGCAGGACCAAAATGGTCAACAAGCACTTTGAGAGAAACTCCCCCTTGGGCAATGGCACATTTGCCTAACTCTTACTTTGACACATTCAAGTCCGATTCCTCTAGCTCCATTATTCCTCAACAGATCATGTATATAGCATTGGTTTGAAAGACCAATCAATGATTGACATATCTCTCTATAGATAGGAATAGTAATCTAGAGCCAACATACCTTTGTCACCTCCTTTGTCATCAAATAACAAAGAGACTATAGCTATCTCACCAGACTGCCTTTTCTCTTAATCCAGGAGTTAATAATATTCCTTCAATACTCCCCTAGATCCAAGCCCTATGACTAGTATCTAGTGATGTGATGTAAGATCTATTACTCCTAGATTTTATTTTTTGGCATCACTTGAGCAATTACAGATCTCCATACATAGTCCTCTGATCCTAAGACCAGACCAATTACAAAGCTTTCACTTTTTTACTCATGAGGATTTAGTATATTGTCTAGGCACCTAACTTGGTCTGATCAAGTCATCATCTCAGCCTTCTTGAGTCAACATCTGTAGCAGATAGTATCTTTTCTTTCAATTATGACTGAAGCTTTCACATATGCTCCTTTTCACATCATGCATGGCTCCTCAAAACATTCAGATTATCTGAGTTAGCTCGCCCTAACTCCATGGTTTATGCAGCTTATCATCTTCAAAACTCAAGATTTTCTTTGTTATGTAGCTCAAACCAATCTCAACCAGCATCCACCTGAGTATTTTCAAATCTGCCACCATGGGTCATACAAAAAGCTCCTTTATCCTGAGCCTTCTTTATCCTGACAAACTAAACAATCTAGCTCCCCCTTGCTCTACTGACCTATTAATAATCAATACAAGACTACTCAACATAGGATCATTTACACATTGATATAGCATTGGTCTAAAAAGACCAATCAACAATCTTCATATCTCTATATCGATTGATATTATGATCTTAGAGCAACTATACTTGCTTCCCACTTGGAAGTCTCCATATCCTGACTTTCGAATTAGAGTCCGTGAACACGTTGTTAGCATACTAACTCTACCTCATCAGACACCATATTCATAGTACTTGACTCATCTTGGCATAGCAACATCACCAAGGAGCACTCATTCCTGCCTTCAACATCTTCTGAAGAGCACCACTCACTTCTTTACTTAAAGCGGTCTCTTAAGAAGCATAGATAGAGACACCTTATTTCATAGTGTTTTAGAACAGTGTGAAACCAGGAGTTACACATAACTCCTCACAGTTCTCCTTAGTCTTCTTGTCCTTTTTCTTGTTCTTAGGGTTGAGACAAGTGGCATGCTCATCCATCAAACTGTTCTCCTTTCCTTCTAGTATTGGAATACATGGAGACAATATGGATCCATGATACACCTGTTCATCTGATGAATCTTCCTTGCAGCTAGAAATCTCATCACTAGGCCCAGAAGATTGACACTTTATGCTCATTACTTGCTCTACTACAACTGGATGTTCACTTGACTATGTGCATACCCTTGACTTGTCTTCAATCAATTTATTGGGCTTCTCCTTGAGCTTTGTCTTCTCCTTCTCAACAATGGTTGATGTTGAGATCTCTTGACCCTTTCCAGCCTCTGTTTCACTCTCCACCACATCAACTAGATTGATGTGATCCGCAGACTCATCATGCTTCATGTTCACCACCTTTGGTCTCCATGAGCCTGGATAAGCTTGTTCTGACTTGTAGACCTCTGCTTGCAGACCCTGACCATGTGTCCCTCATCATGGCAGTTGACACACCCTTGCTCACATTCTTGGTCTCTTTGTGTGTCTTGATGGGTCTCCTTTCTCCTTCCTAGAGGCTTGTGAACCTTTGTTCACATTTGGAGGCATACCTTTCTGTGCTTTTGATCTCACAAAGCTTGCTCTACAATGTTTAGCTATATGACCAAAATCATTGCACCAATAACACATTGCATTTGTATCTAACAAGGATGCAACTGAATTTTTGCTTATAAAGTTATTTCTTCTTGTAGGTACAATTCTACATTTACTAGCCTTATGACCAAACTAATTATAGCTATAGCAATAACAATAAAAAGATGAAGAATACCTGGTCATAGTATTAGGTTGCCTTGCTGATCAACTTCTCTTTGTGTAACTGGCTGCATCAGTTACATTTGTCTTCTGCATCTTCTTCGAAATTGCATAGACAAATTCTTTGTTCTTTGCCTTAGGCTTTTTCTCTCCTCTAGCCTTCTTATCAGCGTTGCTTGTATTCGACTCTGCTCCATTGCACACTGTCTCCTTCTTGGACCCTGATCCTCCTCTTTTGAAGTTGTCATACAACTTAGTAGATGCATTTGTCATGAGATTCTTTCCTTTCTCATAGCCAAGTCCAGAGCTTTCTTTTGAGGGCTTTTGTGAGTTGATCAGTGCATCAAATAATGTCTGAACTTCCTTTCAAATTTAGACCCTGTCAATTTGCTCTTTAGCCTTCTCAAGCTCCTTTCTCAGAGCAACTATTTATGCCTCTAGCTTCATACATTCAATAGACTTGAGGTGTAGTTCAATCTTGACTACATCTTATGTTCTTTTGAGCTCTTCAATTTGATTCTTTAAGCTCACCACTATCTAATCAGGCTCTTCAAGACTCTTGGACAGATTTTCAATTTCCTTTTGTCCAATCTTCTTTTGTTTTGAGTTTTCCTTCCTCAGACTATCAATCTCATTTAGGGCACAAATGAGTTCTCCTTCCAGATCTACTTCTCCTTCCTCTTCTTCATCCCAATCTTCATCATCATCTTGATTTGAATCCTTTGAGGTTGATTCTATTGCCATGAATAGAGATTCATTTCCCTTTGCTACAAAGCCATAGTCATAGTCATCATCCAAACTCATTGTATTCCATTGAGTCACTATCTTCCTTTGTGTACAGACCTTTCTTGTTCTTGGAGAAGTTCCTTCTTCGGGAATGGTGAGGTTTCAATCTTGTACCGTCCTCTTCTTGCTCAAAATCAACCTTTTTCTTATAGTGATATTTGACAACAAAATGTCCTATCCTACCATAGTTAAAACATTTTAAGGGTAACTTACCTTTGTATTTTCCAGATCATCTTTTCAATCTTCTAAAAAAGTTGGCAACTTCTTTATCTGCATTCTTAGATCCCGATGTAGTTGAAAACTCTGAATGCAACTTCTCTTTTGGAATAGTCTACATTGCCCATTCTCATCTCATAGATAATGAAGGTTCCATGTAGCTCATCTATTGTGAGGTTGTCCAAATCTCTTGCTTCTATTGCAGAGATTTTGAAGTCGTATCTTGATGGTAGAGATCTCAAAACCTTTTTGACCATAGTTGACTCATATATTGTTTCTCCAAGTCCTCTGATAGCATTCACAATCTCATCTACCTTAAGGAGGTAGTCTGCAATCTTCTCTTCCTCACTCATTTTGAGGCTCTCGAATTGTCCCTTGTATGTCTGCAGCTTGGCTTGCTTCACCTTATCATCTCCTTCATAGATTCTCTTCAACTTGTTTCAGATGTCTTTTGCACTTTGACAATGCATAACTTTGACAAACTCTAAGTTTGACAGTCCACAAAGAATAGCATTCTTTGCCTTGGCATTGTTTTCATATGCCTTCTTGGCAGCCTGATCAGGAGGAGCTACAACAGGAGTTGTATATCTATTTACCACAAACATTCATACATCAAATCATAATGAGGACAAATATGTTTCCATTCATATGCTCTAGAAAGCATAATTAGATCCATCAAAGAGAGGTGCTTTGTTTGAGGAGGATCTTTCATGACTAGCCATTGTGTTCACTAACCAATATCTATCTGAGCTAATTAAGCTTCTTCCTAAGGAACCCTAGGCTCTGATACCAATTGTTGAACACAAATATCTAATGAGAGGGGAGATGAATCAGTAGATCAACTAAAAACTAGTTCTTTAACTTTTTAATGAAGATACAAAACATATGCATATCAAAGAACAAATGTAGAGATCACATACACACAAAAGCACAATACACCAAATTTATATGTGGAAAAACCATGGTGAGAATCGCGGCTAAAATCTACTAGTCTAATCTAACCTCACAGTAAAATCACCTCACTTGCAAAACCACACTAGTTACATTCAAGGACACCTATCCTAAGGAGATACCAATCCCCTAACTGAGCACCAACTCAATCTAACTTTATTCGTTACAAGATTTAAGGGAAGCAACCCTAAGGAGACTCCAATCCCCTAACTGAGCACCAACTCAGTTTGTCTGATGGCACCAACCAATAAGAACTATGGAGCTACAACTCCAGCAGACAAGATAGATTCACAAATGAATCCAGTTCAATTTCTTTGTTACAAGTCTAGTTTATAACTGCTCACTCTTTGCTCATTCTCTGTGTGCTTTTTCTTTCTCTCTGTTTAATCTCTGCACATTCTCTGTGTGCTCTTTCTTCCTCTCTGCCTCACTCTGTGTCCAGTTGCCTTTCATTATATGTCTGCATACATCCTATGTGGCCACCATTCACATTTTCTCTAATGGCACTTTTCATTTTCAACAACAGTAGTGATAGCCCATTTTCTTTATCTGCGTATATCTGGATATGTTATGTGTAGACACAGTTCATTCTACTTTTTTCTTCCACCTTTTACTTTGTCTACGTATGTCTCTAATCGACATTTTACACCATATGCTTGTCTCTAATTGATGGCCTTTGACTCACTCTCAGAATTGCGATGGCAGCAACAACGGTGCCAAAAAACACATTACAACGTTCAAGATGTCGTATATGTATAAACAATGTAACTTAGGGTTTTCTATCTCCAATTGCATTCACACTTCAACTACAATTAACCGGTTCTCATTAAAAGCGATTTTGACTTATGCTCTTTCCCGTGTCTCGGTTCATGCATCACATTGCAATGGTCAAGTCTCTTTACCATGTTTGGTAACTGCTGGATTTATCTCATAAATGCACAGTCTCCTTAATCAATGATTGATCGGTTGGATCAATCAATCTCGGGCTCCGTGTAGACTGTTGATGCTTAAAATTGTGTTTTTTCCAACTCAAACAATGAGAAGTTTCAAGAATGTGGGACTTGCGACCTGAAATGACTTCCAAATTTTAAAGAAGCTAGCTCTTCTTTATCTCAAATGTATAATGAGGAAAGAGATAGGAATTAAACAGAAACACAAATGCAACGAAAGAAAATCTAACTATGGCGATACGCCTAAATTTAATTCGACCCTTAATTCTAAGCACAGTGAAGCTATATTTAGGATTCAATTACATTGAAGAGCAAACTAGGCATGATGAATGTAAAAGATGAAAACAATAGAATCAAAGGCTCACAACTTAGACTATTCTTGCAATAACATAGAAAATATCAACAAAGGCACATAATTTTGTCTTCTCATTAATTTTCCAGTTACATAAAAGGCATAAAAACATGCACAATTATACAAACTTTCTAACTCAAAAAAATAGAACAAAGGCAAATGTTATTACTGGTCACAGCTAAAAAGTCTAAAACTTCTTGACAATAATCTCTTGCAGAAAATTCTCTCTATATCCTTCGATGATTCTAGTGATCTCTGCACCCCTATTTATAGCATCAAACTAGCTCTAGATTGCCTGCACGTTCCCAATCCAATGGCCTAACTGAACTCTAACAAAATTGGAAGTATCTAACAAAAGATATTTCTTGGATTTGACACGTTCTGTCTTCCTGTAGTTCATTCACTGAAATTGATATACAAGACACTTCCTACAGAGGAATGGGTGAAGACACGTGGAGTGTTTCGCTTACTCTACTTGAAAACTTTCTCATTATTCAAAAGGCATCAAAAAATGACACTTGGCAGCTTCCGAGGCACTTACCAAAGACACACGACACTTTTCGCGTAACTTATACTCTTTACTCTATCTTTGCTCAGGTGTATTCCGTCTTTGACATCTGTCACAGTCCGCTTCTTCGAACTTTAACAATTTACAGAGAATGGGACCCACAGCACTTCTCACTCGAACAACATCAAAAGAAAAATGGGGACACGTGTCATTATCTACATATTTTTAACAAATGACACGTAGCAGCTTCCGCTGCTTTTAGCTACCTTCTGAGAATCCTGCAAAAGGTGACACGTGGCGATCTCTGTAGGGCTCTGGTTATACTATAGAAACATTCGGGCTTTATTTTTAAATTCATACGGATGGTGACACTTGGCAGCTTCTGCTTGCCTCAGAAACAAAACCCGGGTCCCACCACAGTCTTTACTTATCGATGAAACAAAATGAAGATATTTCGGATCTTGACACGTTGCGGCTTCCGCTTTCTTCAGCTAGGGATACGTGGCGTCTTCTGTTATTTTTAAAAAAACATGTTGAAACCTTTTGCAGTTGCCACTTGGTGCCTTCCACTTAACCCTGAGAAAAGCTTATTGAAAGAAGCTTTTGAAACGTATAAGACACATGAGACGCGGATGCCGACACTTGTCGCGCTCCACTGAGTTACCACGGGACAAATGACACGTTTCGAGCAACTTATAGAAATTATAAAATGTGCCTCGGCTGATGACACTTGGCAGTGTCCACTTGACTTTGATACTTAGACAAAATTTATGCGAAAAGAAACTCGCACCTGCGCTCTGAGTCAAAAATCTTCACTATCTCGAACCAAAATGTGCAGGGACAAAACTTGGACTGCACAACTAAAACTCAAAAAATGAAAAATGTAGAGTTTTTTACTCTACAGTTCTTGGCAACCCCGAGGACTTTTGAGCCTGCTCAAAAAGAATAATCCACAATCTCCCGCATGATCAAATGTGACCAAAATCACATCAATAAGGCTGTCTAATAAGTAGACCACTCATCATCAGATAATCCCTGCTTATTTTGCGATTCATGGAAGGCTAAATCAAGATTGATAATATCCTCGTGTGAAAATTTTTGCAAAATATGAACTGTAGCCTTCAATTTAAATTCAAGATGGGAAACGAGAATCAAAACAGCTTCTACTTCAGGCACTGACGAATCATCTCTTAAACCTTGAAAAATTCCCTGATCATTTTGCCTGGCTAACAACAAAAGTTTAATCTCATCAATCATCAACACAGTGTTGCTATCAGGAAATGGGGAAGGAAGACCTAATTGCACTAGATATTCAATGTGTTGTTTCATGTCTTTGATTCCGTTTTTCATCACATCTAGAACCTCTCTGCAATTGATTGCTACGGAGTTGCAATTGAGAACTTCATTCACTCTTATAGCAACGATCATTCTATCATTAATCCCTATTGCTGACAACGTTCCATCAGTTGCATCATATAGCTTTTGCAGCAATGTTTGAGAGTCAAACAGTCTCACAAAGACAGTAGACAGAGTGTCTTCTATTGAAGTCTCCACCTTTTCGCATAATTTTTGTGCATTTAGCAGAAAGGTTAGAGAAGGTCTGAGCTGAATTATCTCCTTAGAGATTCTTTTCCATATTGATTCATAAAGATCCTTAAATAGATTCAAAACCCCTGCATTCTTTGGCCTATTAGCCAACTCAAATGTCAATTGTTATGTCACTTGTCACTCGGCTTGAAGTTGGGCCTGTATAGCAGCGGTATTGTTCTGCTCATTTAGCAGCTTCTGTTGAAGTTGAGTGACCTATAGCAGGGTTTTTTCACATTTTCCCTGTAATGCTACCTTTTTTCACCTTAAGGTTGTCATTGCATCTTTCACCTGCATTAGCCCTGCTTTCAAAGAATCATTTTGGGCCTGAATACCGTGGTGAGGCTGAAGAGAAACATTATCTTACAACTGTTTATTAAGACTCTCTATTTCAATATTCTTAGTTTTGATCTCTGTAGTCAAACTGCTACAGTTTGCCTTCTATTGGGCTAGATCAGCGTCCATCTTCTATAGCTTATTTGATATTTTCAAATAATCTTCATCTACTGCAGAAGTGGATTCATTTAGCAGCTCGACCCTATTTTGTGCTCTGAAAAGGGACATGTCTATAGCCACTACATTCATTGTGTAATCTTCAGCTGCATCTGCTCATTTGGCTTGACTATATTAGGTGACAAATGGGTCACCGTTAGTTGCTGTTGGATTGGTTTAAATTGTGACCTCAGATGTGGTGTAGCCAAGGCTTTATTATTTTTATTTCTCTTTTTCTCCATTCAGGCTTCCCTTGCCTTCTTAGCAGCATCTGTTTGAGTTTGGAAGGTAGAAGGAGAGGCAATGTGCCCACCCGCAAAAGGATAACCTTCTGGGAAGCCATATGGAATAGCCAAATGTTGGTTAGGGGAAATCTGAAGAGGTACTTTCTTAGGGATAAAGGGGGGAAAATGAGGCAATGATATGGCCTGAGTATGGATAGATGCAGCAAAATGAGAAATGGACATAGCAGAGGTGGTAGGGGACATTATTTGGCTAGATGGAATCATCACCCCTATACGAGAAGAAAGAGATTGAGAAGGAGAAACAATACTTACCTGATAAGCAACCGAAGTACTTTGTGGTTGGTGTTGTGAGGGTTTTGCCCTCTCCTCTGAATCAAGTTGAAACCTCAGCCTCTTATGTTTCCTTGGTGTTTCTTCTTCTATCTTTGATTCCTTCTCTTCAAAATTTACCATTGCTACTAGTGGTCCTTGTGTAAAACTAAGAACCCCAAGGGCTGACGCTGATGGAAAAGTTTTTGGTGGTGAAGATACCACACTCTTTTGTTTTTCAATGATACTAAGAGATTGGGGCCAAATAGTTTGCCCTGGGGTTTGCGATGTTTAACTAGATTCTGCTCTGGCTTCTGGCTCTCCACCTTGTATCTGTAAATTGCTTATATCAGGGCTAGAGATAGGAGACAGATGACATTCATCCCAGAGTTCCTTCCATTTCTCATCTGAATCCACATTTCCAAAGAGTGAGTTGTCTGACAAATCTCTTGCCTATATTTCTAATAGGCTTCTATTTTCTCAAGTTTTCAGTCTTTGTTCTTCAATCAAAGCCCTTATTAACCCAGAATTCATTCTGATTTTAGGGTCAAAATCCCTTTTCTTATCATAAAAAGTCTCCCATGGCTTGGCCTCCTCTGAGGGTAAATTTGTCAATTCCATATATAAATCAAGAATATCTTCTTGAGAGTTTCTTCTATTTTCCCAAAAAAGACGGCTCTCATGCGCAATTCTGGCAGAAACCTTATTATTCTTGACCCATGAAGTTATGAAACCATTTGGGTCATATCCCCATTCATCTTCAATTAAAAAGAAACCTAGGAAGGCTAGCTTTCTCAGCAACACGAGCTCAACATCTCTGACCTCTACGGCCATGTTGTTTGTCACCCATGGAACATCACACATTTTTTTCTTTTTCTTCCCAGTGCCATATTATCCACCACAGACACTTGCCTGGTGACTTCTAAGAATGCTAACCTAAGGGTCAAAATCTTAGGTAGCAACATTAGTTCTCCACTAAAACCATGGACTCTCATAATAGTATGATGGGATCCATAAAAGTAATCACAAGGAATAGTGCAATTGGTTATAAGGCCTGAGACACTTGGAGTCAATCTATTTACAACCGGTTCTGGGCTCAGATGACAAAAAATAGGGGCAACAAAAGGTTCTCAAAATTCATATGGGTCACTGGTTTTGGACAAGATGTGTCCATGCAGACATAGGAATGGTCCTATGTAGACCGAAGCTTGGGTCATACATATTTAGATGCATGTGTTGGAAAAAGATGCCAAAATTTTGATACAACATGAGATGAAACAGATAAGAATACTTGAAAACCCCTTTAGATTTGAATTGGGCGAGTTGTTCAACCATTGAATATGCAATCTGCTAAGAGAAATCAAGCTGATATTCCTGAGTCTTGTCAATAGTTTTCAATCTGAAAACAATGGCCATTTGTTCTTCATAGACAGTTGTATCTTCTTTCATTTCAAAAATGAAAGCCATCATGGAAAGTGCATCTTGACTAGCTTGTGCAAATTGTACTCTTGTTGTTGGCAGTGTCGGCACAGCGGTATCATCATCGCCTAATTGCCATTCTGATTTAAGAAACCTCAATTGAGTATTGACATTTGCCCATGTTTTTTGCATTTTGGCAATCGTAGGAAACGTAGTTGTCTTGTCATGATACAAGGCCAACATGTCTCTGATAGCCTTTGGTGTAATCTGCACCGTGAATGGAACCTGTTGTATGGTATTTGAGGGAGCATGAAACAAATTGGCGTATATTTCAACTAAGTCAGGGCACGGATACACACCTGGGACAATGAATTGTGCCAGCTGGGAAGTCCATATCCTCATTGCGAATGTTTCGTATTGTCCAACCTTGGCCCTTTGAAGACATCTTTGATGTGCTCCTTCTCTTAGAGCTTTGCTAGGCTTGTGAAGGATTGGGTCCATGATTCCATCTGCAAAATCTTTCACCTTTGCTGGGTTGTTTGCATAACCAACTTCAGTGACTCTAGTCAGCGAATAGGTCTTTAATGGTTGTGCAAGGGCCGAAGCATATGATTTGCTTGTGAGAAACTTATCAAGGGATTCATAAATTCCAGACCCTTGTTGCGAAGACTGTGCTCCCTCCATATCTATATCTATACTTAGAAATAGTGAACTGTGGTAACAAAAATGGAGTTTTGCAATAGGGAAGGCACTTTCAGTAAATAGGTTTGCTTATAAAGCAAAATTGCAGATAACAGGGATTTTCTAGCAGATACATGAACGTTTGAGACACTATTAAGCTTTAACTCTTGTTATGGGGTATTTAATGACCCATCAAGTCTCAAAAATGGCATTAAAATCAGATAAAAGTTATCAAATCTTACCAAATCTGTGTAGGACAGCAAGTCAGACACGTCATGAAAGTGGCTGCGTAAGGGTACCTTAGGGAATACTGGAGATTTGAGAGAGATTTAATGTGTCGAGAGTTTTGAAATTTTTGAAAAAAATTTGAGCTGCGGCCACGTGTTCAAAGAACACTTTTTTAAAAGAAAGAGCGGGAAAGAAAAACGAGAAAACAAAGCAACAAGGAAAGAGAAACTATCTAACTATAATACATTAGAGACATAGTTTAACTGAAATATTTCAGATAGATCCCATTCACAGGAATCTCTTCAAGGTCGCCTTCCATTATTTCTAGTTCAAAAGAATTTTTCTGTTTACATGTGCGAATTTTATAGGGGCCAGTCCACAATACTTCATATTTAGTATGTTGCCTCGACTTGACAGCTCTTGCATCTCATTTCAAAATAATTGAGCCTACTTCGAAATGGGAATTTGAAGCACTTTTATCGAAATAGTCTTTAATTGTTTTCTGTTGCTTTATTAATGAATCATGTGCTGCATCTCTCTTTTTTTGAACTTCTAAAAGTTCAGCAAGTCTGACCTGCATGGGGCCATTTTCCTCAATTTCAATTCGTTTTAATAGTTGGAGAGCAGGAATATCCAAGCTTAAGGGTATTACAGCAGGATTACCATAGACCAATTCATATGGAGACATTTTTGTCACCTGCTTAGGTGTGATTCTATTAGCCCACAGTGCTATATTAAGCACTTTATGCCACTCTTTGTGATGATCAGCCACTATTCTCTTGATGATTCTAAGCAGGTTCTTATTGGTTGATTTTGCCAAACCATTACCCTAAGGGTAATAATTAGAGGAATTTTTCAGATAGATTCCATGCTTTAATGCAAACTCAGATACTTTAGACCCTAAAATTACTCTAGCATTATCTAAAAGTATGGTGCAAGGAGCCCCAAAGCGAGTAGTGATACTCCCTATAAAATCTAGGATCACATTTTCTATTGCTTCTTTGAGTGGCACTGCTTCAGTCCATCTGGTGAAATAATCTGTGGTAATTAGAATCCATTGACGCTAAAATTGTGCTAGATCCTAGCCAATCAACAATGAGAAGTTTCAAGCTGCGGGACGATGCGGCTTGAAACAACTTCTAGGTTTTAAAGAAGTTGGTCTCTTCTATTCTATGGTTGTTGGGGAAAAGGGATAAGAGACTAACAAAAACGCAAAATGCAAAAATTAAAACCTATCTATGGCGATGCGCCTGAGCATAATCCTAATCCTCGCTTGAGCATAATCCTAATCCTAACCTGAGCACAAAGTGACTATTATAAGATTATATTACATTTAAGAGCAGACAAGTGCATGATCAATGTAAAAAATTGGAATAACAGAAACAAAAGGCTCACAACAACGAAGTCTTTTGCACAAAGACATAGTGTTCTATCTTCTTAGTAGAATCCTCCAATCACATAAGAGGTGCAGAAGTCACGCACAGTTATGTAGAACTTCAGACTCCAAAAAATAAGACAAAATCAAATAACATTTCCAATCACAACACTAGAAAATCTACATTATAGACTATTTTGCAAATGACATAGAGAACACCAACCAAGGCATGGAGCTCAAATTTTCTTAATTCATTCAGCCACATAAAAGGCACAAAAACATGCATGATTATATCAACCTTACAACTCAAGAAAATTGAGACAAGAGCAAATGATATTACTGGTCACAAACCTCAGAAAGTCTAAAACTATGAGAATTCCCACTTTTTCTTTTTAGATTTTACAACCCTCATATAGCCTTGGATGTCTCTTTAGATCACTTCCTTTCCCGCACAATCTTCTCCGTCCTTCACCTCTTTGGTCGCTCAACTGTCTCTTCTGCCCCTGTTGTTATGGGACAAACAGACGGTGCCTTTAATGCTATGGAGGGCTCCAAAAATCTATCTAACGAACTGTTTCATCTACTCGAATTAACTCTTGTTGATTTTCCCTCCATTTCGCTTTAATAGGCAGGCGGGCACTTTGAAAGGGAAGAGGACACTTAGCCAATTTATGAAAACTCTCATTTTGATCGAGAAGGCACCGGAGGATGACACCTGGCCGCTTCTGCTTTCTCTTTGGCTGTGCTGTAGATTTATTTGGGACACATATTAGACTTTTACGGCTGGTGACACTTGGCAGCTTTCGTAGACTTTTGAAGTAACACTCCGGACCCACCACCATTTAATATTTGTCAATAGAGCTTGATGATGATTTTCTCGAGCGTTGACACGTGGAGGCTTCCGCGGCTTTGAAGAAGATAAATGGCATCTGCCACTTCTTCGTCTAGGGGTACGTGGCACTTTCCACTTCTCATTTGGGGATGGAGTAGAAAGGGACCGGAGAGTGACACTTGACGCTTTCCGCTTTCTATGCTGCTTAGCTTGTTGAAAGTCTTTGAATGAAATGCAGACGCCGATATGAGACTCAGATGCTGACACGTAGTGCATTCCGCTTAACTACTACTGGGTATGTGGCACGGCCTGCGGTTCTCGAAAGTTACAAAAAGGGGACTCGAAAGATGCCAACTGGCGGCTTTATCTCCCGAAAAGCTACACTTGGTAGCATCCACTTGAACTTATACTCAGGCAAAAATGAGACGAAGGAAATAAGAAGGGGAAAAAGACTTGTGCTCGGAGGGCGACACTTGGTAGCTTCCGCTGCATCTCAACACTTAGGCAAAACGAACCGGCCCTCTACTTTAAAATTCTGTTGCTCTATCCAAAGTGACAAGAACCAAAATTGCAACGCTTGAATCAAAAAAATAAATTAAATACGACGTAGAGTAAAAATTGCTCTACAGTTATTGGCGACCACCAGGGCTTTTAAGCCTGCTCAAAAAAAACCCCCAACTCCCGCTATGCGGCCACGTGCTCAAAGAACACTTATTTTTAAAAAAAAGGAAAATAGAGCAACAATATTTAAAGCAAACTACTATATACAGCTAACCAGGTATATTTGCCTCCCTCTTGGATCAAAAGGAACATTTTCGAAGTCTCCTTTATGGCGAGAAGACCTATGGTGCCAGACAAATCGCTGAATGGGAAGGAGATTTTGTGACCCGCTCCTCTTGCCTGTCACCTTGCTTGGTTTGTATTCGAGTGGATCAAAATCGAACATGCTTTCGACATATACATACTCTGCTTGTTCTTGGAAGCTTGTCGAATGTTGGTCCCTCGAATTGGTGCTCTTCACCAAAAAATTAGTGGTTGTTGGTTTATCACCGTTAGCCCTTTGTTCTGCACATTCCCTCTGCAGTGCATCATGGCTTGACCCGTTTCCTTCTGCTTCGTGGTGGACCGCGTCAAACTCATCCTTTGTTGCATTATCCTCCTCTTTCATGACTTTATCCTCTTGAAAGGATAATCTTGAAAGAGCACAATAATTTTGCACATATAACTGAAGCTTAATGTTGTTCTGTTCATCTGTAACCAATTCATAGCTATCTTGCAAAGTGAGAAGAAACTCTGAGATTATTTCCTCTTCATCAGCATTCCAGCTTGCATAATTTCTTGGGGTTACAAGGGCTCCCATATTTGGTACAAGTACAGCTACGACTCCTCGTAGCTCTCTGATTCATGCGATCTTGAAAGAGGCTTCAAGATTGGTCTCACCGGGCATGCTAGAAAATGTTGATGGCGTAAAATTGCGCTAGATTCTAGCCAATCAACAATGGAAAGTTTCAAGCTGTGGGACGATGCGGCTTGAAACAACCTCCAGGTTTTAAAGAAGCTGGTCTCTTTTGTTTATAGGTGTTGGAAAAAAGGGATAGGAGATTAACAAAAACACAAAATGCAAAAATTAAAACCTATCTATGGCGATGCGCCTGAGCATAATCCTAATCCTAACTTGAGCACAGAGTGACTATTATAGGGTTCTATTAAATTTAAGAGCAGACAAGTGCATGATCAATGTAAAAGATTGGAATAACAAAAATAGAAGGCTCACAACAACAGAGTCTTCTGCTGAGATACATGAATTGTCAACAAAGGCATAGTGTTCTATCTTCTTAATAGAATCCTCCAATCACATAAGAGGCGCAGAAGTCATGCACAGTTATGTAAAACTTCAGACTCCAGAAAACAAGACAACAACAAATAACATTTCCAATCACAACACTAGAAAATCTATAGTATAGACTACTTTGCAAATGACACAGACAACACCAACCAAGGCATGGAGCTCAAATTTTTTTAATTCATTCAGCCACATAAAGAGCACAGAAACATGCACGATTATATCAACCTTACAACTCAAGAAAATTGAGACAAGAGCAAATGATATTACTGGTCACAAACCTCAGAAAGTCTAAAACTATGAGAATTCTCATTTTTTTTAGATTTTACAATCCTGCTTATATAGCCTTGGGTGTCTCCTTTGATCACTTTATTTTCCGCGCAATCTTCTCCGTCCTTTGCCTCTTTGGCTGCTCAACTGTCTAATCTGCCTCCGCTGTTAGGGGACAAACAGACGGTGCCTTCAATGCTCGCAAGCCCCAAAATTCTACCCAGTGCACTGTTTCATCTACTCAAATTAACTCTCGCCAAATTTCCCTCTAGTTTCACTGTAATAGTAAAACAGGTACTCTGTTCTATTAGGACGAAAGATGATACTTAGCCAATTTATGAAAAACTCTCCTTTTGATCGAGAAGGCATCGGAGGATGACACCTGGCCGCTTTCGCTTTTTTTAAAATATCATCCGGGACCTGTCACAATCTTAATTCAGCGATTAGGCTTGAAGGTGATCTCTCGAAAGTTGATATGTGGCAACCTCCACTGCTCTTGGAAAGATACGTAGCATCTTTCGCTTTTCCTTTTGGGGGTATGTGGTGCTTTTCGCTTTTTAGGGATGGAGTAAAGAGGGACTCAGAAGGTGACACTTGGCAGCCTCCTCTGTAGTTTGATACTTAGCAAAATGAACGATGCATTTATGCGTTGAATGGAAAGCATTGACCCAGGTATTGAAACAAAGGCTCTTAGCAGTCAACACGTGGTGGCTTTCGCTGCTTCTTCAAAAGGTAATTCAGGGCCTCCACAACTGCCACCTAGCACTTTCTGCTCTCTCTGTCGCTCAGCTCATCGAAAGTCTTTGTCAAAATAGAAAATACGGGTGCCTCTTATGATATGCGGATGCTGACACGCAGTGCGTTCCGTTTAACTACTACTAGGTACGTGGCACGATCCGTGGTTCTCTGAAAAGTTACAAAGAGGTCTTCGAAAGTCACCAACTGTCCATCTCCGTCTTCAAGAGGCTGACACATGGTCGCTTCCGCTTGAATCCAATACTTAGGCCAAAATTGAAATGAAAAAAAACAAAAGGTAAAAAGGGATCGCGCTCTGAAGATGACACTTGGCAACTTCCACTGCGCTTCGACACTTAGGCAAAACGAACCCGTCCTCTGTTCCAAAACTCTGCGGCTTCACATGAAGTGCCAAAATTGTAGTGCTCGACTGAAAATAATTGAATACGACATAGAGTAGGAAATTACTCTACAGTTATTGGGGCGACCATTAAGGCTTTTGAGCCTGCTAAAAAAGAATTCGACTCCTGCTCGATCAAAATTTCAAAATTTATAGCTTCAAAAGAGCTGTCTAGAAGATAGACCACTCATGGTCGGATAATCTTTGCTTGTTCTGCAACTCATCAAAAGCCAAATCCAAGCTAACGAGATCCTTGTGCGAGAAGGTTTGCAAGCCCTGGGCAGTGGCTTTCAGCTTGAATTCTAGCTAAAAAATAGGGATTAGAATAGTTTCGACCTCAAAGGTTGGAGAATCATCCCACAATCTCTAAAAAACTATTTGATCCCTTTGCCTGGCTAGCATCAATGGTTGGATTTGGTCCACCATTAGCACCGTCTGTCAAGATCCTACTCCACCAATAAGAGTATATATGATTACCTCTTGTATTAGCAACTTAACATGGAATTCAACCAGAATGATAAGTAACTAGAAATATGAAACAACACAGGAATATGAGAGACAATACACAATTGTATTAATAATCACTCAGAAGAAAATACAATAAAAAAGATGCCACTTCTTCTTCCACCTCAAAGGCTTGCCACACCTCAAGGACTTCTTCCCTCTCTCTCTCTTACGGTCCCAACAATCAACTCCAATATAGAGTTGGTGTTCACCTCCACCAATCAGTAACAACGTTGTCAGTACACCAAGCACACAACCGTACTCCAAGTAGATCTCCCTGCTCTTTGCTACCACCTGCAAATCACCAGACCTTACTCACCATGTAGATGTCTCTACACCCTGAAGAACCCTTGTCCTTGCCTCACCAAGTCCTTATGATTCTTCAACCAGTACCCCGGTGGATCTCTTAGTAAAACTTGCACAACTTGCAACTCTCCCTGATCATACACACTCAGCACCCCTTTGGAACAAGGAGGAGCTACACTAGCTCTCTCTTCAAGCTCAATGGCTTTCTAGCACACTTTTGCAATACAGCCCATGAGTCTATTATATAGATCTCATGCATACAATAATTAGACTTTCTTAATTAAAATAATTAGACTCGCAACTCTAAGACTATAATTAGCCTTTAACATGCAAACTGACAATCCAAAAATAGACTCTTCGAAATCTGGATGCAAACTGCATGCTCGCACACAGGTTGCCGACGTCGGCTCCTCCTGACCGATGTCGGCCGACTTGTAATCGACGTCAGTTGCTTCTGCACTGCTATATGACCGACATCGGTTGATTAGACTGACATCGGTTGCCCTGCAACTCATTCTACAACTCTCTGCAACCTCCGTAACTTTCGTAACTCCTCTTGTTTGCATTTTGGTGAAGCTTTTAGCTCCACAACCTAACAATCTCTCACCTAAAGATAAATAACTGCAACTGTACCTATACTTGTACACTGTCTAATTCATTTATTGGCTTGTATCCCTCTTCAAGCTCTATCTTGAAGACCACCCACCACACGCCCTGTGATGCCTTTCCTGTCATCCAAGTAACCTGCCACATCCGAACCTACATATCCATGTAGTGAAGTCATTGACCCTGCATAACATGTTAACCTACTGTTAGTCCCTCTTAAATACCTGATAATCCACCTTTTCTGAATTGGCTCCAAATTTTCTGACAACTCTCACTGCTTGAGAAAACTCAGGTCTACACCAGACCTTATGTGATTTCGAACCCTGTTCTAAGCTAAGCTTGAACTGTCCAGCCCTTGGTGTGCTTACCGATTCTGCATTCTGCATCTTGAACCTCGCCAACACCTTCTTCACATCAACTCCTACCGGAGACCAAATCAACCTATGATCTTCTATGTCTCTTATGCCAAAGAATTTTGCTGCTCTAAATTTTTCATGACATACCTCTGAACTAACTTTACCTTTAGCTCAAAAACTCCCTGCATGTGTAACCCTATAATAAGCAACCACACCACATACAGTAACAAGATAATGTCACAACTCATCATCCACCTAGTAAAGACAAACACAATGGTTACACTGACATTAACTAAAACCCTGCTTTGTCATCCACCTGTCAAAAAATCTGTACCACTGTCCTGCAGCTTCCTCAAGACCATATACCT
The DNA here is from genome assembly GCA_037957365.1 of Torreya grandis. Taxonomy (NCBI): domain Eukaryota; kingdom Viridiplantae; phylum Streptophyta; class Pinopsida; order Cupressales; family Taxaceae; genus Torreya; species Torreya grandis. Next base: position 960,382 of record JARHVA010002692.1, read on the forward strand.
TGGCCTTCCGTCTCACATATCCATCCACTCTCTTCTTTAACTTGAGAATCCATCCATCTTTCAGTGCTTTCTTCCAGCTGACAACTCCACCAACAAACCCCTATTTGGTTCTTCTCCAAGGACTCACACTCCTCATCCATGCCAAGCTCTCACTGTTTCTAGATTCTACCTACATTATCTCTTCACATCTTCCTGGTTCTCGACTATCAGTGAGCAACTAGTAAGAAAGTGAACAACGAATATGAGGTCCACTTACCCTTTCAGTCCTCCATATGGGTGCTTGAGACTCCTTGACAGCGTGTTGTTCGCCCAACATTCGTCTCAATGATCGATCTTGGCCATCTCCCAATCTGCACCCGATCGACGTTAGTTTTCTGGGACTGACCCTGTCTGTCAACGTCGGTTTCCTGACCGACGCCAATGTACCTACTATCGACGTTGGTTTTTGTATGACCGACGTCGGTTCCTATTGCCCGACACCACCGACTCTGCTGATTTGCACATGATCGACGTCGGTGCATGTCTGTTCGACGTCGGTTCCTCCTGACCGACGTTGGTACCTGTGTTCGCCTGTGAGTGATGACTTTTTATCCGCGAGCTCTTTTTGTATCAAAACCCTATTCAAATTAACACAGCCCTGCTCAGAATCATTTAGTCTCCTTAGCTGATCTCTGTCTGTCATCTCCTCCATGAACACCAAGGCTTTCTAGTTCTTAAGTTTGTCAAAGATATCTGTTTTCTGCTTAAGAACATCCATTCCCCTCCTACATATGTGACTAAGCTTACAAAGCCACATCTCTGCAATAGAAGGTGAATCAGTAATATAAGTAGATAGATAAAGGATACCTACTTTCTTACCACCGTCTAATTCAAGTGCATCCACTATGAGAGTTACTGTGCATCTCTCATCACCTAACTTTCTTGAAGAAATTAGACTCATTTCCAAGACTGAAACCTGCATGACTTTCTTCAACACATGTGTGTTATCCGTCTGTAATTTTAGCTTCACTTTCCCTTCGTCAATAATCTGACAAGGCTCACCAACCCCTAAATAAATCTCTCTAAAGTCTCCAAAGACATACCCATGAAAAGATGCTCTATTTCGAGCTACATGGAAAGAGGCAAAAGAATCTATAAACAAAGATTCTACTTTATCCAGAGCAACCTATGCAATAACACCTGTAACATCTGCTTCTACACGTTGATCTTTTATCGACCAACAATCTTCTTTTACCTCCTCTTTTTTTCTATCAATCAAACCATTTGTGCTATTCAATTTCTCTATTTGTAGCTTACTTTCTTCTGTCATTGCTATACTCCCACTCAATCTGAAACCCTTGAGAGTGACCTGTAATCAACAAACACTAACCAGATCTTAACCCCCTGTTAGTCAATCCAACCAAAAACTCTGATACCAACTGTCAAGTGGTATCAAGCTCTAGAACCTATAACCAGGCTCTAATACCAACTGTTAAGATCTTACTCCACCAATAAGAGTATATATGATTACCTCTTGTATTAGCAACTTAACATGGAATTCAACCAGAATGATAAGTAACTAGAAATATGAAACAACACAAAAATATGAGAGACAATACACAATTATATTAATAATCACTCAAAAAAAAATACAATAAAGAAGATGCCACTTCTTTCACATCAAAGGCTTGCCACACCTCAAGGACTTCTTCCCTCTCTTTCTTACGGTCCTAACAATCAACTCCAATACAGAGTTGGTGTTCACCTCCACCAGTCAGTAACAACGCTGCCAATACACCAAGCACACAACTGTACTCTAAGTAGATCTCCCTACTCTTTGCTACCACCTGCAAATCACCAGATGTTACTCACCATGTAGATGTCTCTACACCCTGAAGAACCCTTGTCCTTGTCTCACCAAGTCCTTATGATTCTTCAACCAGTACCCCGGTGGATCTCCTAGTAGAACTTGCACAACCTGCAACTCTCCCTGATCATACACACTCAGCACCCCTTTGGAACTAAGAGGAGCTACACTAGCTCTCTCTTCAAGCTCAATGACTTTCTAGCACACTTTTTCAATACAGCCCATGAGTCTATTATATAGATCTCATGCATACAATAATTAGACTTTTTTAATTACAATAATTAGACTCACAACTTTAAGACTATAATTAGCCTTTAACATGCAAACTAACAGTTCAAAAATAGAATCTCTAAAATTCGCATGCAAATTGCATGCTCATACATAGGTTGTTGACGTTGGCTCCTCCTGACTGATGTTGATCGACTTGTAACCGATGTCGGTTGCTTTTACAATGCTATATGATCGACGTCGATTGATCAGACTGATGTTGGTTGTCCTGCAATTCGTTCTGCAACTCTTTATAACCTCCGCAACCTCCGTAACTCCTCCTATTTGCATCTTGGTGAAGCTTTTAGCTCTACAACCTAACACCGTCCTCGCATCTGAAAATAAAGAAAGAAGGCCTAGTCACACCAGATCTTCAATGTGTTGCCTCATTTCGCCAATGCCTTCTTTGACAACATCGAGACAGCTTCTGTAATTGTTCGCTGCGGCATTATGACTGAGCTCTTCGTTGACCCATTTCGCGGTGGCCATTCTATCAAAAATCTCCGCGGCTGCCAATGTTGCATCCCTTGAGCTGTAGAGCTTCTCCAATAAAGAATGAGAGTCTATGACTCTTTTGGAGATCGTGAGCAGAGTGCTCTGTACTGGATTCTCGACCATCTCGCATAACTACTGTGCTTTCAGAAGGAAGGTGAAAACTAGCATGAGCTAGAGAATCTCTGAAGAGATTCTCTCCCACGCTAACTTGTAAAGGCCCTTTACCAGCTGCACCACTCTGATATCTCTCGGCCTATTGGCCAGCTCAATTGCTAGTTGTCCAGTTCGTTGTTTCTCTGCCTAGAGCTGGGCTTGAAAAGTCACAGCCTTATTTTGTTCTTCCAACAACCTTTGCTGTGATTGGGTAACCTACAGTTGGAGTCCTTCGACTCTTCCCTGTAGTGTTGCATTTTCTCGTCTTAGAGCTATTTCTACATTCTTTACAAGCGCAAGCTCTGTTTTTAATAAATCATTTTAGGCCTAAATTGCCTGTTGAGTCTGGAGGGAAACAATATCTTGCAATTATTTTTGTAGACTAGCTATTTCATTGTCCTTCTGATTTATTTGTTCAGCCAACGTTGCCAGGCCGAGCGAACAAATGTGGCCGAAAGACTACACCATGAACGCAGTGGCCATCGACATGTCTCTGTTCAAGCCTCAAGACAGAGTCGAGCTCATGACTGAATCCACTTCTACGGTCACATAATATTATTTGAATATATCAAGGAGATTGCAGAAGATGGACGCTGACCTGGCCACAAAAAAGGTAAATTGTAGTAGTTTGGCCGAGCAAATAAACTAGAAGAATAATGAGATAGCTAGTCTGTGGAAACAGTTGCAAGATACTATTTCCCTCCAGACTCAATGGGCAATTCAGGCTCAAAATGATTTATTAAAGACAGAGCTTGCACTTGCAAAGGATGCAGCAACAGCTCTAAGACGGAAAAATGCAACACTACAGGAAAGAGTCGAAAGACTCTAACTGCAGGGTACCCAATCACAACAAAGATTGTTGGAAAAATAGAATAAAGCTGTGACTTTTTAAGCCCAGCTCCAAGTAGAAAAACAGCGGACCGCACAACTAGCAATTGAGCTGGCCAATAGGCCAAGAGATATTGAAGTGATGCAGCTGGTAAAGGGCCTTTACGAGTCAGCGTGGGAGAGAATCTCTTCGAAGATTTTCTGGATCAGCCTAGTTTTCACTTTCCTCCTCAAAGCACAGTAGCTATGCGAGAGAGTCGAGAATCTAGGACAGAGCACTCTAGCCACGATCTCTAAAAGAGTCGTAGACTCATTCTTTACTGGAGAAGCTCTACAACTCAAGGGATGCAACATTGGCAGCCGCGAGATTCCCGACAGATGGTCGCCACGAAATAGATCAACGAGGAGCTCAGTCATAATGTCACAGCCAACAATTATAGAAATTGTCTCGATGTCGTCAAAGAAGGCATTGGCAAAATGAGGCAACACATTGAAGATCTGGTGCGACTGGCCTTCATTCCCCATTTTCGGATGCGAAGACAGTGCTGATGGTGGACCAAATCCAACCATTGATGCTGGCTAGGCAAAAGGATCAAACAGTTTTTTCGAGCTTACGAGATGATTCTCCAACCTTTGAGATCGAAACTGTTCTAATTCCTATTTTTCGGCTAGAATCTAAGCTGAAAGCCACTGCCCAAGTCCTACAAACCTTCTCGCACAAGGATCTCATTAGCTTGGATTTGGCTTTTGATGAGTTGCAAAATAAGAAAATATTATCCGATTATGAGTGGTCTATCTTCCAGACAGCTCTTTTGAAACTGTAAATTTTGAAATTTTGATCGAGCGAGAGTCAAATTCTTTTTGAGCAAGTTCAAAAGCCCTGATGATCGCCAATAACTGTAGAGTAATTTCCTACTCTATGTCGTATTCAATTATTTTTAGTCGAGCACTACAATTTTTGCACTTCGAATGAAGCCGTAGAGTTTTAGAGCAGAAGACCGATTCATTTTGCCTAAGTGTCAAAGCGCAGCGGAAGCTGCCAAGTGTCATCTTCAGAGCGTGGTCCCTTTTTACCTTTTATTTCTTTTCATTTCAATTTTGGCCTAAGTATTAGATTCAAGTGGAAGTAACCACGTGTCGGCCTCTGGGAGACGAAGATGGACAGTTGGTGACTTTCGAGGACCTCTTTGTAACTTTTCAGAGAACGACGGATCGTGCCACGTACTTAGTAGCAGTTAAATAGAACGTATCACGTGTCAGCATCCGCATATCATAAGAGGCACTCATGTTTTCTATTTTGACAAAGACTTCTGACGAGCTGAGCGACAGAGAGCGAAAAGCGCTAGGTGGAAGTTCTGGAGGCCTTGAATTACCTTTTGAAAAAGCAGCGGAATCCACCACGTGTTGACTACCAAGAGCCTTTATTTCAATACCTGGGTCCATGCTTTCCATTCAACGCATAAATGCGTCATTCATTTTGCTAAGTATCAAAGTGCAGCGGAGGCTGCCAAGTGTCACCTTTCGGGTCCCTCTCTACTCCATCCCTAAAAAGCAGAAGGCACCGCATACCCTCAGCAAGAAAAGTGGAAGATGCCACGTATCTTCCTAGGAGCAGCGGAGGTCGCCACGTATCAACTTTTGAGAGATAACCTTCAAGCCTAATCGCTGAATGAAGATTGTGGCAGGTCCCGGATGATATTTTAAAGAAAGCAGAAGCAGCCAGGTGTCATCTTCTGGTGCTTTCTCAATCAAAATGAGAATTTTTCATAAATTGACTAAGTATCCTCTTCCGTCCTAATAGAACAGAGTGCCCATCTACTTGTTACAGTGAAAATTAGAGGAAAATTTGGCGAGAGTTAATTTGAGTAGATGAAACAGTGCACCGAATAGATTTTTAGAGTTTGCGAGCATTGAAGGCACTGTTTGTTTGTCCCCTAACAGCGGAGACATAGTAGACAGTTGAGCGGCCAAAGAGGCGAAGGACGGAAAAGATTGTGAGGGAAAGAAAGTGATCAAAGGAGACACCCAAGGCTATATAAGCAGGATTGTAAAATCTAAAAGAAAAAGAGAATTCTCATAGTTTTAGACTTTCTGAGGTTTGTGATATCATTTGCTCTTGTCTCAATTTTTTTGAGTTGTAAGGTTGATATAATCGTGCATGTCTCTGTGCCCTTTATGTGGCTGAATGAATTAAGGAAATTTGAGCTCCATGCCTTGGTTGGTGCTGTCTGTGTCATTTGCAAAATAATCTATACTGTAGATTTTCTAGTGTTGTGATTGAAAATATTATTTGCTTTTATCTCATTTTTTGGAGTCTAAAGTTCTACATAACTGTGCATGACTTCTGTGCCTCTTATGTGATTGGAGGATTCTACTAAGAAGATAGAACACTATGCCTTTGTTGACAATTTCTGTATCTCAGCAAAAGAGTCTCCTGTTGTGAGCCTTTTGTTTCTATTATTTCAATCTTTTACATTGATCATGCACTTGTCTGCTCTTAAATGTAATAGAATCTTATAATAGTCACTCTGTGCTCAGATTAGGATTAGGATTATGCTCAGACGCATCGCTATAGATAGGTTTTAATTCATGCATTTTGCATTTCTGTTAATCTCCTATCCCTCTTTCCCAACACCTATAAACAAAAGAGACCAGCTTCTTTAAAACTTGGAGGTTGTTTCAAGCCACATCATCCCACAGCTTGAAACTTTCCATTGTTGATTGGCTAGGATCTAGCGCAATTTTATGCCATCAACAGTTTATGGCACGCCCAGTGGGACCAGTCTTGAAGCCTCTTTCAAGACCGCATGAACCAGAGAGCTACGAGGAGTCGTAGCTATACCTATACCAAATATGAGAGCCCTTGTAACCCCAAGAAATTATGCAAGCTGGAATGCTGATGAAGAGAAAATAATCTCAGACTTTCTTCTCACTTTGCAAGATAGCTATGAATTGGTTATAGATGAACAGAACAGCATTAAGCCTCAATTATATGTGCAAAATTATTGCGCTCTTTCAAGATTATCCTTTCAAGAGGATAAAGTCATGAAAGAGGAGGATAATGCAATAATGGATGAGTTTGACGCGGTCCACCACGAAGCAGAAGGAAACAGGTCAAGCCATGATGCACTGCAGAGGGAATGTGCAGAACAAAGGGCTAACAGTGATAAACCAGTAGCCACTAATTTCTTGGTGAAGAGCACCAGTCTGTGGGACCAACATTCGACAAGCTTCCAAAGACAAATAGAGTACTTATATGTCGGAAGCATATTCGATTTTGATCCACTTGAATACAAGCCAAGCAAGGTGACATGCAAGAGGAGCAGGCACAAAATCTCCTTCACATTCAGCTATTTGTTTGGCACCACAGGGCTTCTCGCCATAAAGGAGACTTTAGAAATGTTTCTTTTGATCCAGGAGGGAGGCAAATATACCTGGTTAGTTGTATATAGTAGTTTGCTTTTAGTATTGTTGCGTTATTTTCCCATTTTTTTTAAAAAATAAGTGTTCTTTGAGCACATGGCCGCATAGCGGGAGTCGAGTTCTTTTTTAGCAGGCTCAAAAGTCTTAGTGGTCGCCAATAACTGTAGAGCAATTTTTACTCTACGTCGTATTTAATTTATTTTTTTATCCAAGCGCTGCAATTTTGCTTCTTGCGCACCTTGGACATAGCGGCAAAATTTTAAAGAAAAGAGCCGATTCGTTTTGCCTAATTGTTGAGATGCAGCGGAAGCTGCCAAGTTCGCCCTTCGAGCACATGTCTTTTTCCCCTTCTTGTTTCTTTCATCTCATTTTTCCCTGAGTATAAGTTCAAGCGAATGCTGCCAAGTGTCGCTTTTCGAGAGACAAAGCCGTCAATTGGCGTCCTCCGAGTCCCCTTTTTGTAACTTTCAAGAACCGCATACCATGCCACATACCCAGTAGTAGTAAGCGGAACGCACCATGTGTCAGCGTCTGAGTCTCATATCGACGTCCACATTTCATTCAAAGACTTCAACAAGCTAAGCAATAGAGAGAGCGGAAAGCACCAAGTGTCACTCTTCGGTCCCTTTCTACTCCATCCCCAAAAGAGAAGCAAAAAGCGCCACGTACCCCTAGACGAAGAAGCGACAAATGCCACTTATCTTGCTTGAAGCCATGAAAGCCTCCACGTGTCAACGCCCGAGAAAATCATCGTCAAGCTCTATTGACAACTATAAAGTGGTGGTGGGTACCAGGTGTTACTTCAAAAGTCTACGGAAGCTGCCAAGTGTCACCAGCCGTAAAAGTCTAATATGTGTCTTGAATAAATCTATAGCACAACCAAAGAGAAAGCAGAAGTGGCCAGGTGTCATCCTCCGGTGCCTTTTTGATCAAAAGGAGAGTTTTCATAAATTAGCTAAGTGTCCTCTTCCGTTTCAAAGTGCTCACCTACCTGTTAAAGCGAAATGGAGGGAAAATTGGCTAGAGTTAATTTGAGTAGATGAAACAGTTCATCGGGTAGATTTTTGGAGCCCCCCACATCATTAAAGGCACCGTTTGTTTGTCCCCTAATAGTGGGGGCAGAATAGACAGTTGAGCGGCCAAAGAGGCGAAGGACGGAGAAGATTGCGCGAGAAAAGAAGTGATCTAAAGAGACATCCAAGGCTATATAAGGAGGATTGTAAAATCTAAAAAGAAAAATAGAGAATTCTCATAGTTTTAGACTTTCTGAGGTTTTTGACCAATAATATCATTTGCTCTTGTCTCAATTTTCTTGAGTTGTAAGGTTGATATAATCGTACATGTTTCTGTGCCTTTTATGTGGCTGAATGAATTAAAGAAATTTGAGCTCCATGCCTTGGTTGGTGTTGTCTTTGTCATTTGCAAATTAGTCTATACTGTAGATTTTTTAGTGTTGTGATTGAAAATGTTATTTGTTTTTATCTCATTTTCTAGAGTCTGAAGTTCTACATAATTGTGCATGACTTCTGCGCCTCTTACGTAATTTGAAGATTCTATTCAAAAGATTAAACACTATGTCTTTGTTGACAATTCCTTTATCTCAGCAAAAGACTCCCCTGTTGTGAGCCTTTTGTTTCTGTTAGTCCAATCTTTTACATTGATCATGCACTTGTCTGCTCTTAAATGTAATAGAATCTTATAATAGTCACTATGTGCTCAGGTTAAGATTAGGATTATGCTCAGGCGCATCGCCATAGATAGGTTTTAATTCCTACATTTTGTGTTTCTGTTAGTCCCCTATCCCTTTTCTCCAACAACCATAGAACAGAAGAGACCAGCTTCTTTAAAACCTAGAGGTTGTTTCAAGCCGCATCATCCTGCAGCTTGAAACTTCCCATGAGTCTGAGCAAAATGTGTATTCAACACCTATGAACTCTTCTTGTCCTTGAATGCCCATCGAATATTGGTTCATGTTGTCGGGTGCCATCAAGAAATCATTGGCTATTGGTTCTTCACTCTATGCCTTTTGATATCCATTATCTTTCGGCTCATCTTCTTCAGATTCTAGCTTTATTGCATCAGTATGCTCTTTGATGATTTCATCCTCTTCAAAGGATGAATCTGAAAACTGGCATTCCTTCTACATACTCAGCTGAGTCTTGATGATGTCTTCTCCATACTTGGCCAATCCATAGCCTTCTTGCAAGATAGTGTCATCTGTCTCAATGACTTGGTCAAGGGAGTATCCATGTTCCTCTGTATCTTCTTGCAAAGTAAAGAAAAAGTCAGAAATGATCTCCTCATCTGAAGTGAAGGAAAAAGCTTACGGCTTATCCTCTTGCTCATCAAAAGGGGAATCTACGGTGATTTCTTCCTCATCTGTACTTATGGAATCCTCTTGACTAGCCATGAATTGAACATATTCTTCTGCATACTCAATTGCCTCCTTCAAAATATATTGTTCTTCAAAAGGGGATGAAGAAGAACATTGTGATGGAAAACAAGAAGCTTCTTGAGTAGGGGCGAAAGGGACTTGAGGGAAAAGTGAGAGTTTGGGATCCTCTTCTCTTATTGCTATTATAGGTTCTTCGTTATTGAGGAAGTGATCTTGACGAGATTGACCCTGCTCATGAATAGGGGTGGCGTATGTCTAATATGGGATTTGTGGTGGTGGATATGAAGTTTGGTAGACTTGGTAAGGCTAGTTTTCATGAATGCTTAGCCTCTCTTCTAGGAACACAATCAATCCACACATTTCTAACATCTCATATGTAAGTTCTTGTCAATTTGCCCTTTCAATGGGATCCCACTCACATTGAATCAGATCTATTGCTTCCCTTACTTGATAGATGATATGAAAAAGAATCTCTTGGCCATATCCCCTTCTGCTGTCAAGCTCTAACACATTTTTTAAATCCCAACAATGCTTTCTTGAAGGTAAAAATGAGATTAGGCTAGGCATAAAACTGGTATAGCTCGTGACCATGTGCATCCTCATTACTTTACATAATTCCAGGAGAAGTTTGTTCTTGATTAAATATATAAGAAGAATAAGACTCATACCAAAGGGATTTCTTGATGATACTGCTTGATTCGCTGATGACTCAGAGTCGTTGGTGTCGATAAAAACCTCTAAAGGCAGATTGGCTGAAGAATACACCAAAAAATTTCAACTCTTTGAAAGATTGGTCCCACCGGGGGTGCCAGAAACTGTTGATGGCGTAAAATTGCGCTAGATCCTAGCCAATCAACAATGGAAAGTTTCAAGCTGTGGGACGATGCGGCTTGAAAAAACCTCCAAGTTTTAAAGAAGCTGGTCTCTTCTGTTCTATGGTTGTTGGGGAAAAGGGATAGGAGACTAACAAAAATGCAAAATGCAGAAGCCATGCGCCTAAGCATAATCCTAATCCTAACCTGAGCACATAGTGACTATTATAGGATTCTATTACATTTAAGAGCAGACAAGTGCATGATCAATGTAAAAGATTGGAATAATAGAAACAGAAGGCTCACAACAGGGGAGTCTTCTGTTGAGATACAGGAATTGTCAACAAAGGCATAGTGTTCAATCTTTTGAATAGAATCTTCTAATTACATAAGAGGCGCAAAAGTCACGCACAGTTATGTAGAACTTCAGACTCCAAAAAATGAGACAAAAACAAATAACATTTCCAATCACAACACTAGAAAATCTACAGTATAGACTATTTTGCAAATGACACAAACAACACCAACCAAGGCATGGAGCTCAAATTTTCTTAATTCATTCAGCCACATAAAGGGCACAGAAACATGCACGATTATATCAACCTTACAACTCAAAAAAATTGAGACAAGAGCAAATAATATTACTAGTCACAAACCTCAGAAAGTCTAAAACTATGAGAATTCCCCCCTTTTTTTTTTAGATTTTACAATCCTCCTTATATAGCCTTGGATGTCTCTTTAGATCACTTCTTTTTCCACGCAATCTTCTCCGTCCTTTGCCTCTTTGGTCACTCAACTGTCTATTTTGCCCCCGATGTTAGGAGACAAACAGACGGCGCCTTTAATGCTGTGAGGGGCTCTAAAAATCTACCCGACGAACTGTTTCATCTACTCAAATTAACTCCAGTCGATTTTCCTTTCATTTCTCTTTAACAGGTAGGCGAGCACTTTGAAATGGAAGAGGACACTTAGCCAATTTATGAAAACTCTCCTTTTGATCGAGAAGGCACCGGAGGATGACACTTGGCCGCTTCTGCTTTCTCTTTGGCTGTGTTGTAGATTTATTCAGAACACATATTAGACTTTTACGATCGGTGACACTTGGCAGCTTCCGTAGACTTTTGAAGTAACACTCGGGACCACCACCATTTTATATTTGTCAATAGAGCTTGACGATGGTTTTCTCAAGCGTTGACACATGGAGGCTTCCGTAGCTTCGAAGAAGATAAGTGGCATCTGCCGCTTCTTCGTCCAGGGGTACGTGGCGCTTTCCGCTTCTCTTTTGGGGATGGAGTAGAAAGGGACCGGAGAGTGACACTTGGTGCTTTCTATTTTCTCTGCTGCTTAGCTTGTTGAAAGTCTTTGAATGAAATGCGGACGTCGATATGAAACTCGGATGCTGACATGTGGTGCATTCTGCTTAACTGCTACTGGGTATTGGCATGGTCCGCAGTTCTCGAAAGTTACAAAAAGGGGACTCGGAGGACGCCAACTGGCGGCTTTGTCCCCTGAAAAGCGACACTTGGTAGCATCTGTTTGAACTTGTACTCGGACAAAAATGAGACGAAAGAAACAAGGGGAAAAAGACCTGTGCTCGGAGGGCGACACTTGGTAGCTTTCGCTGCATCTCAACACTTAGGCAAAACGAACCGGCCCTCTGCTTTAAAATTCTGTCGCTATGTCCAAGGTGCACAGAAACCAAAATTGCAGTGCTTGGATGAAAAAATAAATTAAATACGACGTAGAGTAAAAATTGCTCTACATGACCCATACTAGACACTAAATTTATCATTCCAATGAAGTCAAGACCCCATTGAGCAAAAATTTCATCAACAATTATAGGACTAAGGGGCATTGTTGCATTCCTTCTCATCCCTACGTAATATTGACAAGATTGACACTTTTTTACCAATTGATAACAGTCTGTAAATAAAGTGGGCTAGAAATAACTTGCCTCACTTATTTTTATAACTGTGGTTCTTGCAAAAAAATGTCCACCTGGAACTCCATGGTGCATTTCATGCAATATTTTCTTAGCCTCATCTTTCTCTATGCATCTTAAGAGTTTCACATCAGTATTTCTTCTGAAAAGAACTTGTTCAATTAAAATATAATGGACCCCTTGCATCCTATAGTATCTCCTCTTGTCTTGAGGGAGTTTTCTTGGGTAAATCTCATATTTCATAAAATGAATCTTGTTTGTGACCCAGGACCTCTGATCAACCTCTTGTATCCTCAATACAGTTTTCTTTTCTATTTCTAAATCTGTTTTTTCAGGTATCATATTTTCAAGCTCTTGAGTCATGTATTGGCACAACCCCTACCTCTAACTTAGTGGGTTTGACCTCTACATCATATTCAAAGATCTTTCTTATCCAATTTGTTCTTTTTCAGTAATTTCACCCTCCATAATGTATTCTCGGACACTTGGGTGAGCCACAAGTATCAGAGTTTTACTTCTTGATACCATATGCTTGAATTTTTTGAAGGCTTTTACCATAGCATATGCTTGTTTCTCCAAAAAATTGTATATGGTTTCGTACTCCCTAAGAGTCTTTGAGAAAAAAGCTATTGGGTGCTCTCCTTCCTATCTATCATCTTTATGTGTTAAGACAGCAACAATAATGAGCTCTCCTCCATAGACGTACATTACAAAAGGCTTAGAAATGTCTGGGTTTCTAATTACTGGGGCTGTTGAGATTGCTTTCTTGACCTCTTCAAAGGCTTGCCCTCCTTCTGTAGTCCACTTGAAAATTAGGGCCTTCTTCAACAAGAGTGTCACTGGTCTTACTAAGCCTGCAAAGTCAGATATGAACCGACTCAAAATTAATTTTCCCCAAAAACGACTGAACTGCTTTCTTATTTACTAGAAATGGTAAGTTCATTATAACTGCAACTCTCTCTAGATCTATGGAGACTCCTTTAGATACTATATGTCCCAATAATTTTCCTTGAGGTACGGCAAAGATGCACTTCTTGGGATTCAGGAATATTCCAAATTCTTGGCATTTCTTAAAAATAGATTCTAAATGATCAACAACATTTTTGGAAAAAATAGTAAGATCATCAAGATAAATCAGGATGATTTTATTTATAAGTTCCCCAAATGCTACATTCATAGCTCTTTGAAAAGTGGCTCCAGCATTTGACAGGCCAAATGGCATCTTAGCGTATGCAAATGTTTTCCATTTGGTAGTAAAAGCAGTCTTGTATTGGTCTTCATCAGCCAACTAAATTTGATTGTATCCAGAGAAACCATCTAGCAAAGAAAATCTCTCTGATCCAGCCACAGTTTGTAAAATTTGTTCCATAGAGGGCAAGGGATAGTGATCTTTCAGAGATGCTCTGCATAATTATTTTGACACTTGTGCTGGGGTCATCTACAGTTGATCCACTACATTCATCGGTCCCAGAGTTTGGGTTCTTGGAAAATAAGGATACCTTGCTTTTTCTTGAACTTGTCCAGGAACTATTTGATTTTGCACTGGCTGATGCACTTCTTGTCTAACAGTTGTGTTTCGATGACCTTGAAATGGAGGATTCTCTATAACTTCATTATTTGCAACTTCAGGTTGTTCCCCTAATTCAAATAGGGAGATTGTTCAAGGGCAAAATAATTATGCAGATCACTATCCCTTGCCCTCTATGGAACAAATTTTACAAATTGTGGCTAGATCAGAGAGATTTTCCTTGCTAGATGGTTTCTATGGATACAATCAGATTTGATTGGCTAATGAAGTCCAATATAAGACTGCTTTTACTACCAAATGGGGAACATTTGCATATGCTAAAATGTCATTTGGCCTGTCAAATGCTCGAGCCACTTTTCAAAGAGCTATGGATGTAGCATTTGGGAAACTTATAAATAAAATCATCCTGATTTATCTTGATGATCTTACTATTTTTTTCAAGAATGTTGTTGATCATTTTGATAATCTAAAATCTGTTTTTAAGAAATGCCAAGAATTTGAAATATCCCTGAATCCCAAAAAGTGCATCTTTGCCATACCTCAAGGCAAATTATTGGGACATATAGTATCTAAAGGAGTCTCCATAGATTCAGAGAGAGTTGCAGCGATAATGAACTTACCACTTCCAATAAATAAGAAAGCAGTTCAGTTTTTTTGGAGAAGTTTAATTTTGTGAGTCAATTCATATCTGAATTTGTAGACTTAGTAAGACCGGTGACACTCTTGTTGAAGAAAGCCCTGATTTTCAAGTGGACTAAAGAAGGAAGGCAAGCCTTTGAAGAGGTCAAGAAAGCTATCTCAACAGCCCCAGTACTTAGAAACTCAGACTTTTCTAAGCCTTTTGTAATGTACGTCTCTGGAGGAGAGCTCAGTATCGTTGTTGTCTTAACACAAAAAGATGATAGATAAAAATGAGATCACCCAATAACCTTTTTCTCAAGGACTCTTAGGGAGTACGAAACCAGAGACAATTTTGTGAAGAAACAAGCATATGCTATGGTAAAAGCCCATAAAAAATTTAGGCATGTGGTATCAAGAAGTAAGATTCTGATACTTGTGGCTCACCCAAAAGTGTCCGAGAATACATTATGGAGGGTGAAATCACTGAAAAAAGAGCAAACTGGAAAACAAAGATCTTTGACTATGATGTAGAGGTCAAACCCACAAAGCTAGTCAGAGGTAGGGGTTGTGCCAATACATGACTCAAGAGCTTGAAAATATGACACCTAAAAAAATAGATTTAGAAACAGAAAAGGAAACTGTATTGAAGATACAAGAGGTTGATCAGAACTCTTGGATCACAAACAGGGTTCATTTTATGAAATATGGGATTTACCCAAGAGAACTCCCTCAAGACGAGGAGATACTATGGAATGCAAGGGGTCCATTATGTTTTAATTGAACAAGTTCTTTTCAGAAGAAATACTGATGACAAACTCTTAACATGCATAGAGAAAGATGAGGCTAAGAAAATACTACATGAAATGCACCATGGAGTCCCAAGTGGACATTTTACTGCAAAAACCACAGCTATAAAAATAAGTGAAGCAGATTATTTCTAGCCCACTTTATTTACAGACTATTATCAATTGATAAAAAAGTGCCAATCTTGTCAATATTATGTAGGGATGAGAAGGAATGCAACAATGCCCCTTAGTCCTATAATTGTTGATAAACCTTTTGCTCAATGGAGTCTTGACTTCATTGAAATGATAAATCCAGTGTCCAGTATGGGTCACAAATAGATTCTAACTGCCACGGATTATTTCACCAGATGGACTGAAGCAGTGCCACTCAAAGAAGCAATAGAAAATGTAATCCTAGATTTTTTAGGGAGTATACTACTCGCTTTGGGGCTCTTCGCACCATAATTTCAAGTAATGCTAAAGCATTTTTAGGGTCTAAAGTATTTAACTTTGCATTAAAGCATGGAATCTATCTGAAAACATTATCTAATTATTACCCTCAGAGTAATGGTTTGGCAGAATCAACCAATAAGACCCTGATTAGACTCATCAACAGAATAGGGGCTGATCATCATAAAGAGTGGCATAAAGTGCTTAATATAGCACTGTGGGCTAATAGAATCACGCCTAAGCAGGGGACAAAAATGTCCCCATATGAATTGGTCTATGGTAACCCTGTTGTAATACCTTTAAGCTTGGAGATTCATGCTCTCCAACTGTTAAAACAAATTGAAATTGAGGAAAATGGCCCCATGCAGGTCAAACTTGCTGAACTTTTGAAAGTTCAAGAAAAGAGGGATGCAGCACATGATTCATTAATAAAGCATCAGAAAACAATTAAAGACTGTTTCGATAAAAGGATTTCAAATCCCCATTTCGAAGTAGGCTCAATTGTTTTGAAATGGGATGCAAGAGCTGTCAAGCCGGGGCAACATACTAAATTTGAAGCATTGTGGACTAGCCCCTATAAAATTCACGCATGTAAATAGAAAAATTCTTTTGAACTAGAAATAATGGAAGGAGAACCTGAAGAGAATCCTGTGAATGGGATCTATCTGATACATTTCAGTTACGCTGTGCCTCTAATGTATTATAGCCCTTTCCTTGTTGCTTTGTTTTTCCATTTTTCTTTCCTGCTCCTTTTAAATAAGTGTTCTTTGAACACATAGCCACAACTCAGAAACTTTTCAATTTTTTTAAAACTCTCGACACATTAAATCTCTTAAATCTCCAGCATTCCCCAAGGTACCCTTACACAGCCACTTTCATGATGTGTCTGACTCGCTATCCCACACAGATTTGGTAAGATTTGCTAATGGTTGTCTGGTTATTATGCCATTTTTGAGACTTGATGGGTCATTAAATAACTCATAACAAGAGTTAAAGCTTAAGAGTGTCTCAAACATTCTTGCATCTGCTAGAAAATCCCTGTTACTTACAATTTCGTCTCATAAGCAAACCTACTTACTGAAAGTGCCTTCCCTATTGCAAAGCTCCATTCCTGTTACCACAGTTCACTACTTTCAAGTATAGATATAGATATGGAGGGATCACAGTCTTCGCAACAAGGGTCTGAAATTTACGAATCCCTTGATAAGTTTCTCACAAGCAAATCATATGTTTCGGCCCCTGCACAACCATTAAAGACCTATCCATGGACTAGAGTCCCTGAAGTTGGTTATGCAAACGACCCAACAAAGGTGAAAGATTTTGCATATGGAATCATGGACCCAATCTTTCACAAGCCTAGCAAAGCTCTATGAGGAGCACATCAAAGATGTCTTTAGAGGGCCAAGGTTGGACAATACAAAACATTTGCAATGAGGATATGGACTTCCCAGCTGGCACAATTCATTGTCCCAAGTGTGCATCCGTGCCCTGACTTAATTGAAATATGCACCAAATTATTTCATGCTCCCCCAAATACCATACAAAAGATTCCATTCACAGTGCAGATTACACCAAAGGCTATCAGAGACATGTTGGCCCTGTATCATGACAAGACAGCCACGTTTCTCACCATTGCCAAAATGCAAAAAAGGTGGACAAACGTCAATGCTCAATTGAGATTTTTGAAATCAGAATTGCAATGAGGTGATGATGATACCACTATGCTGACACTTCCAACAGCAAGAGTACAATTTGCACAAGCTAGTCAAGATGCACTTTTCATGATGGCTTTCATTTTTGGAATGAAAGAAGATACAACTGTCTATGAAAAACAAATGGCCATCTTTTTCAGATTGAAAACTACTGACAAGACTCAAGAATGTCAGCTTGATTTCTCTGAGCAGATTGCATATTCAATGGTTGAACAACTCACCCAATTCAAATCTAAAGGGGTTTCAGGTATTCCTCTTATATGTTTTATCTCATGTTGTATCAAAATTCTGGCATCTTTTCCCAACACATGCATCTAAATATGTATGACCCAAGCTTTGGTCTACATAGGACCATTCATGTGTCTGCATAGACACATATTTTGTCCAAAACCAGTGACTCATACGAATTTTGGAGACTTTTTGTTGCCCCTATTTTTTGTCATCTGTGCCCAGAATCGGTTGTAAATAGATTGACTCCAAGTGTCTCAGGCCTTACCACCAATTGCACTATTCCTTGTGATTACTTTTTAAAATCCCATCATACTATTATTATAGTCCATGGTTTTAGTGGAGAACCAGTGTTGCTACCTAAGATTTCGACCCTTAGGTTAGCATTCTTAGAAGTCACCAGGGAAGTGTCTGTGGTGGATAATGAATATGGCACTTGGAAGAAAAAGAATAAAATGTATGATATTCTATGGGTGACAAACAACATAGCCCTAGAGGTCAAAGATGTTGAGCTCATGTTGTTGAGAAAGCTAGCCTTCCTAGGTTTCTTTCTAATTGAAGATAAATGGGGATATGACCCAAATGGTTTCATAACTTCATGGGTCAAGAATAATAAGGTTGATGCCATAATTGCGCATGAGGGCCGTCTTTTTTGAAGATATTCCTGATTTATATGTGGAATTGACATATTGACCCTCAGAGCAGGCCAGGCCATGGGAGAATTTTTATGATAACAAAAGGGATTTTGACCCTAAAATCAGAATGACTTCTGGTTTAAGAAGGGCATTAAAAAACAAAGACTCGAAACTTGAGAAATTAGAAGCCTATTGAAAATATAGGCAAGAGATTTGTCAGACAACTCACTCTTTTGAAAATGTGGATTTAGATGAGAAATGGGAGAAACTCTGGGATGAATGTCATCTGTCTCTTATCTCTAGCCCTGATACAAGTAATTTGCAAACACAAGGTGGAGAGCCAAAAGCCAGAGCAGAATCCAGTCAAACATCACAGACCCCAAGGCCAACCTCAGTTTCAGTCATTGTAACTGTTTGGCCCCAATCTCTTAGTATCATTGAAAAACAAAAGAGTGTGGTATCTTCACCACCAAAAACTTCTCCATCAGCGTCAGCGCTTGAGGTTCCCAGTTTTACACAAGCACCACTAGCAGAAGTGGTAAATGTTGAAGAGAAGGAATCACAGCCAGAAGAAGAAACACCAAGGAAACATAAGACGCTGAGGTTTCAACTTGATTCAGAGGAGAGGGTAGAACCCTCACAAAACCAACCACAGAGTACTTCGATTGCTCCTCAGGTAAGTATTGTTTCTCCTTCTCAATCTCTCTCTTCTCCTATAAGGGTGATGATTCCATCTGGCCAAATAATATCCCCTGCCACCTTTGCTATGTCCATTTCTCATTTTGTCCCATCTATCCATACTCAGGCCATATCATTGCCTCATTTTTTCCCCTCTATCCCTAAGAAAGTACCTCTTCAGATTTCTCCTAGCCAACATTTGGCTATTCCATATGGCTTGCCATAAAGTTATCCTTTTACGGGTGGGCACATTGCCTCTCCTACCTTCCAAACTCAAGCAGATGCTGCTAAGAAGGCAAGGGAAGCTCGAATGGAGAAAAAGATGATCAACGATAATAAAGCCCTGGCTACACCACATCTGAGATCACAATTTGACCCAATCTAGTAGCAACTAACGGTGACCCATTTGTCACCTAATATAGTCAAGCCAGATGAGCAGATGCACCCTGAAGATTACACAATGAATGCAATGGCTATAGACATGTCCCTTTTCAGACCACAAGATAAGGTCGAGCTGCTAAATGAATCCACTTCTACAGTTGCTGAAGATTATTTGAAAATATCAAAGAAGCTACAGAAGATGGAGGTTGATCTAGCCCAAGAGAAGGCAAACTGTAGCAGTTTAACTACAGAGATCAAAACTAAAAATATTGAAATAGAGAGTCTTAATAAATAGTTGCAAGATACTGTTTCTGTTCAGACTCACCAGGGTATTCAGGCCCAAAATGATTCTTTGAAAGCAGGGCTAATGTAGATGAAAGATGCAGTGACAACCTTAAGGCGGGAAAAGGTAGCATTACAAAAAAAATGTGAGGAAACCCTGCTACAGGTCACTCAACTTTAACAGAAGCTGTTAAATGAGCAGAACAATACCTCTGCTATACAAACCCAACTTCAAGCCAAGCAACAAATGACAGAACAATTGACACTTGAGTTGGCTAATAGGCCAAAGAATGCAGGGGTTTTGAATCTGGTTAAGGAGCTTTATGAATCAATATGGAAAAGAATCTCTGAGGAGATTATTTAGGTCAGATCTTCTCTAACCTTTCTGCTAAATGCACAGAAATTGTGCGAAAAGGTGGAGACTTTAGTAAAAGACACTCTGTCTACTGTCTTTGTGAGACTGTTTGACTTTCAAACACTGCTGCAAAAGCTATATGATGCAACTGATGGAACGTTGTCAGCAGCAGTGATTAATGATAGAATGATCATTGCTTAAAGAGTGAATGAAGTTCTCAATTGCAACTCCGCAGCGATCAATTGCAGAGAGGTTCTAGATGTGATGAAAGAAGGAATCAAAGACATGAAACAACACATTGAAGATCTGGTGCAATTAGGTCTTCCTTCCCCTTTTCCTGATAGCAACACTGTGTTGGTGATTGATGAGATTAAACCTTTGTTGTTAGCCAGGGAAAATGATCAGGCAATTTTTCAAGGTTTAAGAGATGATTCATCAATGCCTAAAGTAGACGCTGTTTTGATTCCCATTTCCCAGCTTGAATTTAAATTGAAGGCTACAATTCATATTTTGCAAAAAATTTCACACAAAGATATTATCAATCTTGATTTAGCCTTCCACGAATTGCAAAATAAGCAAGGATTATCTGATGATGAGTGGTTTGCTTATCAGACAGTGTTACTGAAGTTGTGATTTTGGTCACATTTGATCATGCGAGAGATTATGGATTATTCTTTTTGAGCAAGCTCAAAATTCTTCGGGGTCGCCAAGAACTGTAGAGTAAAAAACTCTACATTTTTTATTTTTCCAGTTTCAATTGTGCACTCCACATTTTGTCCCTACGCATTTTGGTTCGAAACAGTGAAGTTTTGACTCAGAGCGCGGGCGCGAGTTTCTTTTCGCCTAAAATTTGTCTAAGTATAAGAGTCGAGCGGAAGCTGCCAATTGTCATCAGCCGAGGCACATTTTATAATTTCTATAAGTTGCTCAGAACGTGTCATGTGTCCCGTGGTAACTCAGCGGAGCGAGACAAGTGTCGGCATCCGCATCTCATGTTTCTTATACGTTTCAAAATCGCTTTCAATAAGCTTTTCTCAGGGTCAAACGAAAGGCACCAAGTGGCAACTACAGAAGGTTTCAACATGTTTTTCTAAAAGCAACGGAAGACGCTACGTATCCCTAGCTGAAGAAAGCGAAAGCTGCCACGTGTCAACATCCAAAATATCTTCATTTTGTTTCATCGATAAGTAAAGACTGTGGTGGGCCCTGGGTTTTGTTTCTGAGGCAAGCGAAAGCTGCTAAGTGTCACCATCCGTATGAATTTAAAAATGAAGCCCAAATGTTTCTACAGTATAACCAGAGCCCTGCGAAGACCGCCATGTGTCACCTTTTGCAGGATTCTCAGAAGGTAGCTAAAAGCAGCGGAAGCTGCCACATGTCATTTGTTAAAAATACACAGAAAACGACACCTGTCCCCATTTTTTTTGAAGTTGTTTGAGTGAGAAGTGTTGTGGGTCTCATTCTCCGTAAATTGTTAAAGTTCAAAGAAGCGGACTATGACAGATGTCAAAGACGGAATACTCCTGAGCAAAGACACTAAAGAGTATAAGTTACGCAAAAAAGTGCCGTGTCTTCGGTAAGTGCCTCAGAAGCTGCCAAGTGTCATTTTTTTATGCCTTTTGAATAATGAGAAAGTTTTCAAGTAGAGTAAGTGAAACACTCCAAGTGTCCTCGCCCATTTCGCAGTAGGAAGCGTCCTGTATATCTATTTCAGCGAATGAAATGCAGGAAGACAGAACTTTTGTTACACACTTTCAGTTCAGTTAGAGTTCAGTTAGGCCGTTGGATTGGGAATGTGCAGGCAATCTAGAGCTAGTCCGATGCTATAAATAGGGGTGCAGAGATCACCAGAATCATCAAAAGATATAGAGAGAATTTTTTGCAAGAGATTATTTTCAAGAAGATTTAGACTTTTTAGTTGTGACCAGTAATGTTATTTGTCTTTGTTCTATTTTTTTGAGTTAGAAAGTTTGTATAACTGTGCATGTTTTTGTGCCTTTTATGTAACTGAAAAATTATTGAGAAGACGGAATTATGTGCCTTTGTTGATATTTTCTATGTTATTGCAAAAATAGTCGAAGTTGTGAGCCTTTGACTCTATTGTTTTCATCTTTTACATTCATCATGCCTAGTTTGCTCTTCAATGTAATTGAATCCTAAATATAGCTTCACTGTGCTTAGAATTAAGGGCCGAATAAAATTCAGGCGCATTGCCATAGTTAGATTTTCTTTCGTTGCATTTGCGTTTCTATTTAATTCCTATCCCTTTCCTCATTATACACTTGACATAAAGAAGAGCCACCTTCTTTAAAATCTGGAGGTCGTTTCAGGTCGCAAGTCCCACATTCTTGAAACTTCCCATTGTTGGTGTTGGAAACAACGCAATTTTAGACATCAACATAGGCTTTTCGAGTTCACCGTCTAGTCATGTATTTAATCGAGGATTATTCATCTTGTCTTTGGCACCAATCATTGTTTGTATTAAACCGTCAGATATTTCCATTTTAAAACAAAACCGTTGATCTCTCTTGCATTAATCATTGAGCTCTTTCCCGCATCTCAGTATTTTTTATATGATTGGTTCGCTTTCGCTCCTTTCAATTATATTCGATATGCTTGATCTTTAATCTCACTTTGATCCTTTGGCAATATTGCAAGTGTCTTATACTTCAGCCGAGATATCCTTCAAAACCTTTTTAAACGTCCACTTGCCCTAGAATCTTTCTGAAACAATTCAAGTGAACCTTTGTAGTGGTCCTTGTGTCCTTCACAATTGTCCTTCGGCTCGAGTGCCCTTTCCCTCCATTTGATCTACCCCTTCGAACTAATTGTTGTGGGCTTTTTGTCCGAGTCCGCTTCGGGACTATTGCAAATGATCTATTTCGAAAGCTTTGTAATGGTCCATTTCATCCAAAGGTATCCTTCGAGAACATTAATACTTTTGTTTCGGCCTATTTTCCTCGAGTTATTTTCTTCGGGACTTTTCTCTTCGAGCTATTTTCTCAATTAAATTCTTCGAGACAATTTTCCCTACTTATTTCTTTAGGACAATTTCTCCGAGGAAATCTTGTGGGACAATTTTCCCGACGAAATTCTTTGGGATAATTTCCCCGACAAATTGTCCTTTGGAATCCTTGGAAACGTCCTCATGCCCTTCGACTTTTCTTTAGACTACCCTTCGGATTTCTTGAATGGTCTACTTGCCCTTCAGACTTATTGAGAAGTGTCCTTCGACTTTCTTGAACGTTCCACTTGCCCTTCAGACTTCTTGAGAAGTGCCCTTCAGCTTTCTTAAACAGTCCACTTGCCCTTCAGACTTCTTGAGAAGTGCCCTTCAGCTTTCTTGAACGGTCCACTTGCCCTTTGGACTTTCTGTAGACTGCCCTTTGGCTTTTCTTGAGAAGTGCCCTTCGGCTTTCTTGAACGGTCCACTTGCCCTTTGGACTTCTTAAGAAGTGCCCTTCGACTTTCTTGAACGGTCCACATACCCTTCGGCCTTTTGCAAACTACCCTTCGGCTTTCCTAAAAGGGTCCACATACCCTTCAGCTTTTTGCAAACTACCCTTCAGCGTTTCTAAAAGGGTCCACATACCCTTCAAACTTTCTTGAATGTACCCTTCAGCGTTATTGAACGGTCCACTTGCCCTTCAAACTTCTTAAGAAATGCCCTTCGGCAATTTTGCAACAATCTCTTCGGATTTTTGTTTCAAGACAATTTTCTGAAAGAATTCTTCAACACCATTTTGGGTTCTTCATTCAGCATGACTTATAGACTTGAAAGAAGTAAAGTCATCTTAGAAACCCGAACCCATTCGGGTGGGTTTTCAACTTTGCTTAACTTATTAGAATGAACTAAGTAAAGTTGCAAAACTCCGATCAACTCACGTAGACCCATTTGGGTTTTTCACATTGCTTAACTCATAAACATGAGAGAAGCAAAGTCACTTTGAAATCTCGATTACCTCTTCCTTGACCCATTCGGGTTTCCCACATTGCTTATCTTATAAACATGAAAGAAGTAAAGTGCTTCCGAAACCCCGATCAACTCTTGTAGACCCATTCAGGTTCTTGAGACAACTTTACTTATAAAAATGAGACAAGTAAAGTCATTGCATAAACCTGATCTGCACTTCAAGACCCATTCGAGTTTTCAAGATTGATTTACTTATTTTATAAGTAGAAGCTCTTCATAAACCCGATTTGCACTATAAGTCTGTGCAATTCAACTTTTGACATTAATGTCTAATATCACATTCATCCTTTGACATCAATGACAATATTACAAACATCAATGACTCAAATTGCCAACAATGAAATCATTAGACCCTAAAAATATGGTG
Source organism: Torreya grandis (assembly GCA_037957365.1). Lineage (NCBI taxonomy): Eukaryota > Viridiplantae > Streptophyta > Pinopsida > Cupressales > Taxaceae > Torreya > Torreya grandis. The sequence continues at coordinate 984,538 of JARHVA010002692.1, forward strand.
AGTCTAAGACATGACCCTGTTGACAATTCTTCCACAACTCAGATTGTCTTCCATCATTCGAAAAATTCACGTCTCTAGCCAAGTAAGATGAGTACATTGTTTTGGTAGGGTCCTTGAGAAGATCCATGAATTCCTTCGGAATGATTCATCTACTTCGGACAATGATATCCTTCGGACTTTTTCTCTGAAGGAATTCCTTCGGACAAAAAGTCCGAAGAAATTTAGAAGAGCACTAAGAAGGAAAGTCTGCACAAAAGAGGCCAAGGATTAATTCGGAAGGGAGCAGTTTCAAGAATTCTGAAGGACAGGGTACCCTTCGGAAGGGTCGCTTCCAATATTCCCAAAGGGCACCTACCCTTCGGGCAGGCACAAGACCAAATCAGACACTGTTGCAAAAAGCCCGGGTGCCCTCCAAATTTTCTGAAGGGCACAGGGGGAGGACACTTGGTTGGTTTCGGAGGACACTTGGTCGGTGCTGAAAGGCACTTGGTCAGCGGAAGGGCACATTTGAAAAGCCGAAGGGCACATTCGGTGAAAGAGGCAAAGAAATAAAAAAATTCAAACTTTTGTCCGAAGGAATTCCTTCGGACAAAGAGTCCGAAGAAATTCGAAAGTGTCCACGGAGGCCAAAAGACAAAGGACAAAGGCAAAACAAAGAAAAAGAATCCTTCGGACTTTTTGTCCGAAGGAATTCCTTCGAACAACAAGTCCGAAGGAATTCGGAAATGGCTTGCACAAAGAGAAGTCCAAAGAAAGACAAAGAAAAACAAGTGAAGCCAAGGCACAAAAGAGACCTTCGGACTTTTTGTCCGAAGGGAAAAACAAAGAAAAAGAATCCTTCGGACTTTTTGTCCGAAGGAAGTCGAAAATGGCTTGCACAAAGAGAAATCCGAAGAAAGACAAAGAAAAACAAGTGAAGCCAAGGCACAAAAGAGACCTTCGGACTTTTTGTCTGAAGGAATTCCTTCGGACAAAAAGTCAGAAGGAATTCAGAGAAATTACAAAGCCGAAAGAAAGAACGCCAACGGTAAAAATCCAAGGAGCTTCGGAGAAGTTGATTCGGCAAACAACAAAGAACAACCTTCGGGCTTTTTGTTCGAAGGAATTCCTTCAGACAAAAAGTTCAGAGAAATTCGAAAAGGCTTGGAGCAGGAAAGTCCGATGAAAAACAAGACTAAGACAAAGACAGAATCAAACGAAGGAATTCTGCAGAAATAAACCCGAAAGAAATTGCCAAGCAGAGAAATTCGAAGGAAATAAGAAAACTAAGGGTGACATCTCGCAAGCCGTCAACTTTTGCCTGCAGGAAGTAACCGTTGGAACAGGGATAAATCCAGAACTCTGCAAGAAAATATAAATCGGGTATAATTAGACTAACACCATTCGAATATATAGAATACCGCTAGAAATAGATACGAATGGGCAGACTAAAATTGGAAAGAATACATGCAAGCAGGAGCTATTTTCGAACATCGGTCAAACCTTCAGTTGACTGATTATTAAAGTCCTGTACATCTCCAGTTAGAACAAAGGCAAGTTCACTTTCCCAAGCGCAAGGAGCTTCATGCAAAGACAAAAAGAAAATATATTTTATTGGAAGGCCAAGTCAGCCTTGAGTTAGCCAAAGTGAATCTTTCTCTTCAAGTTTCTACGCCAATCTTTGGCCTCTTGTAATTTTCTATATAATGGCTTTCAGCCTTGATTAAATCATCCAATCTCTCTTGGTTAGACCAGACTCTGCCATTGGTGAGTTGTGTAACCTCTTCGATTAATAAGGACTGTACTTTCATATTTCAAGCGTTGGCATAGTGTATAATTCTTCAGCAATTTGCATAAGTGGTAGATTTCTCTCCCTTCCCGAATTCTGTTTCATACCTAGTTGCTATATTATCCTTGTGCAGGTCATGTTACGTGTTCTTTATTGTCTTTTGTTGAAACTGTAAGTGGATGTTAGGTGGCCGTAAAGTGTCTTTTATCAGACCTCTCTCCATCGTTTTCCCTCAGGTTTTAGTTATTGGATCGAACCTCTGCATGAATTACTTATGCATAAGTGATTAATTGAAGTCTAAGGTCTTCCTTCTCTCTTGTTCGTTCAGTGTTCAAAGTTCCAAGTTGAGTAGGATCAAAATTCTGGTGTATCACCCCCTTTAGGTAGGATTTCCCCTTTAAGTTTCCATTCTCCCTTTTCCACGGCAATCTGCAGCGTAGAGGTCCAAATTGATACATCATATAGGAACCAGCCTTCTCTGGAGGTTCTTCTCACTATTGAGGCACCCACCCTCGTGAGAAGATCCATTGTTTCAGTCGGATAGAAGATTGGTTGTTTCGCGCACGTCTTCGAATCAGGGCGCAGCTCCAGGTTGACAACAGTTTTTGGCACCCCTGGTGGGACCCATTTTTCCTGGTTTTGATGAAATTGCAGTTATAGAAGTGTTCTTCAAGAAGTATTTGGTGACTCCAAGCTCAAGCAGTTGCTTCTAATAGTTCAAGACAGCTTCCATGTAAGTCTATTTTTATTGAATTATCATGAATAAATTTTGATGGCTGTGTATGGAGAGAATTCCTATGCTATGTTTCCTTATCAGCCCAATGATGGATCATACCAGCCTGGTCATGATACCTATGAGCCTTTTTATGAACCCAATCAGCCTTATCAAGAGTATTATCGAGGCTATGTTGAGCCTTATCAAGTTTCTCATAATCAGCCTTATCAGGAGCATGAATCTTACCTTCCTGGTAAGCCATATCAGCCTCAGGGTCAGATTTCGTCTTTTGCATATGATTAGTATTGCGTTCAAGAAAAAATGAATGAAATAGAGCTCAGAATACTAGCATATGCAAGAAAGGTTTGTTCTAACTCTCAATATGAGGAAGTGAATGGTCTATTTCGAAATGTGTCCAATGATCTAGAAGAGATAAATGGACTATGTATTCTTGTATTGGAAAAGATAGAGGCTTGGAAATGTCAGAAAATCGAGTTAAACCAATTATCTACAAAAGGCTATGGGGCTTCTTATTCTCATGAAGTTCTTAACCATCCCCAGTATGCGCCAAGGGAGCTTCCTAATTGGATTCAAAAGCCTATTCAAGAACCTATCCAAAAGCCTATTCAAGTGACTATTTATGAGACTAAACCTTCTTATAGTCCCCTTCCCTCACCAATCATCCCTCAATCTCAGGTTATCCAGGAAGACAAGCAGGTTTCAGACTTTGATGAGGTAATGACCAAGTGGCAGGAACAAAATACAAAGGTCTTTAAGAGTTTCTCTTTCCCTCCTCTCCAAAACTCCCTAGATAATTCCTTTCTCCTCAAGATTCCAAAATCCGATCATGATCAACCTCCCATGCTTCATATTCACCACCCTCCCACCATCCCCCTTCCTCAAGAGGATCCTATTCTTTGGAGTATTGAGAAAGAGGTTGCAGCTACAGGACAGGTTCTTGCAGAATGTGTAGAGGATGCTTCAGAAGTGTTTGAAGAAAAATTTCCTATTGACACTTCACATGAGGTTGTAATTAAGCATCCAATTATAGTTGAGAGTGAAAAGACTAATCTTGATGTAGATGAACTTCAAGAGGAGCTGATACATATTGAAGTTATAAATGAGTTACAGGTATCTCTTATTGAGAAGGATCCAAATAGCGTTATAGCTGATTCAGTTCAAATAGATCAAAATGAGGAACATAAAGATAATTGGCTACTGTACCTTGAATCTCCACAAGAGATTGAAGAGCTGGATGATCTTGCAGCAGCCAATAAGATAGATGCGGTCACTCAAGAACCATGCATAAATGAGATATCACTTGACAAGGTGGTAGAGAACAAGCAATCTGAAAACAATCAAGAAATACTTGGTGGGTTTGTCTTTGTTGGCAACTGGTTTGTTGTTGATGACCCATTTGAAAAGATGCTAATATAGTTGGTCGACAAGGTAAATGCCTCATTTGAGGTTATGACTAATAAACAACCTGCTTTGCAAATTGTACTATCTCTCGGAAGGAGTGAGTTCAAAAATTTCCCATTTGATCCAGGCGGATCATGCCTTATCATGGTTAACTAGGTTATTTAAGTTGTTTCTACTTTCCTCCAAGTACTGTTCAATCACAGTAGTTTGCTTCAGTTTTGTTCCAATAAGTGCTTGTTTGCACATTTGCTTTTAGTTAATTTTCTGCTTTCATGTTTTTCCCTTATTTTTTGAAGGAAGAGGTTACTATAGCCATGATCAGAGCATATTTTCAATCAAAAATCAGATTTACCATCTGAGAATTCAAACAACGTTTATACATGGCCTGGGTTCTCAAGCATAGTAGGCATGCTTCCCAGTTGAGTCGCCAGAATGTTGACAATTCTTCCACAAGTCAGATTGTCTTCCATCATTCAGAAAATTCACGTCTCTAGCCAAGGAAGATGAGTACATTGTTTTGGTAGGGTCCTTGAGAAGATCCATGAATTCCTTCAGAATGATTCATCAAAAAGGTTTTTACTTCGGACAATGATATCCTTCGGACTTTTTGTCCGAAGGAATTCCTTTGGACAAAAAATCTGAAGAAATTAAGAAGAGCACTAAGAAGGAAAGTCTGCACAAAAGAGGCCAAGGATTAATTCGGAAGGGAGCAGTTTCAAGAATTTCGAAGGACAGGGTACCCTTCGGAAGGGTCGCTTCCAATATTCCCAAAGGGCACCTCCCGTTCGGGCAGGCACAAAACCAAATTAGACACCGTTGCAAAAAGCCCGAGTGCCCTCCAAATTTTCTGAAGGGCATAAGCGGAGGACACTTGGTTGGTTGCGGAGGACACTTGGTCAGTGTCGAAGGGCACTTGGTCAGCAGAAGGGCTATAAACAAAGCAATAAACAACCACAAGAGCTATCCTAGGGAAACCCATTGTGAGAAAAACTCAAGTGGATGAGGAAATTGCACTCCCCTTCCACTATGTAACGTAAGAACTGTATAAGGTACTGCTAAACATGGCCTACATGGACTAAATTTTCACTACCACTCTATCCAAAACTGGTACACAAGAATGCTCTGCACTTATCAGACACTTCTTTGTATTTTCACACAGCTGAACCAATCAACTACAGTGAAGAAAAAATGAGATAACAAGAACAAAGACTCAAACTTCAAACAAGCAATATGAATCCGACTTCCATACATCTCACTGCATTTTTTGATGTTTAGTTCCTTGCCAAGCCCTGTATTTATGCTCTCTCAACCTTAGAGCCTACCAAGAAGCTTAACCAAACCACCACTAAGAAGGAGAAACATTTGCAACTGTTCAACTTTGTATGGAAACCGTTTTAAAATCATCGGGGCGGGTATGCAACCGCTGCTCAACACCGACGGTTATGCAACCACCGCCATGCAAACATCGACAGTTCCACCATATGAGAAAAACCCATCCATTTCAAGAGCTTGCGTCTTACTGACTCATCAACATGAAAGGGTCTAGATCATTCCCATACTAAATGTGCCACTGAAGAATATCTAATGCAATTTCGAAACCGCTAGTAGCAAAACATGGTGTTACACAACCACAACCTTGCAAATATAGGTGGTTCCACCATATGACAAAAAACCCTCCATTTCAAGATCTTGCGACTTACTAACTCATCAACATGAAAGGGTCCAGATCACCCCCATACTGATTGCGCCATTGAAGAATATCTAATCTGATGTTTCGCATAATAAATGACTTACAATAGAGTCTTACAAGTATAACCTACATATAATTGAGCATGGTGGAAACAACTAGTACATGACTAGTACATTAGGATCCAAATTTGGATAATCAAGCCATACATTATTAATTTAATTACAATGTAGATGAATATTTCTATAGTTACTCGCCTTCTTTTTATCCTCACTACAAATTTAAACTTCAAAACTCATCAAAATTTTAATGAATCAAATACAATACCTATATATTGAACAAGCTTGATGTCAATCTTACTCTTCACCCTCATACTTGTACCAAACTTGGAACTCTGGGGATAGGTAGGAATATCCTTCTAAAATAATTAAAAATCATATTTTTTTCAGATTAGGTAGCTTCAAATACCTGGATAGACTCGTTTGCAAAGCAATCTGTAGAAAGTCATTTTTTCATGATATGCATCTTTTAGGCATGTTTTGTTTGTAATGAATCTATGTTGGGTTGCAAAATAACTGTAATGTCCCCTTTCTAGCAAACGATTGTTATCAGTTGGTTAGCCTATCATTTGGTCTCCGTAGGCTAATATGATGTTTTGGGGACCTTTTCGGCATCATGGACGGGCACATTATGTGCCAAATCATGGAGTATTCCTTGTCAAATCCTCTCCAGTTTTCAGAGCATCATTACAAGCTTATTTTGTACTCCGTTTGGCCATACTTACTATTTATAGTAAGGGTCTCACTTAATGGAGTCCAACCTTACTATTTATAATAAGGCAATTCAGGGGGTTTGGGATACCCTGGTGATTACGCTGATGTTGGTAGAATTTGTTAAATCAAAATTATGGCTTATATTCAATTAAATGAATTTATAATATTATTAAAGTTAAAAACTTTAATAATATTAATTAATGATTAATGACTTTATGACTTAGGAGTTACAAGGGGATTTAATGTTATTTTATTAATGTCATTTAATAAGCCAAAAGTGGGATGCCAACATGGGAATATAATATGAAAATATAATATTAAATATGTTAAGTGATTAAATACTCCTTAGGGGTCGAGCCAATTGAAGGAGGTGTAAAAGCCTTCATAAAGCATTATTGGAGATCATTCAACATACTCGATTTTTTGTGCTCTACGACAACAAGAGGAGGATTTCAAGAAGAAACATTCTTGAGAATGAAAACTCTCAAGGAATTTGTGCATTCTACAGGTGTGAGAGATCACTCTCAAGGAATTTGTGCATTCTACAGGTGTGAGAGATCACCCAAGGAGTGCAATTTCTGGGGGCTCCATACAGGGGTTTCAACTGTGCTTTCAAGAGAGAAATTGGAAGATGAAGGCACACGTGTGAAGCAAAAGGGCAGGTTGATTAGACCAAGGGAGCCACGTGGGGTTTATAGGTGGTGAAATTAAACGCTGATTATATTTATTGTTCAATCTGATTACCATCAAATTGCAGCAGATCGCCTAGTTTGGGAGGCGAAGAATAATCTAAAAGCGGGTTTTTTGTCTTCAACCCAGCTATACCAGCATTCCTAGCCTGGCCGTACACTTCCAGCAGGAGGCACATGGGAGTTAGAGGAAAAATCTGAAATAGTTCCAAGCAGATTTTCGTAATCAGATTTTATCAATTAATTTCCAGAATTCTGATTATGACATGTAATGAAGATTATTAAGCAATTCCAAGGTCCCTGGTAAAGTTTTAAATTCAATTATTTAATTTCCTATCTTTCAATTTCAGTAATTATCAGATTTCCTTGCAATTTGCATGTATTCAATATCAAAGCCAAAAACAAAAAAAAATCATCCAGCGAACAGGGAAAACAAAAAAATCGAAACCTGCATGTAAGGTTGGAGAAATATAATATAGGGGTGGACTATTACAGTGGTATCAAAGCACAACATATCCTGCCAGCCTGTGCTTTTAATTCTCATGAGCAAAGAAGAAAAAATCTTTGTTTATACCAGAGGAATAGATCATTGGCAAAGTCCAACATTCGCTGAAGGCGCCATGGCAGATAGGGAGAAGGAATGTGCGGGATCATTTAGTCCCAATACCAGAGCTGAGAGGAAATTTGACACAATGATGGATGTCACAACTCCTAGGACAGATGAGACAAATTACCACGTCACAATATAAAGGGCATGCAAGAGAGGCTAGTGGTACTCAGGGGGGTGGACAGCGTATTGTGGCAATTGAGCGTTCTACCAATTCTTCTGGTTCAGTTTTTAGGTGTGTATAGCCCACATTTGTCCCTAGAGACGCACAACTGGTACCTCATGTTCATGTGCATGAGCCACAAGTCTCCATGGCTAAGTAGATCCGATTACATTATACTAAGTACATGACCCTATGCCTGAGATCAGGGAGATTTTGACACTAGAGCAATTCCTGAATCAAAAGAGGCAACAGTGAGGACATAACATAGAGCACCACAGGGTTAGCGTGACTTGCAACAAGTATTGAGCAAGCTTAGCTTACCACATTTTGATGGTAGTGACAAGTGCACTGTGAGATCATGGGTCCAGAAACTGGACAATGATCTTTCTTTGAGGCCTATGCTAGAGGAGGATGCGATCAAGTTTGCTACATTACACCTAGATGGTGTGGCATGCGAGTGGTGGTACCATGGTTTGGTGACGCTGGGTCACAACCTTATTACTACCTATGATGAGTTTACTAATAAACTCATCGAGCGATTTGATCGCAAGGACCCAGAGATGTTTTTCAGGGAGTTAGCTCAGCTCAAATAGGTTGGCTCTTTGGAGTCATATATTTCTGAGCATTACGGAGAGGAGGCTTGTGGTCCTATTTAGTGAGGGACTCTTAGATCCCTTACGTGGTTGGATCAAGGCATTCGATCCTCCCACCCTTCAGGAGGCCATGAGGAAGGCAAGAAGCATGGAGCTTGCTGCCCCTAAAAGCAAGTTCCCTAAAAAATCCTTCTCTACAAGGATAACAGGTTTCGTCAAATGTTTTCAGATCAGCAGAAGAAACCAGCATCTAAACCAAATGATGAGACCATAAATGACTTAAGGAAGAAGTTATGCTTCAAATGCAAAGGGCCTTGGGAACCGGGTCATAAGTGCTCTGTAAAGGGTAAAGCAAATCAAATGGAGTACTATTATGATGATGGTTCTAATTCTGAAATTTCAGACCAGCAAGCTGATCTGGATGTTGGTGAGGCTGAAAATGAGTCAGAAGGGTCCGAAAAAGAGGAAGAAGAAGCACCAAAAGCACAACTCTCCAGCATTCAGCATGAGGGATCTTTCAGGATTAGGGGAGTTTTGAGTGGCCAACGTGTGATCACTCTTCTTGACACTGGTGCTACTCATAATTTTATTGATGAGGGCCTTGTTGCTAGACATGGGCTCCAAACAGAAGAATTTGAGGAATTCAGAGTGAGTCGTTGATGGTTTCACTCTAACATGCAACAGGAGAATCTCTAATCTCACCTTGAAGCTGAATGATTATGAATTTCAGGCTGATTACTATGTGGTTGGCATGGGTGAGATGGACATTGTTTTGGGCATGAAATGGCTTCATGCTATCGGTGAATTTTACCTCAATTTGCGCACTATGGAAATAAAATTTGAGGTTAATGGCAAGAAACATGTTTTGAGAGGGATGGCAGATGGTAGCTTATGGGTGATTTCTTTCAGGAGAATGGAGAGACTAATCTGACATGACCAGGTAGAGTGGGCTAAAGAGTGCTATAATGATGCCTACTCAATCGAAGTAGTAGAAGCCCAGTTATCATCCAGAGATTTAGTCATTGCTAACTAAAGACCAAAAGGTGTTTAGTTATATTCCACCTGGTAGACCACCAAATAGATCATTGAGCTAGAGAAGGGTGCAAAGCCCATTATCATCACCCCTTATAGGCATCCGAAGAGGCTCAAGGATGAGATAAAGAAGACAATTGTAATGTCCCCATTTTAGCGACTGGGCTTACTCAGTTTCCAACACACTTACTATTTGTAGTAAGCTATTAGGATGCAACAGAGGCCAGTTTTGATGATTGGATTTGATACTCCTTGTTGAGAGCTTTTCGGCAAGCTATCACTCGCACCATTCGGAGTATGGTTGCTAGTATTTCTGGGGGCCTAAAGTGCTGCAAAAAGGGTAACTTTTAACCCAGCTGAAAGACATTGAGTGTCACTTTAAATATTTACTTTATGAGGGACTGTTGCACATCTTTTATCCCACATTGCTCAAGTGAGTTGAGTTACCCCTTGGAGAAAAGGATAAAGGGGAGTGCTTGTGGCTTCTTTGGGCATGTTGGATAAAAAGAAAAGAATTGTTGCACTTGCAGCTTATTTGGGCATTTGAGAACGTCATTCTCATATGTAGCACTCTAGACATCAATCCTTGGGATTGGTCTTTGGAGTTTGTGCTCTCAGTCACTGTAGCAACCACGCGCACTGTAGCAGATGTGCCACTGTAGCAGCCGTACTACTGTAGCAGTCGTGCCATTGTAGCAATTGTACTACTGTAGCAGCCATGCCACTGTAGCATTCGTACTACTGTAGCAGCTTGTCACTATAGCAGCTCCATCACTATAGCATCTATATGCAGCTAGGTGAGTCCGTAGATTTCTCCCTGCTGAGTCCGTAGTTCCTGCAGAGTCCGTAGTTTCTTGCCTACAGAGTCCGTAGATTTCAGCCTACAGAGTCCGTAGATTTAAGCCTGAAGAGTCCGTAGTTTTCAACCTGCAGAGTCCGTAGATTTTGGACTGCAGAGTCAGTAGATTTCAAGCCTGGTGGAGTCCGTAGATTTAAGCCTACAGAGTCCGTAGTTTTCAACCTGCAGAGTCCGTAGATTTTAGACTACAGAGTCAATAGATTTCAAGCCTGGTGGAGTCCATAGATCTAAGCCTGCAGAGTCCGTAGAAGCTTCTGCAAAGTCCGTAGTTCCAGGGGGTTAGAGAACAAATGAAGCACCTTCGGCACATGCTGGGAAATCCACTTGAAATAAGGTTCATACGATTCCGAGAAAGGATTCAGTAAGTCACCACGTGACTGGCATTGTACTAGTTTACTCATTTTGCAAATCAATACAAATACAGTGTAATTGGCTAACTCAGCCGTATGTATCTACGCTTGCAATTCTATATTTATGTTACATGTATTTGGTCTTTGTAAAACAAAAACAAAAAAAATTCCAGCAAAACTATCGGAGTCATAAAGAATTCCTGTTGGGTTAGTTTTGGGTGCAATCGGGGTGCCCATTACAACAATCAAAGAGCTGCTAGATATGGGGTTTATTCGACCAAGTAAAACTTCATTTGCTTCCTCAGTGGTTTTGGTCAAGAAAAAGGATGGTACACTCAAGATGTGCATTGATTACCGAGCCTTGAATAAGAAAACTATCAAAAATCGGTATCCTATTCCTCGCATCAATGAGTTGATCGATGAGTTGCATGGTGCACAATTCTTCTCTAAAATTGACTTGAGATCAGGGTACCATCAAATTTGGATGCGAGAGCAGGATGTGGAGAAAACAACATTCAAATGTCATTGTGGGCATTATGAGTTCTTGGTTATGCCTTTCAGCTTAACCAACACTCTTGCCACCTTCTAGTCTACCATGAACAGGGTTTTTCAGAGACAGTTGAGGAGATATGTTCTTGTCTTCTTCGACGATATTCTTGTTTATAGAAGAGATTGAGAAGAGCACCTCAAGCATCTAGATGAGGTATTGAGCATTCTTGATTTGGAGTCCTTATACGCTAAGGAGTCCAAATGTGCATTTGAGTTGTGTTGACGCAGTGGATTGCACCCTGGGCAGGAGGCCGAACTCCTGCCTTCCACACGCAAGAATGTAAACTCCCCTCTCGCCTGTGGTACCGGCAAAGTTGGGGGGAGAGTCTCTAGATAAGGGCTAGCTCCCTTCGATGTATCTTTTAGGTCCTGGATTCCCTATTGCTAACAAATAAACGAAAAAAGGGGGGGGGGGATGAAAAGGGAGAAGAATGTTGAAAACAGAACCTAGCCTAAACTAAAAGGTGATACACCAAAAAAGTTTATATACTCAGCCCGAACATACACTTTTCACTAAGAAGCTGCCATACACTTCATCTGATGTGAGAAACTCTTTTGTATCAATGAGTCAGGGGTCTGTAGAGATACAGGGAGGAAAGAACTATCAAAGGTGTTCTAAAACACACTTTGGCAGCCTATTCACATGCGCCTATATTCCTGCTGTAGACACTTCTGGTAGACTTGCAAAAGAAGAAACTTCACAATGCACTAGACATGTTGGAATCGTTTTGTGAAAAGCATAAAAGAAAATGACTTAACACAAAAAGAAAACATAGACTATGCGTGAGTGCAAGTTCAAATGGAGGTAAAAATTGCTAAGTCTTGATTCAAGGTAAAATTCGATAGAGTTCTGCCTTACAAACCCAGAGATTTTTTGGCAGAGCTTTGCCTTACGAGCGAAGAGATCCCTTCAAATGGGAAGCTTTTACAATATATAGAAAGAGACCCTTTGAAAAAGACTTTGGTGCCTTTTTACAAGCTAGCCCATGTGTGTTGAGAGCATCGAGAAGAGGAAATCAGTGTTGTTGATATCATCCTTCTAGAAGAGGCCTTCTAGAACCATGTTGTGTAGTCGCCGGTCTTGACTTTGGCGTTCAAACATTAATGTGAAAGCATGGGCCGCGCCTCTTTTTTGCAAACAAGCTCCTTCTCGATATTCACGCGGTTTGTCTGCTCATAAATGCAAAGTGGAGAAAACAAGACGCGTCATTCACTGTTCGCACCGCTTGATGACCACTTGGCAGGGACTATTCCAACTGTAAGAATAACTCGCCTCCCCTTTGCCACCTGGGTTGTTTTGTCCATTTTTGCACTTTCTCTTCCTGGTTTTGTCTTATCTGTCTCCTTCGACCTTGGGGGGCTATCTTCTTGGCGGGTCGCTGAGTTCACTCACGGCCTGTCCTTAAGCTTTTCAAAATCAACGGCGATTTCACCGCCTTAAAATTGATGTATGTGCACCTGTCACTGGGAGTTTGAACTTCCAACAGCTAGTTCGTCGTGCTCGATTTTGACGTCTTCGGGCCCGTCACCCCTTTGAATTTCCTCGACCTTTTCCTTTTCTACGGCCTTTTTCTCTGGTCGGGCTTTTGTTTCGGCCAATTTTTCGAGAACAAAATGTCCGCAAGAATTGTCTCGCTCGCTTCTTCGGAGTTTTCTCTCAGGTTTTTTTCCCGCGGCCTCTCCGAAATTTTTGAAGGAATTCCTTCGGACGAAAGTCCGAAAGAAATCATCTTATGTCTTCGGACAGAATTTCATCGACGGGATTTTCTTCCCAAGAATTTCTTCGGACAGAATGTCCGAAGGAATTCCTTCGGACATTTTGTCCGAAGAAATTCTCTTGTTCACTTTTCCGAAGGAATTCCAACTTGCCTTATGCATTTTTTCGAAGGAATTCCAACCCTTTCGGCCTTCTCTTTGGTCCCTTTGAAAATGTTCCCTGCCCTCCGCAAGGGCACTTGAGTCTGAAACTGCCCTCTGCAAGGGCATTTGAATGGTTCCTTTTGCGCCTAAGTGTCGGGAACTCATCTCTGCCTGCAGAGTCTGTAGAAATGCCTGCAGAGTCTGTAGAAAACTTACTTGCAGAGTCCGTAGAAACACCTACAGAGTCCGTAGAAACCCCTGCAGAGTTTGTAGAAACACCTGTAGAATTCGTAGAAATGCCTGCAGAGTCCGTAGAAATAGGCCTGTAGAGTCCGTATAAATACCCTGCAAAGTCCTTAGAAACGAGACTTGTGCAAAATCAAAAATGTACTGGCTTAGAACAGCAGGGGAAAAAAAGGGGGGACCGATTTTGGCCTGCAGGACCAAATGGTCAACAAATTGGCGACTCCCAGGGGAAGCATGCTTGCTAGGCTTAGAAACCAGTTGCCTTAAAATCCATTGGGCACAAAGTCAAAATGCAGCGTTGAAGAAAGGTTAACAACAGCATTGAGAGATCCCAGAATCAATCATGAGCTTTTACCCGACACAAGGGAAAACACACACAAGGCTAAAAACACTACTTGTGCAAACAGCACTTACGAAAAACAGGAAAAGAAACTATAAGCAAACTACTATGTACAGCTAACCAGGGATATCTGCCTCCCTCCTGGATCAAAGGGAAAATTTCTTAAGTCCCCTTCCTGGCTAGGAAACTTATGGTGCCAGACAAGTGGCTGAATGGAATGGAGACTTGGTGACTTGCTCCTCTTGCCTGCCACCTCGATTGACTTGCATCTAAGTGTATCAGATTCAAACATGCTCCCAACATATATGTACTCTTCTTGTCCTTGGAAGCTTGTTGAATGTTAGCTCTTCATGCTGGTGTGTTTCATCAAGAAATCAATGGCTGTTGGTTCATCACCATAAGCCCTTTGATATGCACAGTCCCTTTGCAGTGCATCATGGTTTGACCCATTTCCTTCTGCTTCATTGAAGACCCTGTCAAACTCATCCTCTGCTCCCTCATGGCCTTCTAGAAGAAGGGTGACTGTTGTGATGTCTGAAATGGAATCACAAATTGGTTGCTCATCCCACAGAACATCACCTTTTTGTTCAAAGCTCTCTTCTTCAAAGCTGTCATCAAGATGGACAGGCCTCTCCTTTTCCTGCTCAAGGATCAGAGTCTTTAGTTGTTCAAAGACATCCATCTGATCCTCCTCCAACTGTGGCTTCATGGCATGGTCATCCTCATCGAAGCAACAAGGAAGTTCATCAAACGAGGGGGGAGAGAGCTCACCATGCTTACGTTCCTCTTCGTATTGCTGGAACATTCACATGTATGCGTGACCTGCGTCTTCTCCATTGTTGATGATGTCTTCAAAAGGAGCCTCCATGATGATTTCATCTTCTTTGACATCCATGATAGCCTTTTGGACAACTGCAGATTGGATCTTTTGCTCCTCACTCGCCTCCTGCAAACAGGTTCCTCCTTGAGAAGGGGTGAAGTGGAAACAGTCCTTGAGCTAGAATCGAATGATTCTCCTCTTTCCATTTGGCCAGCACTTCATCTATATCAGGTGTGCCTCTCAGAGGTGTAGATGGGGTGTGTTCAAACATGTCCATCACACATTGGCTGAGGAATCTCGCTCTGGATACCAAATCTGCAATTCCCCTGGCTAGATCTTCTTGAAAGAGCCTTTCCTGGAGGTCACAAACATCATCATGAGGAGGAGCAGCCTCGACTTCTTCAAGGTTTTGAGCAAAACCTTTTTCCTCCTCTTCCTTCTTGCCCCATGATTCCATTGTTTCCTTCCAGCTCATGACCTTGGGATTGGAAGTTTCCCCTTGTGAACAGGGAGTAACTTTATCCTCTCCAAAGTCCTAGGCTGGTTCATGACTTTCCTTCTTCCAACTTGGAATTTGGGGATCATGTTGAAAGACTTGAGATTGGAGAAGATTTGGGAGGGTCTGCTCATGTACAAGAAGAGCTGTCTGAAGAGAGGCGTGCTGGAAAGCTAAGCGCATGGGATTAAGAGCAGGATCAATTGATGCATCGGATGAGCTAGAATTAGCAAGTGTTATCTGATAAAAAGGATTTGGTGCACAAGAGTGGATTTTATTTAGAATAGGAGGGGGCACGCAAGGCTGGCTCGATGGATTGATGCATCGGATGAGCTAGAATGAGCAAGTGCTATCTGATAGAAAGGATTTGGTGCACAAGAGGGGGTTTTCTTTAGAATAGGAGTGGGCACGCAAGGCTGGCTGCCTTGCATGAAGGGATTCTTCCATTTTGCTACCTCCTCCATGGATTGCAAGGCCTGAGCTTGCTTGAACAAACACTCCTCTTTATACATCAGCTCCTGTTGATATCCATACTGCTCATCCAGTATGTCAATCTCCATTACCTGCTTCTCAAACTCCAGCGCCACTTCCCTTATGGTTGTGAGACAACTAGGAGAGCTGCTTGAGGGGATTGCATGGATAGTCTGAGCTTGATCAAAACCATACGAAGGAAAACAAGGCCCATGATCCCAGACGATGGAATTATACATACAAAAAAGTGATTTCTTGATGGCACCATAACTGCATAACAACCTGATTCAACTCGGAGTCGCCATTGGTGTTGATGCAAAATTCAACTCTTTGGACCAAACTTGTCCTAGTTGGTCCCACTGGGCGTGCCAAAAACTATTGACACAGTGGATTGCACCCTGGACAGGAGGCCGAGCTCCTGCCTTCCACACGCAACAATGGAAACTCCCCTCTCGCATGTGGGACCGACAAAGTTGGGGGGAGAGTCTCTAGATAAGGGCTAGCTCCATTCGATGTACCTTTTAGGTCCTGGATTCCCTACTGCTAACAAATAAATGAAAAAGGGGGATGAAAAGGGAGAAGGATGCTGAAAATAGAACCTAACCTAAACTAAAAGGTGATACACCAAAAAAGTTGATACACTCAACGCGAACATACACTTTTCACCAAGAAGCTGCCATACACTTCATCTGATGTGGGAAACTCTTCTGTATCAGTGAGTCAAGGGTTCGTAGAGATACAGGGAGGAAAGAACTATAAAAAGTGTTCTGAGACACACTTTGGCAGCGTATTCACATGCGCCAATATACCTGTTGTAGACACTTCTAGCAGACCTGCAGAAGAATAAACTTCACAATGCACTAGACATGATGGAATCATTCTGTGAAAAGCATAAAAGAAAATGACTTAACACAAAAAGAAAACATATACATATGCGTGAGTGCAAGTTCAAATGGAGGTAAAAATTGCTAAGTCTTGATTCAAGGTAAAATCTAGCAGAGTTCTGCCTTACAAACCCAGACATTTTTGGGCAGAACTTTGCCTTACGGGCTAAGAGATCCCTTCAAATGGGAAGCTTTTACATTATATAGAAAGAGAGGTAAAGGTGACCCTTTGGAAAATACTTTGGCGCCTTTTTACACGCTGGCCCATGTGCATTGAGAGCATCGGGAAAAAGAAGTCGTTGTTGATATCATCCTTCTAGAAGAGGCCTGCTAGACCCATGTTGTGTAGTCACCGGTCTTGACTTTGGCGTTCAAACATTAATGTGAAAGCACGGGCCGTGCCTCTTTTCTGCAAACAAGCTCCTTCTCGATATTCACGCAATTTGTCTGCTCATAAATGCAAAGTGGAGAAAACAAGACGCGTTGTTCACTGTTCGCGCCGCTTGATGACCACTTGGCAGGCATTGTTCCAACTACAGGAATAACTCGCCTCCCCTTTGCCACATGGGTCATTTTGTCTGTTTTTGCACTTTGTCTCTCCCTGGTTTTGTCTTCTCTGTCTCTTTCGGCCCTCGGGGGCTATCTTCTTGGCAGGTCGTTGAGTTCACTCACGGCTTGTCCTTAAGCTTTTCAAAATCAACAGCGATTTCACCGCCTTAAAGTTGACGTCTGTGCACCCGTCACTGGGCATTTAAACTTCCAACGGCTAGTTCGTCGTGCTCGATTTTGACGTCTTCGGGCCCGTCACCCCTTTGAATTTCCTCAGCCTTTTCCTTTCCTTCGACATTTTTCTCTGGTCAAGATTTTGTTTCGGCCAATTTCCCGCGGACAAAATGTCCGCAAGAATTGTCTCGCTCGCTTCTTCGAAGTTTTCTCTCGGGCTTTTTTCGGACTTTTTGTGTTGCATGGCCTCTCCCGAATTTCTTCGGACTTTTTGTCTGAAGGAATTCCTTCGGATGAAAGTCTGAAAGAAATCATCTTATGTCTTTTGCCTTGGTCTTTTCATTCGGTGGGATTTTCTTCCGAAGAAATTCTCTTGTTCACTTTTCCGAAGGAATTCCAACTTGCCTTGTGCTTTTTTTCGAAGGAATTCCAACCCTTTCGACCTTCTTTTTGGTCCCTTTGAAAATGTTCCCTGCCCTCCGCAAGAGCACTTGAGTCTGGAACTGCCCTCCGCAAGGGCACTTGAATGTTTCCTTTTGCGCCTAAGTGTCAGGAACTCATCTCTGCCTGCAGAGCCCATAGAAACGTCTGCAGAGTCCATAGAAAACCTACTTGCAGAGTCCATAGAAACACCTGCAAAGTCTGTAGAAATGCCTGCAGAGTCCATAGAGATAGCCCTGCAGAGTCCGTAGAGATAGGCCTGCAGAGTCCGTAGATATAGGTCTACAGAATCTGTAGAAATAGGTCTGCAGAGTCCATAGAAATAGCCTGCAGAGTCCGTAGAAACAAGACTTGTGCAAAATAAAAAATGTACTGGCTCAGAACAACAGGGGAAAAAAAGGGGGCACCGATTTTGGCCTACAGGACCAAAATGGTCAACAGGTTGACAAAGTTGCTTTATCTAAGACACATCATCAATGTAGAGGGTGTTCAAGTTGACCCGGATAAGATTCGAGCTATTATAGATTGGCCTTCACCCAAGAATCTCACTTAGCTAAAGGGATTCTTTGGGCTTTGTGGGTTCTACAACCGCTTCGTCAAGGGGTTTTCTCAGCAGGCAGCACCCCTCACAGACTTGACGGAGAAGGGGGTTTTTATTTGGACAGATCAGGCACAACAGTGTTTTGAGAAGTTCAAATCGCTGATGAGTTCGTCGTGTCCTATGTTAGCTATCCTTGATTTCACACGTCCTTTTGAATTACAATGTGATGCCTCTGGTGAAGGCATTGGTGTAGTTTTGATGCAGGATAAGCATCCTATTGTTTATGAGAGTAGGAAACTCAGAGGGGCCAAGAAGGGATACAGTATTTATGATAAGGAAATGTTGGCGATAATGCATGCCCTTACTAAATTCAGGCAATATCTTGTGGGCAGAAAATTTACAATGACCATAGATCATAATAGCCTTAAACATTTCCTTGGGCAGCGTGATTTGAATGACCGGCAGCAAAAATGGGTGCCCAAGCTGCAGGTATATGACTTTGACATAGTATATGTCAAAGGGAAGAAAAACATAGTTGCTAACGCTTTGTCTCGAAGACCACATCTGTGTTCTATTGGAGAGATTACAGCTGATTGGAGGGGTTGGATTTCAGTTGAATATGCTAAGGATAAGTGGGCTTCAGATATTATTGGGGGTGTGATACATGATGACAGATATTCCATTGTAAATGGTTTGATCATTTAAAAGGGAAGGATACTTTTGACACCCAGGTCAGCAATGGAGAAAATGATTCTAAGATCTTTTCATGACATTCCTATGGCAGGGCACCTGGGGTTCTTCAAAACTTACAGGCAGGTACAGGAATATTTTACTTGGAAAGGACTCAAGTCTAAAGTCCTTCAGTATGTAAGGGAGTGCCCTACTTCTCAGTAGAACAAGCAGGATCACTCTTTTCCAGAAGGATTGTTACAGCCCTTGCCTATTCTTGAGCGGAAGTGGGAGTTTATCTCCATAGACTTTATCACTAGCTTGCCGAATGCCCAAGGCAAGGATTGTATTTATGTGGTGGTGGATAGACTTACCAAATTTGCTCACCTTTTCTTCATTAACACTACATTTTCCGCAGCACAAGTTGTCGAATTGTTTTTTTGTGAGGTATTCCAACTTCATGGGCTTCCTCAAAGTATTTTTAGTGATCGGGACAAGTTTATGAGTCACTTTTGGCAGGGGTTGTTCAATTGTGTGGCACTGAGCTCACTCCGACACTAGTTACCACCCGCAGACAGATGGTCAAACAGAGATAGTTAATAAATAGGTGGAAGGATACCTCCGAAATTATATTTCAAGGCAGCAGAAGGCATAGGTAAAGTGGCTTCACCTATGTGAGTATTGCTATAATACCACTTACCACATGTCCATTCATATGTCACCCTTCATGGCACTGTATGGTTATGATACACCTGATTTTTTAGATCTTTTGGGAGACAGTAGAGTGCCTAGTGCTAAGGACTTGCTATAGGATAGTCAGGAAACTATGAAGTCCTTAAAAGAGAATCTCCAAAAGGCACAAAATCAGCAGAAGCAGTATGCAGACCAGCATAGAGTTAAGCGATCATTTGAGGTGGGGTGATATGGTCTATTTGATGCTGCAGCCCTACAAGCAGTCTACTCTTAGGAAGAGTGGTGCTGAAAAGCTCAAGCCACGATATTATGGTCCCTTCAGAGTCTCCAAGAGGATTGGAGAGGTGGCTTACGAGCTTGAGTTGCCGACAGACAACAGACTTCATAATGTGTTCCATGTATCTCACCTAAAAAAGGCATTGGGGCACATCATTCCTTATACAACATTGCCACCCCTTGATGACGAGGGGAAGTTGATTTTAATATTTGAGGCTCTCATACACTCTAGAGACCGTAAGTTGAGGAGGACCATAAGGGAATATTTGGTTAAGTGGAAGGATCTGCCAATAGAGGATGCTACATGGGAGCATGAGGACATCTTACAGCATCCAGAGTTGAGATTGTTTGGGAACAAGCAATTTTGAGGAGGATGGCCTGTAATGTCCCCTTTCTAGCATATGATTGTTATTAATGGGTTAGCCTATCATTTGATCTCCATAGGCTAATATGTTTTGGTGACCCTCTTTGACATCATGGGAGGGCACATTGTGTGCCAAATCAGGGAGTATTCCTTGTCAGATCCTCTCTAGTTTTCAAAGCATCATTACAGGGTTATTTTATACTCCGTTTGGCCATACTTACTATTTATAGTAAGGGTCTCGCTTAATGGAGTCCAACCTTACACAACACAAGTTATTCCAATACAAAGTTTGAAAAGTAGCTTTCTCATTCACTTGATAAAATTTGATTTACAATCTAAGCTCAAAGTCTTAAAAGGCATTTCAATTTGAGCAAAGTTTTTGCTTCCAATAACTGTTGACGCAGTGGATTGCACCCGGGGCAGGACGCCTAGCTCCCACCCTTCCACATGCAACAATGGAAACTCCCCTCGCCTGTGGGACCGGCGAAGTTGGAGGGGAGAGTCTCTAGATAAGGGCTAGCTCCCTCTGATGTATCTTTTAGGCCCTGGTTTCTCCTACTACTAACAAATAAAATGAAAAAAGAGGGAGGGGATGAAAAGGGAGAGAGAGATGCTGAAACAGAACCTAAACCTAAAAAAAAATGAAAAGGTGATACACTAGAAATGTTTGATCCACTCAAGCCCAAAACATACACTTTTCACCAAGAAAAAGTGCCCATACACTTCATTTGACATGGGAAACTCTTCTGTATCAGTGACTCAAGGGTCCGTAGAGATATAGGGAGGAAGGAACTACCAAAGGTGCTTTGCGACACACTTGGGCAGCCTATTCACATGCGCCTATATTCCCATGTAGACAATTCTGGCAGACCTGCAGAAAAGAAACTCACAATGCACTAGACATGCTGGAGTCATTCTTTGAAAAGCATCAAAGACAATGACTTAACACAAAAGAAAACATAGACATATGCATGAGTGCAAGCCCAGATGGAGGTAAAAATGCTAAGTCTTGATTGAAGGTAAAATCTGGCAGAGTTCTGCCTTACAAGACCGAGAGATTTTGGGGCAGAGTTTTGCCTTAAGGCCAAGAGAATGGATCCTTCTCAAATGAGAATTTTTACAATATATAGAGGAAGAAAAGAGGCCTTTTGGCGCCCTTTTTACAAATGACCCATGTGCATTCCGATCATTGGGAAGAGCAAGCCGCTTAAACATCATATGAGAAATTATGGGCCACACCGTTTGTCTGCTTACAAGACCGCCCCTTCAAGGTGATTACGCGGCTTGTCTGCTCTTTAATGCAAAATGAAGAAAACGGGTCCAGTCGTTTACGCCTCCCAATGATCAATTTGCATACACTATATCACCTGCTGGAGTAACTCCTTGAGTTGACACCTTTCGCCGCTTGGATGCTTTGTTCGCTTCTTGCCTTGTCTCATCCTGGTTTTGTCTCTTTGTGGCTTCTTCTAGCAGGTCGTTGCGTTCCTTGGGCTCTCGCTGCTTGCCTTGGCCATTTTTCGCCGATTCTAGTGAGTGACACGTGGCGCGTTCTGTTGTGAAACAGGCAAGACACGTGGCCGCATCCGCTTGACTCATGGAAGTTTTAGGCATCCTTTGAAGGTCCTGCAAAAAAGGACATGTGTCGGCTTCTGCTCTCTTTAACAATTAGTTTGAGGCCCACCACAGTTTTTGCGAGACAAAAGAGACTGCGGGTGTTGACACTTGTCAGCTTTCGCCGAGCCTTGTAGGGGACACATGGCACGTTTCGCTGCTCCTAGAAAAACATGTCAAAGCCTTCCGTGGTTGCCACTTGGCGCCTTTCGTGCTCTGGATTTCTTGGTGTAAAATTTTTATGTTTGTGGGCCTGAAACTGCGTTTGAAATTCCAATGGCTAGTTCGTCGTGCTTGACTTTGACGTCCTCGGGCCCGTCACCCTTTGGACTTCTTCGGTTTTCTTGCTTCGGCCTCCCTTCCTTGCACCTTTCTGAAGGGAAGGTGACCCTTCAATTTTTTGGAAAAGTCCTTTTTGTTCGGCAGCCGAGAGTCCCTCGCAAGGGCACCTGTCCTTCGGGGTCCTTCGGCGGCCTTTGTCTCTTTGGTATTTTCGCGGGCATTTTTTGCGGACTATTCACGTGGACATTTTCCCGCGGACAAAAAGTCCGCAAGAAATGTTTCCGCCACTTTGCCTTCGGAAATCTTCCTTTGGGCTTTTGGCTCGCGAGTTCCCGAATCAGCTACAGTCAGATGTAGCTTGAACAAAGTTAGCAATAGCCCCAAAGATTCAAGAATCAATCATGAGCCTTTACCCCAGACACAAGGGAAAGCACACACAAGACAAAAAACACTACTTGTGCGAACTGCACTTAGGGAAAGCAGGAAAAGAAACTGAAAACAAACTAATATGTACAACTAACTAGGTGCATCTGCTTCCCTCCTGGATCAAAGAGAAAATTTCTTAAGTCCCCTTCCTGGCAAGAAGACTTATGGTGCCAGACAAGTGGCTGAATGAAATGGAGAGTTGGTGACCTGCTCCTCTTGCCTGCCACCTGGGTTGGCTTGTATCCGAGTGGAGATTCAAACATGCTTCCAACATATACGTACTTTGTTTGTTCTTGGAAGCTTGCCTCCTGTTGGTTCTTCATGCTGGTGTATCTCATCAAGAAATCAATCGCTGCTGGCTCATTACCATAAGCCCCTTGATATGCATTATTGGTTGGCTTGTTCTCTTTTGCCTCATGCTCGGGTTCCACAGTATGATCATTCTCCTTGATAGCTTCAAAGAAAATATCTTCCGATTCACCGACTTCTTGAAAGGACAAATCTGAAAGCCTGCAGCCCCTTTGCATACTTATTTGAGTCCCTCTCCACTCTTAGCCAGCTCATAGCCCCCTTGAAGAGTAGTGTAACCTGCCCCAATGACTTCAAACAAATCGTTCAAAGCATGGTCAAGAAAGTGTCCATGCCCCTCCACAACGTCTTGCAAAATGAGAAAAGGGGCAGAAATCACTTCATCATCAGAGATAGAGGCAAAAGTTTGTGACTTGTCTTCTTGTTCATCAAAGGGAGTACCTATGGTGATCTCCTCCTTGTCCGCACTCATGAAGTTTCCTTGATCAGTCATAAACTGAGCATACTCCTCTTCACTTGCTTCCTTCAAGACAGGTTCCTCTTCGAAAATGGGGGAAATGGAACGCTGACGGACGAACTCATGTGGAAGAGGAGGCAGCCCTTGAACTAGAATCGAATGATTCTCCTCTTTCCATTTGGCCAGCACTTCATCTATATCGGGCATGGCTTGATAGCTCTCTTGGAGGTGTGTAGATGGAGTGTGTTCAGACATGGGATCTGTTATTTGGTCTGAAACATCCACCACACATTCACTGAGGAAACTCACTCTGGACTCCAACTCTGCAATCCGCCTGTCTATATCTTCTTGGAAGAGCCTTTTTTGGAGGTCACAATCATCATTGGGAGCAAGGGCAGTGTCATCTTCTTCAAGGTTTTGACCAAAACCTTTCTCCTCTTCTTTTCTGCCCCAAGATTCCACTGTTTGCTTCCAACTCATGACCTTGGGATTGGAACTTTCCCCCTGTGAACAAGGAGTAACTTTATCCTCTTCAAGGTCCTAGGCTGGTTCATGATGTTCCTTCTTCCAGCTTGGAATTTGGAGATCATGTTGAAAGACTTGAGGAGGTTGGGGAAGATTTGGGAGGGTCTGCTCATGCATAGGAAGAGTTGTCTAAAAAGAGGCGTGCTAAAAAGCTAGGCACACAGGATTAAGGGCAGGATCGATTGATGCATCGGATGAGCCAGAATGAGCAAGTGCCATCCGATAGAAAGGATTTGGCACACAAGAGGGGGCTTCCTTTAGGATAGGAGGGGGCACACAAGGCTCGTTAAAATCAGGTTAGGAAAAGGAAACAGGGGATCCTTTTAAAACCTCATGAGAAAACGGGGGCAGACCTTGGGCCAAAATCACTTGATTTTTGTCTCTCCACTTTACCAACACTTCATCAATATCGAAATTAGCTTGAGGATTGGTAGAAGGGGTATCTATTGGTGTCGGCTCCTCTACAAGGTCTGAAAGCTCCGTCTCTCTCTCTCTCTGTAAGCAGTCTCATCTTAGCCTCTAATTCCTCAATCCGCTTAGCCAGATTATCCTCATTTTGTCTCTCTTGGGGCTCATAGGAATCATCATAGAGATGGGGAGTGCACGAAGGTTGCCATGAAATACAAGAAGCTTCTTGAGGAAGGGTGGGAGGGACTCGAAAAGGACTAACCTCATTCTGTACCTCACGCTCTTGAGCAATGTCTTTCTCCTCGTTGTTCCACGACTCAACCACTTTATTCCACCTCAAGACATTCGGACTGGGCATCTCCTTTTGGGGTGATGGGGCCACAATGTGAGAGGGTAGTGAGGGTTTGGATTCCACTTCCCTTGCTGCCAAAATAGGCTGTTGCATTTGAAGATTTGCCAATTCAATCTGTCTATCAAGATTAGCCTAAAACACAAGATTTACTGTTTCGAAACTCTCCTCAACATGATTGGGGAAAGGACTTTGACAGGCTTGACTTAGCTCATAAGCAGGGGCTGTGTATGACTGATATGATACTTGGGGCAGCGAGTATGCAGGTTGATAGACTTGGTAAGGCTGCCTCTCATGAATACTCAGCTTTTCTTCCAAAGATGCAATCAAACCACTCACATCCAACATCTCACTTGTAAGCCTTTGCCAATTGACTCTTTCAATAGGAGCCCATTCCCTCTTAACCAGATCTAGTGCATTTCTCACTGCATGACATGATTAGGTATTTCTTGGCCACATCCCTTTCTGGTGTCGAGCTCTATTACATACTTTTCGTATCCCAACAGTGCTTGTTTGAAGGTGAAAACGAGTTGATTGGCAAAGAGACTGGGTTGAGTAGAAGTGACACATTGAGAAGACTGGGCATATGGCCGATATAGCTCATGACTGGGCTGAGACTGGTCATATTGGACCTGATAAGGATCAGCATAAGGCTGGTAAGGATCATAGCTAGGCTGGCCAAGAGAAACAGGGTCCATGGCTTTGAACGATGGAATTATACATACCAAAATACTGTTTCCTGATGGCACCAAAACTGCTTAACCAGTTGATTTAACTCAGAGTCGCCATTGGTGTTGATGCAAAAGCCTCCAAACGCTGGTTGGTTGAAGAACACACCAAAAATTCTTCAACTCTTTGGACACAACTTGTCTTAGTTGGTCCCACCGGCGTGCCAAAAACTGTTGACGCAGTGGGTTGCACCCGGGGCAGGATGCCTAGCTCCCGCCCTTCCACATGCAACAATGGAAACTCTCCTCTCGCCTATGGGACCGACGAAGCTGGAGGGAAGAGTCTCTAGATAAGGGCTAGCTCCCTTTGATGTATCTTTTAGGCCCTGGTTTCTCCTACTGCTAACGAATAAAATGAAACAAAGGGGGGTGGTGAAAAGAGAGAGAGATGCTGAAACAAAACCTAAACCTAAAAAAAAGGAAAAGGTGATACACCGAAAAAGTTTGATCCACTCATGCTCGAAACATACACTTTTCACCAAGAAGAAGCGCCCATACACTTTGTCTGACGTGGGAAACTCTTTTGTTTCATTGAGTCAAGGGTCCGTAGAGATACAGGAAGGAACTACCAAAGGTGCTCTGCGACACACTTGGGCAGCGTATTCACATGCGCCTATATTTCCGTTGTAGACACTTCTAGCAGACCTGCAGAAAAGAAACTCACAATGCACTAGACATGTTGGAGTCGTTCTTTGAAAAGCATCAAAAACAATGACTTAACACAAAAGAAAACATAGACATATGCGTGAGTGCAAGCCCAGATGGAGGTAAAAATGCTAAGTCTTGATTGAAGGTAAAATCTGGCAGAGTTCTGCCTTATAAGCCCGAGAGATTTTGGGGCAGAGTTTTGCCTTAAGGCCGAGAGAATGGATCCTTCTCAAATGAGAATTTTTACAATATATAGAGGAAGAAAAGAGGCCTTTTGGCGCCCTTTTTACAAATGACCCATGTGCATTCCGATCATTGGGAAGAGCAAGCTGCTTAAACATCATATGAGAAATTATGGGCCGCACCATTTGTCTGCTTACAAGACCACCCCTTCAAGGCGATTACGCGGCTTGTCTGGTCATTGATGCAAAATGAAGAAAACGGGTCCAGCCGTTAGCCGTTTACGCCTCCCAATGATCAATTTGCATACACTGTATCACCTGCTGGAGTAGCTCCTTGAGTTGACACCTTCTTTCGCCGCTCGAATGCTTTGTCCGCTTCTTGCCTTGTCTCATCCTAGTTTTGTCTCTTTCTGACTTATTCTAGCGGGTCGCTACATTCCTTGGGCTCTCGCTGCTTGCCTTGGTCATTTTCCACCAATGACACTTGGTGCGCTCCACTTACTTTAGAGAAACATATTAAAACCTTCCACAGTTGCCACTTGGTGCCTTTCGCGCGCACTAAGAGAAGCTTATTGAAAGAAGCTTTTGAAACTTATAAGAAACTGAAACGCGGATGCTGACACTTGTCGGGCTCCGCGAGTATGTAACAGGACACGTGGCTCCATCCACGTTACTTAGAGAAATTATAATGTGTCCCGACTGATGACACTTAGCATGTTCCGCGCGACTCTGAGACTTAGACAAAACTTAGGCAAAATAAAAACCCGTGCCCACGCTCTATGTCAAAACCTTCATTGCCAAAACTGAAACGCGCAAGGACAAAACTGTAGTGCACAACTGAAACTCAAAAACAAAATGTAGAGTATTTTACTCTACAGTTCTTGGCAACCCTGAGGACTTTTGAGCCTGCTCAAAAAAGAATCCAAAGAATATATAAAAAATGCGGCAAAAAACACAAATTTTGTAAGGCCGTCTGATAAATAGACCATTCAGCATCATATAGTCCCTGTTTATTTTGCAAATCTTGGAAGGCTAAATCAAGGTCGATGATGTCCTTGTGCAAAAAATTCTGCAAAACATGAACTACAGTCTTCAATTGGAACTCAAGCTGGGCCATGGGGATCAAGACAACTTCCACTTCTGGCACTGATGAAGC
Source organism: Torreya grandis (assembly GCA_037957365.1). Taxonomy (NCBI): domain Eukaryota; kingdom Viridiplantae; phylum Streptophyta; class Pinopsida; order Cupressales; family Taxaceae; genus Torreya; species Torreya grandis. The sequence goes on from JARHVA010002692.1 coordinate 1,011,650, forward strand.
ATTTGTTAAACCTTAAAAAACTGACTGATCATTTTGTCTAGCTAACAACAAAGGCTTAATCTCATCAACCACTAACACAGTGTTGCTATCAGGAAAAGAGGAGGGGAGCCCCAATTGCTCTAGATCTTCAATATGCTTCTTCATGTCTTTTACTCCCTCTTTTACCACATCTAGGAGCTCTTTGCAATTAATTGTTGCGGAGTTGCAACTGAGAACTTTGTTCACCCTTTTTGCAACAATTATTCTGTCACTAATTCTTGCTGCTAATAACGTTTCATCAGTTGTGTCATATAGCTTTTTCAACAGTATTTGAGAATCAGACACTCTCAAAGAAACAGTGGACAGAGTGGCCTGGACTAAAGTCTCCACCTTTTCGCATAATTTCTATGCATTTAGCAGGAAAGTTAGAGAGGGTCTAAGCTGAGTAATCTCCTCAGAGATTTTTTTCCATACTGATACATATATCTCCTTGACCAGGTTCAAAACTCCTGCATTTTTTGGCCTATTAGCCAACTCAAGTGTCAATTGTTTTGTTATTTGTTGCTCAGCTTAAAGTTGGGCCTGTATGGCGGCGGTATTGTTTTGCTTATTCAACAGCTTTTGTTGGAATTGAGTGACCTGTTGCAGGTTTTCCTGACATTTTTTCTATAGTGTTGCCTTTTCCTGCGTTAGGGCTGTCACTGCAGTTTTTTCTTGTGTTAGCTCTTCTTTCAAAGAAGCATTTAGGGCTTGAATACCTAGTGAATCTGACAAGAAACAGTATCTTGCAACTGTTTGTTAAGACTCTATTTCATCATTTTTTGTTTTGATTTTTGTATCCAGATTGCTACCATTTGCTTTTTCTTGACCCAGATCATCGTCCATCTTCTGCAGCTTATTTGATACTTTCAAATAATCAGTAGCTACAGCAGAAGTGGTTTCATTCAGTAGCTCAACCCTGCCCTGTGGTCTAAAAAGTGACATATCCATAGCTACTACACTCATTGTATAATCTTGAGACTGCATCTACTCGTTTGGCCTGACTACATTAAGTGACAAATGAGTCACAGTTAGCTGTTGTTAGATTGAGTCAAAAAGTGACCTCATGTGTGGTGCAGCCAGAGCTTTATTATCTTTCCTTTTTTTATCCATCTGAGCTTCCCTAGCCTTCTTAGCAGTGTTTGTTTGAGCTTGGAAGGTAGAGGGAGAGGCAATATACCCGCCTGCAAAAGGATAACCCTGTGGCAATCCATAGGGAATAGCCAAATGTTGGCTAGGGGGAATATGGGGAGGTATTCTCTTTGGGACAGAAGGAGAAAATGGAGGCAATGATGTGACCTGTGATGACATGACCTGAATAGTAATAGGTGGGGCAAATTGAAAAATTGGCACAGAAGAGGTGGCAACGGATAAAATTTGGCCAATTGAGATTGCCACCCCTATAGAAGAAAAAAAACACTGAGAAAAAGAATGAGAAATAACAAGTACCTGAGGAGCAACAGATGTACTCAGTGGTTGATGCTGTGAGGGCTCTACCTCCTCATCTGAATCAGGGTAAAGTTTCAACTTATGTTTCCTTGATCTTTTTTCTTCTTGCTGTACTTCTTTCTCTTCAACGTTTACCACTGCTGCTAGTGGTGATTGCACAAAATTGAAAACCCCAAAGGTTGACACTGATGAAGAAGCTCTGGGTGGTGAGGGTACCACATTCTTTTGTTTTTCTATAGCGACTGTAGATGAAGTTTGTCCTGGGGCCTGCACTGTATGAGTGGATTCTGCTTCCCCCTCTGACTCTCCACCCTGTGTCTGCAGTTTGCTTGTATCAGGGCTAGAGACAGGAGACGGATGCCATTCATCCCAGATTGCCTCCCATTTCTCATCTGAGTTTACATTACCAAAAGAGTGAGTTATCTCAAAAATCTCCTGCCTATATTTCCAATAGGCTTCTATTTTTTTGGGTTTTCATCATTTGTTCTTTAACGCCATTTTTAAACCAGAAGTCATTCTGATTTTAGGGTCAAAAACATTTTCCTTAACATAAAAGGTCTCCCATGGCCTGGCCCCCTGCAAGGGCAAATCTGTCAATTCTACATACAAATCAAGAATATATTCCTTAGAGTTTCTTTTGTCTTCCCAAAATGGATGGCCCTCATGCACAATTTTAGCACCGACCTTGTTATTCTTGACCCATAAGGTTATGAAACTGCTTGGGTCATATCTCCATTTATCTTCAATTAAAAAGAAACTCAAGATAGCTAGCTTCCTCAACGACAAGTGCTCAACATCTCTGACCTCTAGGGCCGTGTTTTTCTTTATCCATGGAATATCATACATTTTCTTTCTTTTTCCCAGTGCCATAGTCATTATCAACCATAGACACTTGCCGGGTGACCTCTAAAAATGCTAACCTAGGAGTCAAAATCTTGGGTAGCAACACTGGTTCTCCATTAAAACCATAGACCCTAATGATGGCATGATGAGATCTAAAAAAGTAGTCACGGGGAATAGTGCAAGTTCTCATGAGGTTTCCAAAAGGCAGGGACAACTTGGATAAGATAAGATATGTGTCCATGCGGACACATGAATGGTCCTATTATAACCGAAACTTGGGTCATACATTTTCAGATGCATATATTGTGAAAAGATGCCAAAGTTTTGATATACTATGAGATGAAAAAGATAAGAAGAATACTTGAAAACCCCTTTAGATTTGAAATGAGTGAGTTGGTCAACCATTGAATAGGCAACCTGCTCTGAGAAGTCCAGCGGATACTCTTGAGAGTTGTCTACAGTTTTTAATCTGAAGAGAATGGCCATTTGCCAATCATAGACAGTTATGTCCTCCTTCATTTCAAAAATAAATGCCATCATGGATAGTGCCTCTTGACTGGCCTGTGCAAATTGTGTTTTTCCTGTTGGCAACACTGACACAATGGTATCATCGTCCCCTAATTGCAATTCTGATCTGAGATACCTCAATTGATTATTAATGTTTGCCCACGTTTTCTGTATTTTGGCAATGGTGAGAAATGTGGTTGTTTTGTCATGATATAGGGCCAACATGTCCCTAATGGCCTTCGATGTAATTTGCACCATGAATTGACCCTGTTGTATGGTGTTCAAGGGCGCATGAAACAATTTTGCGCACATTTCAACTAAGTCGGGGCACGGATGTACACCTGGGACAATGAATTGTGCCAATTGAGAAGTCCATATCCTCATCCCAAATGTTTCGAATTGTCTAGCCTTGGCATTCTGTATACATCTTTAGTGTGCCCCTTCTCGCAGAGCTTTGCCAGACTTTTGAAGGGTTAGGTCCGCGATTCTGTCTGCAAAATCCTTCACCTTTGCTGGGTCGATCGCATAACCAACTTCGAGGACTCTAGTCCTTGGATAGGTCTTTAAGGGTTGTGCAGGGGCCGAAACATATGATTTGCTAGTGAAAAGCTTATCAATGGATTCGTAAATCCCAAACCCTTGTTGTGAAAACTGTGCCTCCTCCATATCTATGTCTATAATGGGAATTAGTGAACTTATGTAACAAGTATGGAAGCTTTGCAACAGGGAAGACACTTTTACTAAGCAGGGTTTGCTATGAATTGAAATGCAAGTAACAGGGATTTTCCTAACAAACGTAGGAACGGATGAGACACAGTTAAGCCTTAACTCTTGTTATTAGGGTATTTAATGACACATCAAGTCTCATAAATGGCATTACAACCGAAAAACCATTAATAAATCCTATTAAATCTGCGTGGGACAGCGTGTCAGACACGTCATAAAAGTGGCTGCATATAAGAAATTACCAACCATGATGATCATATGATTTCAGACAAATCTGAATATAAAAAATTACCAACCATAGTAATTTATATACAAAAAGAGCTAGTCATGAATCAATAAATTGTTTGTCAGATAAAAATTTACAAATGGTTAACCAATTGGCGAATTTGGCCAAATAAAGATTGCCCAGAAGATGCAGCAGTTAGCCCCCTGCTAAAAACCCCTGCAACAGATGCAGAAGTATTAATCTGGGTAAAACGTGTACACGCAACAATAAACATTAAAGCTACCTATCTACCCAGCCTACCAAAGACAATTTAAAATAAGCAGAGCTTAGCATAACACCAACACAACTCAGTAAAATGTGCCATTATTAAATCTAAACTACAAACAAAACTCAGTAAAATACCTCATCGTTAAATCTGTTAAAAATTTAACTTAAAGAACAGTGATTTACCTTTGTGCAGAATCCTTGATTTCTAACAAATTGCAACAGCGGGCATCGGCGCAGAAAAATAAAGTGCTATCATGTTATTTGCCTTAATCGAATTTCATTTCATTTAGCTTTGTATGTGACAGCTGTCCTCCACAGGGTAACTGCTACATTTTTTCAAATTTGAGCAAATTTGATTTGAACGAAGAAAATCCAATCAAGACACGAGCTATCTGTAAAACTACTGAGAAAAATGTTTAAATCATAGTAACAAGGCCACAATTTAAGAGTAGGCAGGTAAAACTCAGAAAAAATGAGCAACAAAAAGAGAGCATTTATATAATATTTAAACAGATTTTTTTCCCAGTATATATTTAAATCATGGGCTATTTGCAAAAAAATATTGACTCGAGTGAAACTTCTGTTAACAGAGTAACTTGCCTTAATCAGACTTTAGATATCATTTTTCAACAGAAATTTAAGATGTCGTTTTTCAATGAATTTACAAATAGGACAAGATACATAAAAATGAAAGCTAGTACTCCATCTTTTGAAGGACAATTCTGAACTGTATTGATGTCAAATGCACCTTTATTTTCAAAAATGGACCATGAAGTGATACTGTAGACAATGCTTGCTTAGGCAAACTTGCAAACAAATTTCCAGATGACTTCATCTGTTCCGCTTCAGTGACAACCTGAAAGTTTATCTGATGTGAATGCTTCAGCTCAACCAGAACAATCTAGTAAATGTCATAAAAAATTAACTGTTAAAAATTCAATAAACTTAGTATGAGGTGAGGGAAAGATCCTTGTTGAAATCATAGGCATCACTAGAATAATGACTTACCCAGTTCTGAAATAACATCGGAGAAGGGGAATATTCACCGGTATTCAAAGATGATCCAAACATAAGTGAAGATAGTGGTGGCAAAATAGATCTACTTTAATATTTAAATAGAGGAATCTCCTTCTTTCTGATCTATGCAAGTTGAATTTTTTATGGCTTAAGACATCCTACCTTAGACCACTTGCACCTCCTACAAGTATTCCATACATTTTCAGTCTCTGCACGTGTGCATTAATATTTTGTGTATATATAGTATGCAAATACACTCAGCGCATGAAGAAATGTAACCTGCGGTGCATGTGTAAACATTTTCTACACAGACAATTTTCCGTCTTCCATTGGGTATACATCTTGCTAGTGTCCCATTCTACTGCAAATTAAAAGCTAGAAATTCAGTAACATATTATCTTACAGAAGAGGTGAATTGCTCCAGTGTAAATATTTTGGTTTGAACTATAAGTTAACATAGATTTCTCAACCTATTTTCAACCCTAACAGATGAGAAGTTCTAGAAAGAAGATGTTGACACAAACATGGAGTGATCTCCATGATATTGTAAACAGAATACAGTATTCATGTCTACTTATAGTATTTTGCTGTTGTATTTCATTCTGCATACTAACGGGGAGGAAATATTTAGCATTTTACAGAAAATCACTAGCATTCAAAGTGTCAAAATACAATGATAAGGAATACAGTATATTATGTCTATATATCATGACAATTTGTCTAAGAGTGACAAACAACGTTAAACAATCATGCCATCAGTTTTGAATATGTACACAATATAATAACATTACATGATGCTTCAAATATGATGATGACAGAAACAGTACAAAACAAAACATTCGGAGGATTACAACAGATGCATAAGCATGCACTAGAGAAAAAATGAAGAAATTGTATTAATTACCATAGTAGGTATTGTTGTCAACCTGGAGCTGCGCCCTGATTCGAAGACGTGCATGAAACGGCCAGTCCTCTATCCGACTGAAACAATGGGATCTTCTCATAAGGGTGGGTGCCTCAACAGTGAGAAGAACCTCCAGAAAAAGTTGGTTCCTGTATGATGTATCAATGAAGATCCCTACTCTACATTGCGGACTACCATGCAAAAGGGAGAAGGAAACTTAAAGGGGAAATCCTACCTAAAAATGATGATACACCAAAAGTTCGATCCACTCAACTTGGAACCTTGAACACTGAACAATCAAGGGAAAAGGAAGACTTCAATCAATCACTTATGCATAAGTATTTCATGAAGAGGTTCGATCCAATAACTAAAACCTGAGGGAAAACAATGGAGAGAGGTCTAATAAAAGACACTTTGCGGCCACCTAACATCCACTTACAGTTTCAGCAAAAGACAATAAAGAACACTGAACATGACCTGCATAAGGATAATCTAGCAACTAGGTATGAATCAAAATTTGGGAAGGGAGAGAAATCTACCACCTATGCAAATTACTGAATAAAATATACATTATGCCAACGCTTGAAATCTGAAAGTACAGTCTTTATTGATCGAAGAGGTTACACAACTCACCAATGGCAGAGTTTGGTCTAACCAAGATTGGATATTTTAATCAAGGCTCAAAGCCAATTTATAGAAAATTACAAGACGCCAAAGATTGGCGTTGAAAATTTGAAGAGAAGGATTAACTTAGGCTAACTCAAGGCTGACTTGGCCTTTCAATAAAATATGTTTTCTTTTTTGTCCTTGCATGAAGCTTCTTCGTTTGATGAAGCGAGCTTAGCTTTGTTATGAACCACCCACCTCCTTTTGCATGGAAATCCACGCAAATGTTAATTTCAGAACTTTACGTGAGCTGCCTGATGCCAAGTTGTAGTGTTTGAAAGCTGAGTTAAACGAAGAGATCATGCTGAGTTGGACGAAGAGATCAAGCTAAGTTGGACTTTTGGACGCATGAGTTGGTTGGAGACGAACAGGACTTCAACAACCAGTCAACTGAAGCTTTGACCGTAGTTTGAAAAATAGCCCTTGCTTGCATGCATTTTGTCCAATTTCAGTCTGCCCGTTCGTGTCTATTTCTGGCAGGATTCTGTATATTTAGATGTGTTAGTTTAATTATATTCAGTTTATATTTTCTCCATTGGGCTTGCTTTCGGAACTCCAACTTTCCCCTATTCCAACGGTTGCTTCTCGAGGTCAAAATTTGAAGGCTAGCGGGACGTCACCTTTGGTCATTTATTCCTTCGGGATAATCTTCCGTAGAATTCCTTCGGACTTCTCTCTCTTTGGATACCTTCCTTTTCTCCTGTTTGTGCCTTGTCTCCACGGGCTTTTGTTTTAGTCGGGTCCTTTATTGTTTTGGTGGCCGAATTTCTTCGGAGTTTTGTTTGAAGGAATTCCTTCGGACAAAAAGTCCAAAGGATATCTTTCCTTTACCTTTTCTCCTTTGTTTTACTTGTCTTTCTTCGGACTTTCTTCTTGTCATTTTCCCGCGGACCTTTCCCGAATTCCTTCGGGATTTTTGCCTTTGTATTTTGCCGTCAGACTTTCTGCACGGGAATTCCTTCGGACAAAAAGTCCGAAGGATTTCTTTCCTCTCTTGCCTTAGTTTTTTCCTGTTTTTTCTTTGTTTTCTTTGGACTTTGTTTTTTGCAAGCCTTCCAAATTTCTTCAAACTTTTTGTCCGAAGGAATTCCTTCGAACAAAAGTCCGAAGAATATCTCTTTGCCTTTGCTCTTTGAAATGTGTCCTTCGGCACCAACCAAGTGTCCTTCGGCACCGACCAAGTGCCCTCCCCAAGGTCTAGTCAATCTCCCTCTGTGCCCTTCAGAGAAATTGGAGGGCACCCGGGTTATTTGCTAAGGTTCTTCCCTTTGGACTTTTTGCAATTCTACGGACTCTCTAAAGGAATTATTCTTTCGGCTTTTTGCTTTTGGGCTGACTTTTGCAAGGCTGCAGGTGTTCCCTTTGTAAACTCTCCAAAGTATTCCTTCGGAAAAAAGTCCGAAGGAAATACTTCCTTTGTTTTGGGCTCCTTCTTTTGTTATTTCTATTGCTTTGTGCCATTTCTAACCCTCCCCTTTTGATTTTCTGGCTCCTCCTTGGTCCTTTATCCTTGTCTAATTTCCCGTGGACTCAAGTCCTTTGCAAATGAGTTATTTCAATTGGTTTACCTCTGCCCAATGTATTATTTCTTCTTTGCCTAGAGACATGAATTTTCCGAATGGCAAGAGACAATCTGCCCTGTCAAAGAATTGTCAACAGGTATAAGTAGGCATGCTATCCTGGATATAGTTATGAGATTATCCTATCAATAGGATTGAGGTAAGAACTAGGAAGGTCCTCCATATAAACTTGTATGTTGTTAGCTAATGCTAATTGTATCTCATTGTCTCTAAAGCGAAATACCAAACAAACAAGCAATCATTTCAATGAATGAAATGTTTGATTTTGCAAATGCATAGCAAGGATTTTTCACAAACCTTCGTGATTTCTACATTTCAACCCCATGTTTTTTGTTCAAGCTTCAAGACTGGGAACAAGCTTAAAAAATGGAAATCAGAATATTTAAACTAGAAAAGAGTTTGAAGATGCCGATCCATTGTTTGTGAACAAATTGTGAAAATATCTACAAACCTGTAAAGACAAAACATTAGCACCTTGTATTTAAGAACTCAATGACAACAATATTCCTTCCTAAGGTCCAAATATCCTCCTCACTCGCATGGTAATATGGCTGAACACTAGCACCTTAGGTTGGCTTTCATTGGCTGCTTACAAGAAAGGTCAGGATTAACTGGTGAACTTTAATGATAGTCAAAAAATGAAATTTAAGACTTCTGAAGAGCGACACTCCCCTCTCCCATGGATATTTTAGTGCAAATGTGAGCCCAGGATGTAAAGCGAGGACATCACTATACCCAGCACTCAGGTCATAGCAAAGAAGCTTTAAAGTTTTCTTTTCCCTTTTTTTAAATTTGCGAAGTGTAGTTACTACTCTTTTGCCTGGAAATACATGACCACTAAAAGATATGGATGCAGCCATGAAATTCGAAGGGCCAGAAGAAATAGATGATTTTGGAATGTCATTGCAATTTTAGAACATTATCAATTCATCCAAATCCTAGAGAGGAAGTGGAATAGTTTTGCATTTATATTAGCTAGTTTCTAAGATGAAATTCAATCATTCACTGATAAAAATATGATTTTGGAATGTCAATGCAATTTTAGAACATAATCAATTCATCCAAATCCTGGAGAAGTGGAATAGTTCTGCATTTATATTAGCTAGTTTCTAGATGCCAGGTGTCCAATAGACCATTGTCTAGCGGCTAGGCAAAGCATTTACCATGATGATGACATGGGTTGAAGCTCCCCAATCTTGGTGTTGCATTCCCATGTGGATAGTAGGCACCGCAGGGTGAGTATTACAGTCTACCTATATAATAAAGAGCATTTGGTACCTGACAAGAAACAGAGTTATTCTACATGGTGTTGTAGCCTGTAACTATTGCTGGGATTTTTATGTGCATTCTAGGCCATCAAGGTGTACATAATATGTTTCATAAAAATCCTGATTAATATCTCAGTAATTATCCATTTTCATTAAGTACATTTAAACTTCAAAAAAAATCTAAAATCTGTTGCATAAAGGTCATTGGATCCAATCCCTAGAACATCCATTTCTCAATACATGTCCAAACTAAAAGGCCCTAGCTTACCCTAGATTGATAAGTCAAACAAGGACATGAAGTTCACAGCAGAAAGTGTTAGGCCGTCAAGATATACATTATTTATTTCATAAAATTGCCAACTTAAGAACTCTATAGCTACTTCCTTACTGACAAATTTCAAATTCAAATCTCTTCAAACCTTTGTATTCCAAAGGTCATTTGATCCAATCCCAAGACTTCTTCAATTGCATTACGTTTTCTAATAAGAAATAAACTAAACCCCCTTAGCTATCCTAAATTGTTAAGTATTATTATCTTGGAACTTGAATCTAGATTGGTAGTGATGTTTTTCATTAATTAAGGCGGCAAACCAGGGGCCGAACCCTATACAGTCAAAAAAGACAGAAAGACTGGCAAACAAATTGAAGGGTACGAAGAGCCGGAAATTCAAGAAATTTTGGAGGACACTGGTGGGAAATAGGCTTCTCGGGTTTTTGAGGTAATTGAAGAGCAGGGTACTGATTCTAGGGGAACTACTAATAATAAGGAGAAGATGCATGTAGAAGAAGCTAGTGAGGGTTCGGAGAATGAGAATGACTGGAAAATAGAAATTGGGGCCTTGAAGGACCGCATTCAAACACTGGAAAAGGTCTTCGCCAAAGGCCTTCGAAATAACATTCTATTGAATATGACTATGTTGGAAGCGGTGGGTATTCCAGGGAATGTTGACAATGCGGACAATGAGAATCTTAAGGATCTTGTTAATTCTATAGTTATGTAGTTTCATCCTTTCTGACTCTGGTCTTTCCAGTGTTTTGTTTTGCTTCTGATTGTGTTTCTCGGTTGTGCCATTGGTTCGGTGCTGGCATCTTTTGTTTGCCAACCTTCCTGTCTTTTTTGACTGTATAGGGTTCGGCCCCTGGTTTGCCGCCTTAATTAATCAAAAACATAGGGACAGAGCTGAAGCAATGGATTTATTTGAGTGTCTACTAATTTCTATGGAAAGGCAGGATGGAAAAAATCATGTTTAAGAAGATTTGGAAATTCTAATTTATGCTTTGAAAAGAATATGTTTAAATGCATGGAAGATAGCCACTATATTGCAAAAAAGGGTTCAAATTGCAGATGAATTAGAATCTGCCTCTTTCACCCATATAAGAAGAACACGCAATAAAGTAGCAGGCATGGCTACTAAATAGGAAGTATCTCTACCTAGCACTCATGGCAATATACATAAACTATTGTTTCCTCCCTATATCAATGAGGCCCAAAGGCTCGTAGTGAAGGATTACAAAGAAAACAAAACATAAATAAAAGGTGGAAAAATAAACAAAATGAAAAGAGAGTAGTTTGGGCATAGCTGGCTTTACTCCCTCAGGTTTGTTCCTCATTCAGTTGTTGTTGAGATAATATGTAGTTATTGTTGACTAAATTTGACCCTAGGCCAAATTTGGTCAAAACCCCTTGCATATTCAACTTGTCATGAGGTCCTTCTAGTCATAAAATGGTCACATGGTCATTAATGAGGTCAAACAATATGTTTTATCTTTGTCACATTTGCCTAGTTGGTCTTATGTCATACTATACCACCTTTGGGTCATGTTAAAATGAAATGGTACGGTTTTCCATGAAAGACAAAGGTGTCGAGATGAAATGTAACATCCCACATGTCAGGAATGGTCAGAGAAACTATTGTGAAACTGACAAATTGCAGGTTCAACGTCTATCCAAGAAGATCAACTGAAAAGAGAGCAGTTTTTGATGTTGTACGGACCGCATAGCTCAGTTGGCACGTGGGAGGGCTTCAGGGAAGTCTATTGAGATCCGCACAACTCACTTCCAAGCTCAAGTGGTTCTAACAAGTCCAAAAATGGCAAAAACCAACCTCTCTTGGGCAGGTCAAAAGAGGTCAATAGTTTGCACTAGTAAAACAATGTTGAAAGAAATAGTATAAAACATGGCAAAGAGTAACCACGCTCAAACCCAAACCACCAAAGGACCCAACCACGCTCAAGTCCAAAGAAGGGAGCAAAATAAATGAGCAATCTCCAAGAATCTGTAAACATCAGGGGCACGAGGATGATCCCTATGAAAGAAGAACCAGGAGGGAACCCATCAACAGTTCGATCCAACTCTCCTAGCATCCAAGGCCGATGAGAAGAAGCTCCAAATAGAAGTCTAACCTGAAGAAGGGGAGGTATGATCCCTGGTCTATCCTCCAATCCTCTGCCTAGAAGGAAAGGTCCTCTGTGAAGGTCTAGTGGATCTGGTCTACCCCCTGATGTCAGGTTTGAAGTGAATATACTGATGAAAACTTGGGGAACTGTGAATAGCGTCTCTCGGCCTCACTGATCTGGAATGTGGGGTTGTATTGATGTCAATATGTCGCTTAGTGCCTCTCCTCGAAGGTAGCACCGTGAAAAAGGAAGTAATCCGCTGAGTGGAGACTGGTCTAGTGGGTCTCTAAATAAAATGATCATGAAGCTTAAGATCTTCCTGTATATATAAAGCCAAACATGTATGGTCCTCATATCTAAAGAAGTTAGAAAGACTTTGTGTCCTCTTAAATAGGCTGTAAAACCTCCCTTTGATCTCATAGTAAATGGGACAATGAAAGATGAAGTGCTCCTCGAATTCCGTCTCCTGGATGTTGCATAACTGACAAATCCTGTCTGCTCGATCTATCTTGTGATCTGTCTCAATCCTAAGCCTGTGAGACCCCACTCAAAATTGTCCTAATGGGATGCAAAGAGAGTGCATCCAATGGCAGAATGGATATTGTGGACGAATGATAAGCCCGTCACTCAGCTCCAAGAAGTGCTCTGCATAAAATGCCATCTTAGGGCATAACACCCAAGAGGGTTTACCCAAGCAGTATGGATAAACTGTCTGTAAATATCATCCCTAATAATTTGGTTCATCTCCTGTCTAGTGGGTAGAAGATGAGTTGGTGCATCCAAGGAGTACATAAATGGAGGAAGTCAGTCCATCTTGATTCCCACAGACTCTAATAGATCAGAAACTCCTGTATACCAACAACGTCCAAGGGTCGAAGGCGCTGAGAGAGCAAGATTCTCTAAATAACATTATGCTAAGTATGGCTATCTGTCACGTCCACTTGCAAAATCAACAAACCTCTGTATGCGATGTATGAAAGTGATCAGAACGAATATAGTCTCTAGTCGGAAGGGTCGGGCTCCAAACTCTACAAGAATAATGTGTTGGGGAACTATTTGGTTACATCTGATTATGTGGCAAAGGAGAAGTGTCTGGACTCTCTCAACAGCAGCCCAATCACCCTCATGTAGAGAGGGCCCCCAAACTACAGATCCATAGAGAACTGTTGATTTGATAAGTGTATCCATGAGTGACATCTTGGAAGAGATATCCTGAAAGTGATGCCGAAAACACTGTCATTCAAGGAGAGCTAAAGAACCATAACCTTTGTTTATTCTAGGTTGGAGTACCTGCCTCAAGTTGACACGTGGACCAGAAAATTGCACTCCCTGATAAGTATAGGAAGTGGTAATCTCAACCTCCTTTCCTCTAAAAAAGAAATGGAGGTGGGAGGTATTCAAGCCATTAAATACCATGACCTTGGTTTTCCCCAAATTAACGATCAACTGTCGAAGATCGCAAAAGAGAGCCAAAGCATCCAACTGCCGCTGTAAGCCCTCAAGAGAAGAGGCTAGGAGAACCACATGTCCGCAAACAAGAGGATAGAAATCAAAACCTGGTGAAGAAGACACCCATCACTAGCCTGAATATGTTCATGAAGAAAGGTCTCTAACTCATCAATGTATATCCCAAATAAGGTTGGGCACAAAGGGCATCCCTGCTTGACCCCAATGGTACTCCTAATAAAGTCTGAAATCCCATAAACCGTGCAGAGACGACCAAGAACATTCTCGTATAATCTCATAATGGCTGCCAAGAGGGTCTTAGAAATGTCAATATTCCTAAGTCTCTAGAAAAGTGCCTCTCTCAGAACAAAATCAAATGAAGTTTACAAAACAACAATAGACTTTGGATGAGCAATGACGTGCCTCCTCAATAATGGCCCGAAGTATGAAACTGACGTGCCTATCCCCTAGCTTTGAGGTGTCTCTGCTCTAGCTCTCTGGAGAGCTGAATGTGTAATATAGTAGCATACAATTTTGAGAATGTGTGTCCAACCATGATCGTCCTATAATTATTAGGATCTGAACAAGACCCTGATTTGTGTATCGGGTGAATAATGTGATGTGACCAAGAGGGTGGGAAAACCAAACAAACCACGTGGTTGAAAAGATCAACCAAATAGCTTCCAAAAGCTCTAAAACCATGTTTGAAGAACTTGTCTTGGAAACCTTCTTCATTGGCTGCCTTGCTACTATTCATCACCTTCACCGCCTATCTAACATTCTTGTATGTGAAAAAGTGAGAAGAAGATGGTGGAGAAGCAACATGGGTTTGTGTTTGGCCAGGAATATCATAAAGGGTGGGGAGGTATGGGAAATCATGGATGTGGAATTAAGCTTAGTGGTGAGGGGAAAATGTCATGGGAGGATAGTACGCCAAAAGAGTTTGGGGGAGTGAATGTAGGAAGCCCGTAAGATCCATCTCCTTTGAAAAAAAAAATGCGTTTCTTATGTCGGAGAAGACAATGATGCGATGATTTTAAGGCTGGGTAAGAGGGGTGAGAATGGAGGAAGGTGTGCCGAAGCTGGCAGTGGAGTGTCTTGCAGTCATCATCATACCACTTATTCATGGGGTAAGAACTTTTAGATTGATGGGAAGCAAACATAGATCTAGTGTAGTTAGGAAAAGATTTGAGGTCAGTCTCCCAAATAATGGAGGAAAGACATTTGTACTTGGAAATAACAAAACAAAGTGAGAAGAACTGGGGTTCTGGAGGTAAAAGCTGACAGATGTGAGAAAGGAAAATGTTAGTCCCCATCCTCAAACAGGAAAATGGCACGTGGTATACTGAAAGAGGGGGTTGTAACAGGAGGGGAGAAATCAGCCTGGATGGAGAAAAAATATAATCATAGCTCAAGTTTATTAAACCCTATCAAAATTTTGTACACAATCACTGTCATAAAGCTAGTCTCTAGGGTTTGTTGTAACAATCCTTGCCCAATCTGCCCTTAATTGTCTCAATTTGCTGCCCTGTAATTTTTTCAAACACTTTGTATGCAAAGTGCTTTTTGCTAGTTTTTGTCACAGTTTGATGATTTGTTTGAATGACAATGGATTAAAGCTTCAAGTGTTTATAGAACAATGCAAGAATGATAATGCTAAGTTCTAGATGGAAAGAATGACTTCTTTTTTTGTTCTTTTCTATGCAATTAGATGAATTCACAAAGCAAACTAATCACCTACAGCCAATGGACATTTAGTCGAACAATTGGCATTTAACCTACTATCTCAATTCAAATGCTCAAAAGATAACTATAAATGACCAGCAACTTGTGATTCTTATTTGTATTGATGATTTGATACAATGCTCCACTAGACTAGCCAAGACTCTTGGCATAAACAAGAATTACAATTATATGGTATGCTGGTATGAAAGATGCACACCTATAGCTGCAATTATAAACTATACTAAAAGATGAATTGTATGCAATGAAACTTGGTTGGATTTAGGTGCCCTTGGGAATAGATGGAGCAAACAACTTCCAAGTGAAAGGATGATCTCCCAAGCCAAATCGAATTTTCCAAGCCAGTCGCCCTTATTCTGGTCTGATCTCAAATTTAAAATAATATGCAATGTGTGTTGTCTCAAGCATCTAATTTCATCTCCATGCTCCAAGGAAGTGGGCACACCAAGCCAAGCAAAAAATCAATGCAAACTGGAACCCCCACAAGCAAAAATGTCCCTCCTAATGGCGTCCTTCTTTGACTGTAAATATCTGATTTTTATATCAGATTTCTCTACAATGCAATCTGCTCTCTTAACCAAGGAAAATCGATGCCAAGCTATATAAGAACCAACACCAAAAGATAGTTATGTAACCTCCACAAATTCACCAAATCGATTTCTCCAAAATTGGCCAATGGCCACAAATTTTGCTCCAATTGAGATGAACGAAATATCACCTCCAAAATGCAACCCTTCAAGAGATATTTCACTCCCTCAATTATGCTATCAATGAGAGTTATCGTTCCCAAAGACAAATTGATTCACTGCAGAAAACTCTAGGCTCCACAAGCATACCACAAACAAAGACAACATCAAATCAGGATGATTCATAATGGAAGCCCACACCTCCCTTTATACTTTTTTTTTTTCTTTCCTTCATTTGGGAAGCTTCTAGAAACATCATAATATTTTATTATGATTTTTCCCTTTTAATATATTATATTTACACTTTAATATAAAATAATGAATTATAACATAAAGTACAAATATAACATCTTGTAACATGAGGTTTCTAAAAATAGAAACATTCTAATAAATCATTAAAAAACCTCCAAAATATGTCGAAACTTCCCCAAAGAAACCAACTGCCATTCGGGTAACTGCGGAGAAGACCCTCTAACCATGCCGTGTTAGCCTACGAGGGCCACTGATAGGCTAATCATGCTGAAAGTACAATGTCTAGCTAGAAGGGAACATTACAGTTTGTAGTGTTGAAAGCTCTAGAGGGGTAGCCAAGCTTTGTAACTTGGTACAGAGAATCATCATTAGTTGGACTAGACCTCCATGGTCTCAGTTAGTCCGTACCAACAGGGGAGATGCCCTTTGTTTTGTCTTAGATAGAGGGCACTCCACAGTCAGGGCAAAACTGTAGGCATGATATAGGAACGGTGATAGGATGAAAGGGAGAACAAAGAGGCATTGTGAGGTGTTGTGTAAGGTTGGATTGATGGTGAACAAGTGTTGAAGGTCACCTACAGTCATTGGAAGCATTCATAGTTGGCCATATGCACAATAACACAGTCTAGGCCTATTAAGCCTAAAACTGAACATGAACCTAACAATACCTAACTTGATTCACAAGACCTTATGACCTTTCCAATTCATTTGAGAAACTTTATAGGGGAGTGGAGGACTAGAAAGATCCATCAAGTTGCAAAGAACAACATAAGAGTGTTCATTTTGGTCTAAACCTTTCTCAGGCCTACTCAGAATGCAAGTAGCTCGAGAGGCCATTTTCTTCTGCTCACATCTATATGGATGAGCTGCATGGTGCCTCAAGCACTTAGGGGTAGTTGAGGAGGGTCCTGAACTCAAAATTTGTGGAATTGGTTTGAGGTTTGAGCATCTAAGTTTTATGAATCATTACTAAGAACCAGAGCCACCAAAAACCTTCCTAAAACGCTTGTATGAACCCGATGGAGAAAAGATCATTGGAAATGCATCTAGAAGTGGTCAAAGGGCCTAAAAGGTGACTTAGACATGATTATCACTCTCTCAGGCTCCTCATCATCCACTTTTGTCATACCATCACTTGTACGGACAAGCCTAATTCTCTGTCTTTTGTAGGATTTGAGTTGTTTCACAGGTACAGAAGGGAATAGATGAATAAGAGCCATTGAGGGAGGTCTGTAGGGACTTGTTCTAATTCCCCATACTCATCTCTCACCTCAATTAAGCATAAAAATACCTCTGCTAGACCATTCATTGCAGGCAGTCTGAATAAGATCGTGAGAAGACAAAGTGACTGTCAAAGATGGGAAGTGAGAAGTGTGTTTGGAGTTTCATGGAGATCTATATGATAGACCAAAGAACAAAGAAGGTCTAAGTGAGTTGTCTAACATATCTGCAACCCATCTCCTTGGACAACTACAAGTCATCATAGTGAAGTGTATGAACCAAGCCTAGAAGACCAATGAATGACTACAGACAGTGAACGACAAGTGACAAATGGGCCAATTTCATCAAGCATGGATGATCTTCAAATTCTAATAAAAAGCATAATATCAAGCTTTCAGTGCTAAGGTTGAAAATAATCACCAGGGTCTCTATTTTTCAGAAATGGGGGTATGTTGACCTCAATAAATGGAAACTTTCGAGGGAAACATAGCAAAATGTTAGAACTTAAAGACTCTAGTTCAGAGAAATAACTAAGTCATTCATCCCATTTGATCAATGCCATTATCAAGATCAGTTCATGGTTGAAACAAGCCTTGCACGTGTAGAATTAGAATCAAACATCAAGACATAGCCATGACGTGTGTTTTGATTCCTCTTACTGTTTGCCATGGGATTCAGGGGACAACTTCCAGGTTTCATACCTTTAATCATTAACACTGACTTGGAACATGTTTAAATATTCATTAAGAACCATGCTTCTAGTTCAAGGAAGGCTTGGACATTGCTCTGCTGCCAGCTAGGTGTCCATAGCCCCAACATAGATGCCTTTGGCTCCACTCACGACCTTGCTCCACTACCAGCCAGGTATCCACAACCCCAATAGAGATTACCAGAATCACCTTTTCTTGAATAACTTTTGATTTTGCAATAAGTTCTTGTTTTTTGTATTTTTGGGTCTTTTATGCTTTCAACAAAGGTTGAGAACCAGGATAGACATGTTTAAGAATTTGGTCAAGTGTTTGATCCTCAGATAGTCACCTATGGTTGCAACCTTTGTTCCAGGCAAGGATGTTTGTTAAGTGCAAGCATGACTGTACTTTAATGGATTGAGCTTTCATTCTACATGTGTAATTCTTCTTAAAACCAAGTTCAGGTCAGGGAAATGTTTAAGGTCTTATGGAATGGTTAACCTATTCATAGGTCCTTACTAGTTTCTTCAAATCCTAACATCAAGCTCCTATCTCAAATCCATGGTCAAAATATGTATGAGGTTTATACCAACATTTCTGAACTTCTGGAGTTTCAAGAAAACTATGGAGCTTTGAGCTAAGCTTGTAAGCAAGGAACAGAGCAACAAGATACAAACACACAACAGAAAGCAACAAAGCAGGAAGCAAACAAATATATACATACTTATGTACATACAAGGGACAGGAAGAAAGAGTTAAAAGAAACTAACTAGCCTACCTACACTAACTCTAATCATCTTACAGATTTACTCCATGAAGACCCTAGAAAGAGCAATAGAGAAGTAATGCTTGAGATATTACCCATTGATGGGCAGTGTGAACTCTGCTCCTTGCAGGTCTTTGAGTCTGAAGGTGTTATTTCCAAGGGTATCTACAATCTGATAGGGGCCAATCCATAGGGGTATGAACTTGCCATGTTTTCCCTTAGGCTCAGATGCTTTGTCCCAAAGAAGAACCAAGTCTCCTTGTCTGAACACCTTGACCTTTGATCTCTTGTCAAACCACCTCTTTAATGTAGTTTGGTGTCTGCTAAAGTTAGCAAAAGCTTTCTCTCATGCATCTTCCATCTGAATAATGTCCAACAACCTTGAGTTTGCAAATTCTTGATTCTCCTCCATATACTCTTGCATGAACTTGTAAGTTGGCGGCTTGAGTGTAATGGGGAATATAGGTTCCTGGCCATATACTAGCAAGAAGGGAGATGCTTTAAGAACCTGCTTGACTCTTGTTCTATCTGTCCAAAGCACATACTTGAGAAGCTTATGCCATGTTCTAGGTTTGTCTGTAGTAGATTTCTTAATGGCTTTCATCAAGTTTTTATTAGTTGACTCAGATACTCCATTGCCTTGAGGATAATGGTTAGATGAAAACTTGAGAATAATGTTGTCATATGCCCACTCTGTCATTTCTATGGATATGAATGCTGACCCATTGTCACATACCAAAGACTCTAGGGTCCCAAACCTGGTGCATATGTTTTCTTCTAAAAACTTGATCACTTCTTATGTCCTGCATTGTTTGGTGGCTACTGCTTTGGTCCACCTAATGCAATAATTAGTATCTGTTAGAACATACTCGTGACCTTATGAATTGAGGTTGATTACCCCTACAAAGTCCAGTCTCCATTAGGCAAAGGGTTTGTCAATCATGACTGGTTGCAAAGGCATTACTGCCTTTGGCTCCTTAGTGTTGAAGATCTGGCATGAATGACATTCTCTCACATGCTTATGAGCATCTTTGAAGATGGTAAGCCAATAGTAGCCAGCCCTGAGGATTTTGTGAGCTGTTGTTCTCCCAGATGGATGCCCACTTCCCAAATTCTCATGGAAGATGCTCATTACCTTAGTAGCATCTTCCTTGGAAACACATCTCAGCTATACACCTTCAAAGTTCTTTCGGTATAGGACTCCATTTTTTATGAGGTGGTGAGCTGCCTTGAGCCTTAGAGCTCTTTTATGCTCCCTAGTTAGCCCTGCAGGACTAGTGCCATTAATTAGCAAGTAAACAATGAAGTCATACCATTCATTAGCTTGAAAGCTTTGTTGATTAACTTGCATATTACTTAGCTTAAGGCTGGTATTGGCAATCATTTGAATCAGGGCTTGACATTTTATCAGTTTTGCAGTCTTCATCTCTATGTCATATTCTTGAAAAACAAACATCTACTTACCTCTTTGCTCTCCAAGTTCACATTGGCTCAGTATTAGCTTAGTAGTTGGATCTGGTAGAATGGCATGTACTTTGTTCTTAAGAATGTAGTGCCTAAATTTCTTAACAGCTTTAACTAATGCAAAGGCTTGTTTATCAATCAAAGGATAATTTAACTTCACATTTTTCAAATTAGTGCTCATGAAAGCAATTGGATGGTCAGATCCTTCTATTTTTTGAGTTAAAACAACAGCAATAGTGTGGTCAGAGGAGAAAGAGTAGAGGTAAAAATCCTTTGAAAAGTCGGGACTTATCAAGACTGGAGCTTGACTGATTGCACTTTTGATGTCCTCAAAGGCCTTCTTCGACTCTTCGTTCCATGAAACCTTAACATCCTTCTTCAACATATCATTCAATGGTTTGGCAATCTCTGCAAAGTCAGAAATGAATTTCTTCACAAAGTTTATTTTACCAAAAAATGATTTCAATTCTTTTTTACTATTGGGAGGCTCTATCTTGGATATAGCTTCCACTCTTTATGAAAATTCCATCTTTAGTGACACAAAAAATGCTCTTCTTAGGGTTAAGGGAAATCCCATACCTTTTGCACTTTTCAAATCCCTATTATAGATGTATGAAATGATCTTCCCTGTTCTTAGAAAAAAGAGTTAGATCATCCATGTAAATTATGATGCACTTACCAATCAGGACTTGGAAGGCATGATCCATGGCCCTTTGAAAAGTGGCTCCTGCATTTATCAGTCCAAAAGGCATTCTCTTGTATGCAAAGGTACCCCACTTAGTTGTGAAAGTTGTCTTCATTTTGTCTTCTTGGTCTACCAGCCCCTGATTGTATCCTTAAAAAACTATCAAGAAAGGACATCATGGCTACACCTGAAATGATTTGTATTACCTAATCAAGAAAGGGAATAGGGTAATTATCTTTTTCAGATTTTTAAAGTCAATACACAATCTAATTTCATTATTTTTTTTCTAGCTGGCACCAAATTGACCACCCAAGTAGAGTGCCTAATGGGAAACACAATTCTAGCATCTAACAATCTATTGACTATTAAAGACATAATTTATAGGCCTTCGTTTTTGCTTGAAAGGTTTGCATTTCGCCTTGAGAGGTATAGTGTAGGTGATGACTCTTCAAGTCATCATAAGACCAAGATATGACATCTTTGTATTTTGTCAACAACTCTTTGGTTCTCTTATTTTCAGCACTAGCGCAAGCTTTTCCAATGTTAACCAGCTGAGGTTGACCTTGAGGTCCAAGATCTACTGCATTGTAATCTTTTTCACTTACTTTGGGAACCTTAAAAGCTTCAGCTAGCTTATCTTGATCAAACAATCTTTCCAAATCAATCATCCCTTTTGGGATGTTGTCATTCAGCTGAATGACTTTGCCATCAAACTTGTCTTCTCTAAAAGCATTTTCATCAGCTTCATCAATGATTTGAGCTTCAAATGCTCCTGAACTAGTCATAAAGTTCAAGAAATGTTGGTCATCACTAAAGACCTGCATATGGTTCACATTGTCTAGGATAGAAGGGCAAGGTATCAACTCAATACTAAAGTTTAGTGAATCTTGGTCAAGCATGAGATTAACTGCAGCAAAGCCAAGCTCATCCACGGCTTTATTTTCCTCCCTAGGGATAGAAACAATATTGAAGGCATCAAAAGATTCCACAACATCCCAGACTCTAAATTTGTACCTCTTGAGGTATGACAACTTGCACTGATACTTGCTTCTTGATTTACTACTAGTTCTGAATCACCATAAACTAATAGTTCCTTGACCTTGTTTTTCATGGCAAATTGCAAGCCTAAGATGAGAACCTCATATTTTGCAAGGTTATTGGTGCAGCTGGAGATCACATATGAGCCACTCCAAAGGGAATCAAACTTTGTGTGCCTTCCTGGTATGGCTCGATCCTCATCTCACTTAAGGATCAAATCTCCTTCTTTGAAGCTTCGTGAGGAAGCTCCTTTGTCAAAGGTTCTCTTCACCTGTGCTTGATGACTTTCCATGGCTAGCATGGATTGATTTCTTGTCTCTTCCAACTCCATAAGCTCTACATACCTGATTTCCATAGGCTCATTCTCCAACAATTCAAGTTGATGCATTAGTTCCAAAGCTAAAAGTTCAAGAGAAATAGGTAACCTTGCTTCCTAGCCATAAACTAACTTGTATGGAGAGTTGGCTATTGACCTCTTGTAGGTGATTCGATTAGCCCATAGAGCTGACTTCAGCTTGAGATGCCATGACCTCTGACTGTCTTCAATAGTCCTTCGTATGATCCTTAAGAGGTTCTTATTTGTAGATTCAACAAGGCCATTGCCTTGTGGATAGTAGTTCGATAAAGTGTTGAGATAAACTCCATGTTGGACAGCCCATTGGCCAATCCTAGATCCCACAAAAGCCATTGCATTATCAAAAATAATCGTTGAAGGAGCTCCAAATCTAGTAAGCAAACCTTCATAGAAATCCAGAACATTGGTTTCGTTTACTTCTTTCAATGTATTGCCTTGGTCCAACGTGTGAAGTAATTTGTAGCTGTTAAAATCCATTTGTGCCTTGAACTTGAAAGAGGATTTATGAGACCAATAAAATATAATCCCCATTGGACAAAAAACTGATTCACCGCAATTGGTTGAAGGGGCAAGGCTGCAAGCTTGGCTTTTCCTACAAACATAACACACTGTTTGCACTTTCTAACCCATGCATGACAATCACCAAATATAGTAGGCCAATAATACCCACCTCTCATGATTTTAAGTGATGTAGTTCTTGCGAAAAAGTGTCCTCCACCATGTCCATCATGGAATTCTTCAAGCAATCTCTGAGTTTGGCTTGACTCTATACATCTTAGCAACATTCCAATGATATCCTTCTTAAACAAGACACCATCAACAAGCAAAAATGGAATTGATTGCAATCTGAAATACCTTCTTTTTGAAGCACTTAGATGAGAGGGATAAATACCATGTTGGAGATAGCTCACCAAGTCATGAAACCAAATGGAAGGTGAAGTGTGAACAGCTGCAACTTCTTCCTCATTTGACACCAAAACCAGCGCATTAGCCTCTTGCTAGGTGCTCACAAAGCCCTTTGCCTTTTAATCAACTTTGTCACCTTAATCTCTACATCATATTCCATTACCTTGGTTATCCAACCAGCTCTCTTCTCATTTATGTCTTTGTTCAAAAGAAACTCTTTGATGCTTGGATGAGCAAACATTAGATGTATCTTATTATTAGACAACAAGTGTCTAAACTTCTTAAGATATTTTATAACTGAAAGGACATGCTTTTCAACAAAAGAATACCTTATTTCGTACTCTTCCAAGCTTTGGCTATAAAAAGCTATTGGCTGCTCTAAATCTTCATGATTTTGCTACATAAGAATGCTTGAAATGGTGTCCATGTTAGCATATGTATACAGAATGAAATCTTTTGTAAAATCTGGATTTAAAAGCGTATGAGCACTTGCTATGGCTTTCTTAACATCTTCAAAATCTTTAGCATGGTTGTAAGTGGTTTAGCTACAGTAGCGAAATCTGAAATGTATCTCCTTATGAAATTGATTTTCTCAAAGAAACTTTGCAGAGCCTTTTTGTGCTTAGGCAAAGAGAATTCAAAAATGGATTGAATCCTTTTAAAATTTATGTTTAAATCATGCTTTGAAACAACATGTCCAAGAAGCTTAATTTCGTGAACTGAAAATACACACTTTTTGGGATTTATAGATATCCCAAATTGCCTACACCTTTCGAAAACTTGCTTGAGATGAATCATGTGATCTTTTGTATTCTTTGAAAACACTATTATATTATCCAAATAAACAAGCACAAACCTGTTAAGAAGGCCTTGGAAGGCCATATCCATGGCTTTATGAAAAATCGCTCCAGCATTAGATAATTCGAATGACATCTTTTTGTATGCAAAGGATCCCCACTTGGTTGATCCTTAAATTGATCCTCTTCTTTGACCAAAATCTGATTGTAACCACTATATCCATTCAACAAAGAGAACCTCTCTGACCCTGCAACAAGCTGTAAACTTTGTTCCATTGATGGCAATGGATAGTGGTCTTTAAATCACGAAAATCAACACAAACGAATCTCACCATTCTGTTTTCGTACCGAAACAAGGTTTGCCACCCATGTTGAGTGCTTGATTAGAAATATGATAGCTGACTCAATGAGCTTGTGAAGCTCAGCTCTCATTAAAAGCTCAGGTTTAAGATTGATGGGCTTTTGTCTTTGCCTCTCTGGTTTAGTTTCAACTTCCAACTCTATGGTGTGTTGAGCCAAACATGGATCAAATCCCTTGAGATCACTATATTGCCAAGCAAATACATCAGCAAAACTTGTACTTAACTCAATGAAGGTTTCTTTTTGTGAAGGAGTACATACCTTTCTCAATTTCAAAACCTTACCCGCTGCAATCTCTACGTTGGCATAGTATTCTTATTTTGTTAACAAGGATGCCTTCTCTCTTCTTAACTCATCACCACTGAAAATATTCTCAAGAGTGACCAATCCTTTGGGCAGCTTATTCGTTTTTTATTGCACAATCTAATCGCAATACTGTTGTAAGTGCTTTGACTAATTTTTTGAGAAAAACTCAGCCTCCTCTTGCAAGAATCTCACAATTTGTTTGTCATCTTTGAACACTTGCCAATTCTCATGATTATCTGGAACAGAAGGCCTTACAACTACCTTTATATGTGACTAAAATTTATCACTTTTTACATCAACTGAAATACTAAATTGTGCCCCAACAGGAGCCAACCTATCAGCATGTTTATTCCTATCTCTTGGTATTGCCTGAATGTTAAAAGCCTGAAAATCTTCAAGTAAATTCCAAATTCTATGCTTGTAAGATTTAAACAACAAATTTTTGCATACATTCAAACCTCTTACTTGATGAACTACAAGTTCACTATCTCCAAATACTTGCAAACAATTGACTTTCATCAGCTAGAATACTAAATTGTACCCCAACAACAGCCAACCTATCAACATGTTTATTCCTATCCCTTGGGATTGCATGAATGTTAAAAACCTGAAAATCTTCGAGTAAATCCCAAATTCTATGCTTGTAAGATTTAAGCAACAAATTTTTGCATACATTCAAACCTCTTGATGAACTACAAGTTCACTATCTCCAAATACTTGCAAACAATTGACTTTCATCTTTCTAGCCCATTACAAACCATGAACTAGAGCTTCATACTCAGTAACATTGTTTGAACAACCAAACTGAAGTTTAATGGAAGAGAAATACTTTCATCCAAGCTTCGGTTCCATGATTATTTCTTGATCCATCAAAATACAATTGCCACAAACCTTCATGAGATTCGTCTTCTTTGATCGTGGCTGGAATTGGTGCATCATTCTCATGAAGACAATACACACCAAGACCCTCATTTTCAATCAGCTTGTAGGGATCATGCTCATGCAAGGTAGAAGCCCACTCATCAAGAAACAAATCCAGAACTCCATCCAAACGTGAGTCCTTTTCTACATCACCAGTTTGTAATATTTCATCTGAGATGATACAATTAGCATTGACGACACTTGGTGTATATGGCTCCATGTAAAAATGTGCAATAGGCTTTGAATGAATTGTTACCTTTGTACCATACCTGGTTCTGAACAGCAAATAGGTCCAATCAGTTGATAAATATCCCCCAATTTTTGACGTGAAATCCCTTGAGAGGCACATAACAAAGTAGGAAGGCAAATCTACCACAACATCCTGTTGAATAGTAACATTAGCACATTAATGTAATGTCAATTTCAAATCCTTGATGATGCCTACCGTCTTTGTTGGTGACACCTCCAATTGCAATACTCCTTTAGTATTTGGCTCATAAATGAATCTAAGTTTATCTGCAATCTGCTTAGGCATGCCTGTATTACTAGCTCCACCATCCACCATACAATTATGAATCAAAATATCACCTACTATCAAATAAAGGTAAAAGGGAGGAGTTTTCTTTGACATTACCTCAGTTTTGTCTACCTTGTCACCTTAATTGCTTGCTATACATGTTGCTTTGCTGGCTGATCCAACACCTTCTTTATCAACCGATTTTGGAGACAATTCAAGAGCTAAAAGCTCTTGGATAAGCTTATCCTTTTGCCCTAGAATTGTAAGAGAATCTCACATGCTAATGTTGATATTAGATTTCATTTGATCAACTATACTGAAATGAGATCCACTAACCTTTGGTTGTACCTTTTGATGCACTGGTTGTTCATGAATTTGAGGTAATTGATTAACCTTACCAACCTCTGTATTCTAATCTTTCTGAGTTGCAAGGGCAGCAAGCTGTTCTTTTGCACTTTTAGAGACAACATGAGGAGTACTTGAAGCTCTTGATATCGTTTGAGCCTCATCAATATCTCTTCTTTTAGCTCTCTGATAGGTTATAATTGCAACTTGACCACTTGGATTGTTAGTTTCAAAATTTTGAATAAAAACAATATGATCATCTACTTGCCAATTTACATTAATACCATCAAGCTACCTTTGAATTTGATGAGTCCCCCCTGTGATGCCAAACCTGTATCATAATATTGACTTCCTTGAAAAGAAAACTCTTCTTGTATCATCTGTAGCATGTTGATGTTTTGTAATACCAAGGCTTGGTTTTGAGCATCATTGAGATTTGAGGGTTGCCAACCTAAATCCTAGATCATATTGTTTTGAGATAGGGTAGGAACAATAGCCTTTGAAGTGGAAGGAGCATTAGGATCAAGGGCAACATATGGCTTAGCTTGAGTTATGGTTGTTTGTACTTTGATAAGGTGGTCTATTTTCTCTGAAACCCTGATAAAGAGGCTTTTGATCTCTGAAAAGCTGATAGGTATTCTGATTTTGCTGTTGATAAGATCTATTACTTTGAAATTGTTCTCCTAAGCTGTACTAATTCATTTCCAAAAGATTGTAGCAAACCTTTTAATTCTCCTATCTCACTAGATTGACTAGTAGGGGTTGTAATTTGAGCTTGAGGTACTAGAATAAGAGCTACGGGTGGATTTGAGGAGCTTGAGGGGTTGCTATGAAACTTATTTTTGAATAGGAATTGGAGGTCTTGGAGAAAACTTACCTGCTTGTATCAAACTGTTTTCTGCCCTTATTGCAACTTCATAAGCATTTAGCAAAGTAGTATCACCCATTGACTATATCATCACATCAATGTCAGAATTAAAAGCTTTCAAAAAATAGAGAAATGCATATTCAGGGGATGGCCTAATCAAAACCGGTGTCCTGATCCATGTCTTCTAGAATCTGAGATTAAAATTGGACATGAACTCATGAAGAGCTCTCTGTATGACAGTTAATTGCTCAATTAAAAATAAGTGATCAGATTTGTCTTCAAATTGCTTGATTAACGCTGCACCCAATTCATCCCAGGTGGAAATGGATCTGAGTGGGAGGGTTTTATACCAATGTAATGTTTTTCCTTTGAAAGAAGCAGCAAGCAATGTAATAGCAACATTATCCTCAACAATATTATGAACTGAACAAAGGTTAGCCACATCCTGGATATGCTCAATAGGGGTTGTTTGATTCTCCTGAGAAAAATGGATTACTTTTGAGGGCAAATACAGGAATGTCATCAAACTATGCTAGATTCAGTGGGCTACCTCTATTAAATGGAGCAAACACTTGGTTTCTGATGGCCATTTGAATATTAGGAATTGCAGTGTTTAAAACAATAGGATGAGGTAAATATTCTCTTTGAGGATATGGATTTGCCCTCCTAGATCTTGCTCTCTTATAAGTTACAAATTCAAAAAGAATACCTTTACTTGATGATATTGTGGTAACTTTTGGCATGAACGAATTCCCTGAATGATGCTATGAACTCTACAATTGGATGTAGATGAATATCCTCTGCTGCTGCGAAAACTCTTAAGATATGCAAAGAACTTTTTTGTGGTCCCACCGGGTGTGCCAAAAACTGTTGTCAATCTAAAGTTGCACCCTGATCGAAGATGTGCTGAAATGGCTAATCCTCGCTCCAGTTGAAGCAATGGAATCTTCTCACGAGGGTGGGTGCCTCAACGGTTAGAAGAACCTCCAGAGAAAGCTGGTTCCTGTAAGATGTATCTATGAAGATTTCAACTTCTACGATACAAACTATCTGCGAAAAAAGGGAGAAAGAACTTGAAAAAAAATCTTAGCTAAAATGGGGATACACCTAATTTGCTTGATCCACTCAAATAGAGCTTTTAAGAACAATGATTCAAACAAATAAGTAGAACTTCAACTCTAATTGATCAATACACATAAGTATTTCATGAAAAAGTTTTGTCTAATGATCTAAGATTGAGGAAAATATAGAAATAGACCTGATAAAAGGCACTAAACAGCCACTAATATCCACTGTAAACTCAACAAAAGACATTCAAACACAAAACGTAACATACATAAATGACCAACTAATAACTAGGTACAAATCCAGATTTGACAAGAAAAAAAGAAAATCTATCACTTAGGCAAATCTATAACAATAATATACTATACCAGCTGTTGGAAATTAAAAAAACACAGTCCTCTTCTCATTGATTCTGAAAAAAATTACAACACAATCTTTCGCAGAAGTTTTCTTGCCAAAAGAGGTATGTTTTTTACACAAGACTGAAAAGCCATTAATATAAAAAATTACAAAAGCCAAGAGATGGCGTTAAAATTAGAAGTAGTAACTCTTTCATTAGCCAAAGTCCAATTTGCGTTGCATAAGCCTTCCAAATTTGTCTTTTTGTCTTGCATAAAGACTCCTTGGCATTGAATGGACGGTGTCTTATCATGCAAAAATGCTACGCCCACCTCCAAATATGGACTTCCTCTTGAGTTGTTTGATCGTTTGAAAGCACGAGATAAACAAGAGCATGCATGAAATCCACGCCATGCTAAAATTAGAACTCGAATTGAAACGTTGGAAGCCGAGTTGGAGCGTTCGAAAGCACGAGTTTGACTCGGAGATGAGCTCGACTTCAACAACCAGTCAATTGAAGCTTTGATCAATCAACCGAAAATAGCCTTTGCTTGCATGGATTTTCCTCTTATTTTGGTCTGCCAGTTCGTCTCTATTTTTTATGGACTTCTATTTTCTGTCCAAGTGCAATTATTCCTTCGAAATTCTGTCTTGTCTTTGTTTTTTTTAATTATTTCCTTTCAGAATTATGTTGGCTTCTCTTTCGGATTTTTTCCTTCCTGCAGACTTTATTTTCTGGATTTACCTTTGCTGCATTTCCTTCAAAATTCTTGTTGACCTCTCTTTGGATTTTCTTCAGACTATCTCCTATTGACTCATCTTTTTCCTACGGACTTTATGTTCACCCCCTATTTCTTTTAGGATTCTTTGTTGTCTCATTTCCTCAGAATTTTTGTCTTTACCTTTGGATTATTATGTTTGCAATTTTTACGAAGGATGTCCTCCCACAAACTTTCTTTTGCCTTTGCTTATATTTTCTTCGGGTTTTTTGAATAGTCTTTTCCCAAAGGGAAGGTGCCCTTCGGGATTTTTGTAAAGCCCTTTGAAAACCACGAGACAAACCTTCCTGAAGGGCACATGCGCTTCGGGTTTTTTGCAAATGCTTTTCCCGAAGTTGAAGTGAACCTTCGGTTTTTTGTCAATGACCCTTCCAAAGGGTACCTTACCCTTCAGGTTTTTTAAACAACCGCTTCCGAAGCGAATAACCCTTAATAAAAAGGCACCCAAACTTTTTGGAGGACACCCAAACTTTTTGGAGGGCACCTGGGCTTTTTGAAAACGTCCTTTCCGAAGGGTACATTGCCCTTCAAATTTTATTGTCCTTTGAACTTTGTTGAAGGAATTCCTTCAGACAAATTGTCTGAAGGAATTCCTTCGGGCTTTTTGTCCGAGTCTATTTGCTTGTTCTCCAATGTCTACAACTTCGGACTCTTCACTGACACCTACTTTGGATTCTTCAATACTTATTACTTATAAAAAGAGATAAATCATTCACCCTGAGAAACCTGAAATGCACTATCTTGAGTAATTCAGGTTTTCCAACCCGCATTACTGTTGTCAACCTGGAGCTGCGCCCTAATTTGAGGACGTGCGCGAAACGGCCAATCCTCTATCCGGCTGAAACAATGGGATCTTCTCACGAGGGTGGGTGCCTCAATAGTGAGAAGAACTTCCAGAGAAGGCTGGTTCCTGTATGATGTATCAATGAAGATTCCTACTCTACGCTGCTGACTACCATGAAAAAAAGAGAAAGAAAAAGGGGAAATCCTACCTAAAAGGGGGTGATACACCAGAATTATGATCCTACTCAGCTCTGAACCTTGAACACTGAACGAACAAGAGAGAAGGAAGACCTTAGACTTCAATTAATTACTTATGCATAAGTATTTCATGCAGAGGTTCGATCCAATGACTAAAACCTGAGGGAAGAGATCTGAGAAAAGACACTTTGCAGCCGCCTAACATCCACTTACAGTGTCAACAAAAGACAATAAAGAATACTTTAACATGACCTGCACAAGGACAGTATAGCAACTAGGTACGAAACAAAATTTGTGAAGGGAGAAAACTCTACCACTTATGCAAATTGCTGAAGAAATATAAACTATGCCACACTTGAAATCTCAAAGTACAGTCTTTCTTATTGATCGAAGAGGTTACACAACTCTTAATGGCAGAGTCTAGTCTAACCAAGAGAGATTGGATGATTTTTAAACAAGGCTGAAAGCCATTATATAGCAAATTACAAGAGGCCAAAGATAGGCATATAAACTTGAAGAGAAAGATTTACTTTTGTTAACTCCAAGCTTTACTTGGCCTTAAAATAAAATATATTTTTCCTTTGTCCTTGCATGAGGCCTATTCGTTTGATGAAGTGAACTTATCTTTGTTATGAACCGCCCCACCTCCTTTTGCATGGAAATCTTCTAGTGGATGTGGCGTTTGATCAATTAGTTAACTCTAAATCTAGAATAGTCAACTCCTCGTTCAAACTCGGAACTCCTATTGAAGTCGGATTTAGTCATTCGGATGCATGCGTTGAATGAAGACTAACAGGTCTTTAATGATCAGTCAACTGAAACTTTGACTGTTTATTCGAAAATAGCTCCAACGTTTGCATGTATTTCGTTCTAATTTTGGTCGTGTCTATTTCCGGCAGGATTCCGTATTCAATTCTTCGTCGGATTATCTATTTTTTGTTCTTTTTTGCACAGTCGGCTTCCATTTATTTCGGATTTCCTGCTATCTCTTTAGTTTCAACGGTTACTTCCTGCAGGAAAAAATTGACGGCCTGCAGGACGTCACAGGACACTGTCATATTTCTTTCGGCTATATTTCTGTCATTTTTCTTTACTCTTATTTGCTCGAGCTTATTTCTACGGTCTATTGCTCTGTCGGCTCTCTTGTATTGGTCGCTGAGTCATATTCTTGCGGTTTATTCTCTTCGGGCTATTTGTCCAAATTCCTTCGCTTTATATCTTGCGGCTTTTTTGTTGTCTAAGCCTCCGTGGACACTTCTGAATTTCTTCAGACTTTTTGTCCGAAAGAATTCCTTCGAACAAAAAGTCCGAAGAATTCATTTCCTTAGTTTTTTCCCCTTTGTCTTGTTTTCGGACTTGTCTCCTTCGGGTTTATGTCCGCGCCAGCTTTTTCGAATTCCTTCGGACTTTTTGTCCGAAGGAAATGTCATTTTCTTTGACTTCTCTTTATCTTGTCCTTTTCTCTTGGCTTTGTCTTCGGACTTTGTCTCCTGCCCTTTCCGAATTCCTTCGAACAAAAAGTCTAAAGGATTCTTTCTTTGCCTTTGCTCTTTTGATGTGCCCTTCGGCAGGCAATCCAAGTGTCCTCCGGCAGTCCAAGTGTCCCCCGCCAGTCCAAGTGTCCTCCGGCAATGCCCTTCGAAAAAATTGGAGGGCACCCGGACTTTTTGCAAAAGTTTGTGATTTTGGTCTTCCACCTGCCCGAAGTGTAGGTGCCCTTCGGGATTGTTGTAAGTGTCCCTTCCAAAAGGTACCCTGCCCTTCGGAAGTCTTGAAACTGTCTTTTCCTTGCCTTTTGCAACTTTTCCGAATTTCTTCTAAGTGCTTTACAAATTTGACTGAGTCCGTAGAAAATTTGATTGAGTTAGTCCGTAGAAAATTGCCTAACTGAGTGAGTCCGTAGAAAATTGCCTGACTGAGTGAGTCCGTAGAAACTTCTCCCTGAGTGAGTCCGTAGAAAATTCCCTAACTGAGTGAGTCTGTAGATTTTCTCTGAGTGAGTCCGTAGAAACTCTTCTTGCCTGAGTGAGTCTATAGAAATTAGCAAAGGAAAACAATGAAGTCTTCCTTCCTTGGCTAGAGACGAGAACTTTCCAAATAGCAAGAAAAAATTTGACTCGTGGAAGATTTGTCAACAATTACTTCTGCTGAAAAAACTTTCATAAGCAAAGCACTTCTCAAAACCCGATTTGCACTGTCAAGATTAATTTGGGTTTCCAACCCGGATTACTTCTACTGATGAAACTTTCATAAGCAAAGCACTTCTCAAAACCCGATTTGCACTGTCAAGAGTAATTTGGGTTTTCCAACCCGGATTACTTTTGCTGAGGGGTTTCAACTGTTGATTATTCATAAAGTGAAATAAGTTGTCTCTTGTAAAACTCGAAGACTTCTTCCAAAAACCCGAAGTCTTCTGCTGTGTAAAAACCCGAAGTCTTGCTTGAATGCCCACCCTCTCACACTTAGGCAAAATTTTGGTATGTAGGCCAAGAAATGGCCAACAATAATATGATAGGTGTTATTTCTAATACTCTCCCCAAAATGTTTTGAAAATTTCCTTGTTAGTTTGAATATCACACTTCATTCTTTTGTTGTTGCCTTTGAAAATGCAGCTCGTCATTACGCATTTCGGATACTAAACATATTGATCACAATGGAATTGCCTAGTGTTGTCTATTGGTAAGTCCATAGTGCGAAACAACCCCAGCTTTTTGAGTGTGTGTTGGATAGAGCTACCACATGTACCACCAAAAGCTCCAATGGCATCTCAATCATATGTTTACAATACATACATGTATATGCCTTCCGGGAGGATGGAGGGGGAGCGTGGGTGCGGATGCATATTGAGATTATTGTTAAATCAATCATACATCTTTCAAATGGTTGTTACACCAATTGGGGTTGAGATCTGTAAACTGAATAGTAATTAACTTATCTTACAGAAGTGGTGAACAGCTAAGTGTAAATATTTTGTTTTGAACTATATGTTAACATAGATTTCTCAATCTGTTTCCAATCCTAACAGATGAGAAGTTATAGAAAGAAGGTGTTGACACAAACATGGAGTGATCTCCATAATATTGTAAACAGAATACAGTATTCATGTATACTTAAAGTATTTTGTTGTTGTTTTTCATTCTGCATACTAACCGTGATAAAATATTTCACATTTTACAGGATATCACTAGCATTCAAAGTGTCAAAATACAATGATAAGGAATACCGTATATTATGTCTATATATCATGGCATTTTGTCTAAGACTGACAAACAAAGTTCAATAACCACGCCATCAGTTTTGAATATGTACACAATATAATAACATTACATGATAATTCAAATATTATGATGACAGAAACAGTGTAAGAAACAAAACATTCAGAGGATTACAAAAGATGCATAAGCATGCACTAGGGAAAAAAATGAAGAAATCGTATAAATACCATAGTAGGTCAAAGAACGCATGCTATCCTGAATATAGTTATGAGATTATCCTGTCTTTAGGATTGACTTAAGAACTAGGAAGGTCCTCCATATAAACCTGTCTGTTGTTAGCTAATGCTAATTGTATCTCATTGTCTCTAAAGTGAAATACCAAACAAACAAGCAATCATTTGAATGAAAGACATGTTTGATTTTGCAAATGGGTACTAGAAAAAGCTTACACAGTGGAAATCAGAATATTTGAACTAGAAAAGAGTTTGAAGACGCCGATCCATTGTCTGTGAACAAATTGTGAAAATATCTACAAACCTGTAAAGATAAAATATTAGCAACTTGTATTTAAGAACTCAATGACAGCAATATTCCTTCCTCAATTCCAATATCCTCCTCACTCGCACTGTAATATGGCTGAATTCTGTACCTCAGGTTGGTTTTAATTGGCTACTTAAAAGAAAGGTCAGGATGGATTGATGAGCTTGAAAGGTCAGGATTAACTGATGAACTTTAATGATTGTCAAAAAATGAAATTTAACACTTCTGAGGAGCGATACTCCCCTCTCGCATGGATATTTTAGTGCAAATGTGAGCCCTGGATGTAAAGCGAGGACATCACTATACCCAGCAGTCAGGTCATAGCAGAGAAGCTTTAAAGTTTCCTCAACCCTTTTTTTAAACTTGCAAAGTGTAGTTACTACTCTTTTGCCTGGATATACATGACCACCAAAAGATATGGATGCAGTCATGAAATTCGAAGGGCCAGAAGAAACAGGTTGTACCCAAATTCAGTCATTCACTGATAAAAAGATGATTTTGGAATGTCATTGCAATTTCAGAACATTATCAATTGACCCAAATCCTGGAAAGGAAGTGGAATAGTTCTGCAGTTATATTAGCTAGCGGCAAGGCAAAGCATTTTACCATGATAATGACATGGGTTAAAGCCCCCCACATTAAAACAGACACGGATTCTAAGCCAAAGGTGTTCTAATATAGATGTTGCATTCCCATGTGGATAGTAGATGGCTGGGTGAGTATTACAGTCCACCTATATAAAAATGTCTGGGTTTGCAGATCTCCAACTCGATTGATTCTGAAAACAGAATAATAAAGAGCATTTGGTTCATGACAAGAAACAGAGTTATTCTACATGGTGCTGTAACTATTGCTGGGATTTTTATGTGCATTTTAGAAAATAAAAGGTGGGTCTAGGCCATCAAGGTATACATAATATGTTTCATAAAAATCCTGATTAATATCTCAGTAATTATCCATTTCGTTAAATACATTTAAACTTCAAAAACATTTTAAAATCTGTTCCATAAAGTTCATTGGATCCAATCCCTGGGACATCCATTTCTCAATAAATTTCCAAACTAAAATGCCCTAGCTTACCCTAGATTGATAAGTCAAACAAGGACATAAAGTTCACAGCATAAAGTGTTAGGCCATCAAGGTATACATTATTCATTCCAAAAAAATTGCCAACTTAAGAACTCTATAGCTACTTCCTTACTGTCAAATTTCAAATTCAAATCTCTTCAAACCTTTGTATTGCAAAGGTCACTTGATCCAATCCCATGGACTTCTTCATTTGCATTACATTTTCTAATAAGAAATAAACTAAACCCCCTAATAGCTATCCTAAATTGTTCATTCAAACAACAAGGATGCACATGAAAAAGGTCAAGGTCATCGAGTGATCCGTAAACTAGGTGGAGATGCCACTCTAAGTTTCATCAACATAGATCCTACCACTCCTAGCTAAACAACAATTGGTTATATGTCTGACTGTTCTAGGATATTAGCTTTACAAAAACAGAGCTAAACAAGTGCCGGTAATGAAATGTACAACTTATTACATATGAACATGAAGCATAAGAATGAACAAAGCACTAAACAACCACAAGAGTTATCATGGACTAACCTGGTGTGGGAAAAACTCCAGTGGGTGAGGGAATTTCACCCGCCTTCCACTATGTAACGTAATACACGTACAAGGTACTGCCAAACATGGCCTTTATGGACAGAATTTTCACTATCACTCTATCCAAAACTCATACACAAGGATGCTCTGCACTTATAAGACACTTATTTTTATTTCCACACAAATGAACCAATCAACTACAGCGAAAAAACAATGAGATAACAAGAACAAAGACTCAAACTTGCAACAAGCAATGTGAATCCAACTTCCATACTTCTCATTGCACTTTCTAATGTTTAGTGCATTGCCAAGACTTGTATTTATGCTCTCTCAACCTTAGAGCCCACCAAGAAGCTTAACCAAACCACCACTAAGAAGGAGAAACATTTTCAACCATTCAACTCTGCATGTTTTGTATAGTGGCAAAACCGCCGGTGTATTTTGAGGCGGTTACACAACCACTGCTCTAAAAATATCCGCGGTTCTGCCATATGACAAAAACCCCTCCATTTCAAGAGCTTCTAACTTATTGACTCATCAACATGAAAGTGTTTGGATCACGCCCATGCTGATTGTGCCACTGAAGAATATCTAATCTGATGTTTTGAATAAGAAATGTCTTACAATAGTGTCTTACAAGTATGAGATGCATATAATTGGGCATGGTGGAAGCAAATAGAACACACCTAATACATTAGGATCCAACTTTGGATCATCAAGGCATACATTACTTATTGAATTACAGTATTGATTAAGATTTCTATTGTCACTCGCCCTCTTTTGTTTCTCACTGCAAATTTAAACTTCAAAACTCTTCAAAATTTTAATAAATCAAATACAATACCTATATACTGAACAAGCTTCTTATCAATTTTACTCTGCAGCTTCCATACTGGCACTATTGACAATTCTTCCACAAGCCAAAAAATTGTCAACCTTACTACTTGGAAGATGGTCTTATGGTACCAATGTCTTGTAAATCAGTTTTTCGGGGTCCTTAAATAGCCATCTACAACCTTCATATAAAGCATGGGATGATCTACTTGAGGATGTTACAGGCGCCCTGGGTTGCGATTGAAGATACATATGTTCTACTTGTTGAGACATACTGCATATCTGGACTAATTGAAAAGGCAGAGGTTGTTTTGCATACAATGCACAAACATGGTTATTCTTATAGGGTTATTGCATACAATACATTAATTAATGCCTTAGGCAAGGTTAGAAATTCGCACAAAGCAAAGGAAATTAAAAGGAAGGAAGATATCCTTCGAACAAAAGTCGGAAAGAATTCCTTCAGACTTTTTGTCCGAAGGAATACTTCGGAGAATTTGCAAACAAAAAACCCACTGCCAACAAGGAAAAAAAAGACAAAGGAGAGGTCAACAAAGTCTGCAGCCTCCAAAAAGTCCGTAGAAAATCCAAAGTTGTGAAAAACATAAAGTCCGAAGGAATAAGGACACCTACAAAAAAAAAAACCCGAGTTCCCTACAAAAATCCCGGGTGCCCTACAATTTTTCTGAAAAGCCAATTCCGAGAGACAGAAACCCTTGCGGAGGGCACTTGGTCAGTGACAAGACCCTTCCAACTTTTTCGAAGGGCACAGAGGAAGGACACAAGCCCTTGCGGAGGGCACTTGTCGATGGCAAGACCTTTCCCATTTTCCCAAAGGGCATTCTGCCAGTGGCCAAATAAAGACAAAGGAGTAATTCCTTCGAACTTTTTGTCCGAAGGAATTCCTTCGAACAAAAAGAAAAACCCGATGGAAAGTACACAAAGGCAAAAGAGAAAACAAATCGGAGGAAGGATATCCTTTGGACAAAAAGTCCGAAGGAATTCCTTCGGACTTTTTGTTCGAAGGATTAATTCGGAAAAATGCAAATAGACAAAGCCCACCGAAAAGTGAGAAAACATAAGTCCGAAGGAAATGCAGCCGAGAATAAATTCGAGAAAATTGGCAAGGAAAAAGTCCGAGGAAATCAAGACGAAGCCAAGACAGAAATCCGACGAAAATTAAAGCCAGGGGCAGACAATTTTTCAGCGGGAAATTTGCAGATAACAAGAAGCTCGAGAGAATATAGCCCGAGGAAACACAACCAAGGTAAGGCAAAGGAAATCCAAAAGGGCCGCACAAAAATAAATGTCTGCAAAAAATAAAATACCAAGGTGAAGTCAACGAAAAGCCAAGAAATAGAAAAAACACAAACAGGGAAGAGAAATGCATGCACAGGAAATAAGGAAACCGAGAATGGAAAGTCGGCGAACGATTCAGTCTAAATGTGTCTCACTCATGCAAGCAAGGGCTATTTTTGGCAGATTGATAAGTTCCAGTTGACTATTTGTTTTGTTCATGGTTTGACTAGTCATTTTCATGCATCCGAAGGTCCAACTCAGCTTCAAGCCAAGAATCTCAGTCTAAATTTGGCATTTTTAGGCAAAACTGATTGTTTGCTCGATCCGACAACTCAAGAGGAGTCTATTTTTGACAATTGGCGTAATCTTCCATGCAAAGGAGAAGTTGACTTTCAACAGACTCACCGTCCATTACTCAAACGCCAAAGAGCTCATGCAAAGACAAAGGGAAAATATATTTTATTGGAAGGCAAAGTTGGTCTTGGGTTAATCTAAGTTGATCTTCCTCTTCTATTTTTCAACGCCAATCTCTTGGCTTTTGTAATTTTCTATATTAATGACTTTTCAGCCTCAAATTTTTTCATCCCTTTTGGTAAGACCTGACTCTGCCATTGGTGAGTTGTGTAACCTCTGCAATCAATAGGACTGTACTTTCAAATTTCAAGTGCTGACATAGTGTATATTCATTCAACAATTTGCATATATGGTAGATTTCTCTCCCCTCCCAAATTCTTATTCGTATCTAGTTGCTAGCATATCATATTATGCAAGTCATGTTCAGTGTTCTATATGTCTTTTATTGAAGCTGTAAGTGGATGTTAGGTGGCTGCAAAGTGTCTTGTATCTGTTAGGGACCCCTTATCCAACGGAAGCACAATTGATTACTTTCTTATAAGCAATTAAACACGGAATTATACCAGAATGATTAAGTAACTAGAAACTTGAGACAACAAAGAATTTGAGAGACAATACACACTCTTGTATTAAATATTACTAGAAGAAAATACAATAAGGAAGATGCCACTTCTTCCTCCACCTCAAAGGCTTGCCACACCTCAAGACCTTCTTCCCTCTCTCTCTTGCTCAACACAACAACTCTATAGCTTGAGTTATTATCCCTCTTTGAATGCTTCAGCTGATCTCCTTGACCTTACACCTGTAGATCTCCTTGACTTTGCTTACTTCAATGCTTTTACTTGTCTGCTTGATAATTACAATACATGCCTCATGGGTCTTTAAATAAAATCCCATGGTTACAAAAATAAAAATCTAACTACAATAATTAGACACGCAGCTCGTGACTATAATTAGTCATTTGACATGCAAACACTCACTTCACTTAACTGACTATTCGTCAACAGCAGTTCTAGAACACACAGGCGACCGACGCCGGTCCCTGTTTGTCTGGGGCTGCCGACGTTGGCCGACTCCCTGCCGTCGCCGGTTGCCTTCTGCACTGCATCTGACCGACGTCGGTCATGCTGCCGACGCCGGTGCTTCTAGTTCTTCAGCAACCTTTCTCATGTCTGCAACAGTTGAAGCTTTTAGCTCCACACCCTAACAATCTCCCACTTGGAGATAAACAGCTGCTACTGTACCTGTATCTGTACACCATCTATTTTGTTCTCTTGGCTCTATATCCCTCTTCAAAGTCACTCTTGAAGACCAACCACCACGCAAACCTATGATGCTATACCTGTCACTTATGCCGAAAGAATTTTGCTGCTCCCAAATTCTTCATGACATATTTCTGAACCAACTCTACCCTTAGCTCAGAAAACTCCCTGTATATGAAACCCTGCAACAAGTAACACAATACAGTAACAGGATAATGTAGCTAATATTATCTAGCCTGGTAAAGATAAAATACAATGGTTACACTGACATTGACTGTAGCCATGCTTAGTCATCCACCTGTCAAACCCTGTACCACTGTCCTGCAGCTTTCTCAAGACCATATACCTTGGCCTTCCGTCTCACGTATCCATTCACTCTCTTTTCTAATATGGGAATCCATCCCTCTATCCAGTGCTAACTCTACCAACAAATACCTGTTTGGTTCTTCTCCAAGGACTCACACTCCTCATCCATGCCAAGCTCCCACTGTTTCTGGACTCTACCTGCATTGCTTCTTCCATCTTCCTAGTTCTTGACTATCAGTAAGCAATATAAAGAAGGTGAACAACGAATATGAGATTCACTTACCATTTTTGACCTCCATATGGGTGTTTGAGACTCTTTGACAGCTTGTTGACCACCCAACATCCATTTCAGTGACCGATCTCGGCCATCTCCCAGTCTGCTCCCGACCGATGTCGATTCCCTGCACTGACCCTGACTGCCGAC
Organism: Torreya grandis; assembly: GCA_037957365.1. Classification (NCBI taxonomy): domain Eukaryota; kingdom Viridiplantae; phylum Streptophyta; class Pinopsida; order Cupressales; family Taxaceae; genus Torreya; species Torreya grandis. The sequence continues at coordinate 1,051,893 of JARHVA010002692.1, forward strand.
GTCGTTTCCCTGGCGACGCCGTTGTCCCCCCTGCCGACGTCAGTCGTGCTGACCGACGTCGGACTTCTCCTGCCCGACCTACCGACCCTGCTGGTCTGCACATGACCGATGCCGGTTTCTATTTGGCCGACGTCGGTGCCATGGGAGAACCAACGTCGGTACCTGTGTTTTCTTGTAAGTGATGAAATTTTCATCCGCGAGCTCATCTTGGATCAAACCTCTGTCCATACTGCCCTGCTCAGAATTATTCAGCCCCTGTGACTGATCTCTGTCCTTCATCTCCTCCATAAACACCAAGGCTTCTTTGTTCCTGTCAAAAGCATCAAATTTCCTTTTCCTGCAATGAACTCTATCTATGCTTTCTGAATCTGAACACGTACCTTTTGAATCAAGAACGTCCATTCCCTTCCTATTCATGTGACCAAGCCTATTAAGCCACATCTTCGAATCTACAGCTGAAGTAGATAAACCAGAAGTAGAATCAACAATACAAGTAGACAGATAAAGAGTATCTACTTTTTTACCTCTTGCTAGAACAAGTGCGCCCTTGGTAACCTTCCAAGAATCCGCTGTGAGGGTTATTGTGCATCCCTCATCACCCAACCTTCCTACAGAAATTAAACTCTACTTCAGAATTGGAACATGCATGACCTCCTTCAACACCCATGTGTTGTCAATTTGCAATCTCAGCTGCACTTTTCCTTTGCCAACTATTTGACAAGGCATACCATCCCCTAAATAAAGCACTCCAAAGTCTCCCTGTTCATACTCATGGAACAAATCTCTGTTTGGAGATGCATGAAAAGATGAACCAAAATCTAAAATCCATGATCCTACCTGACAATACAAAGAAAGTATGAGAGCGTCCTGTACCATAATATTTGCATCATTTGCTTCTTCAATACCTGCATGTTGATTCTCTTTATCTCTCAACCAACACTCCTTTGTGTGTCCTTTCTTTCCACAAAACCAGCAGGTAATATCTTTGGATTCGGATCTCCTTCCCGACCTTGATTTCCCTTGCTCAACCTTCTCCCTTTGCCTTCTCCTGCTTTCTGCACTTAGAGCATTCCTTGATGATTCACCTGTGCTTCTCCTGCGTATTTCTTCATTCAAGATCACACTCACAACATCATCAACTTTTAAGATTTTAGAAGCAGATGCAGAATTACTTACTGCCATAACCAAACTGTCCCAACTTTCAGGCAAAGAACATAAAATCAAGAGAGCCTTTACCTCATCATCAAAAACAATATTGACTGAAGCTAACTGGTTTACCAAACCATGGAAATCACTGAGATGAGTATGTACCGATCCACCTTCCTGCATTTGCAAAGTAAATAGCTGCTTCATAAGATATACCTTATTAGAAGCCGAGGGCTTTTCATATAAATTCACCAAGGATTTTATCAACTCTTCCATTGTCTTGCACTGTGATAAGCTGAAAATCACAGACGATGTAAAGCTCAACCTTATGGAACCGAGAGCCTTCCGATCAAGAACACTCCATTCTTCATCCTTCATATCTGTGGGCTTGCATGCAACCCCACCTAACGGTAAGTACAAATCTTTTTGATACAGATAATCCTCAATCTGCATCCTCCAATGTTGATAATTCTTGCCGTTAAACTTCTCCATTCGTAGCTTACTTTCTTCTGCCATTGCTGAACTCCCACTCAATCAGAAAACCCTGTGAATGACCTATAATCAAAAATAGTACCCTGCTTCCTGCAAACCGTAGCTCTGATACCAACTGTTAGGGACCCCTTATCCAACGAAAGCACAATTGATTACTTTCTTATAAGCAATTAAACACGAAATTATACCAGAATGATTAACTAACTAGAAACTTGAGACAGCAAAGAATTTGAGAGACAATACACACTCTTGTATTAAATATTACTAGAAGAAATTACAATAAAGAAGATGCCACTTCTTCCTCCACCTCAAAGGCTTGCCACACCTCAAGACCTTCTTCCCTCTCTCTCTTGCTCAACACAACTCTATAGCCTGAATTATTATCCCTCCTTGAATGCTTCAGCTGATCTCCTTGACCTTACACCTGTAGATCTCTTTGACCTTGCTTGCTTCAATGCTTTTACTTGCCTACTTGATAATTACAATACATGCCTCATGGATCTTTAAATAGAATCCCATGGTTACAAAAATAGAAATCTAACTACAATAATTAGACACGCAGCTCGTGACTATAATTAGTCATTTGACATGCAAACACTCGCTTCACTTAACTGACTGTTCGTCAACAACAGTTCTGGAACACACAGGCGACGGATGCCGGTCCCTGTTTGCCTGGTGCTGCCGACGTCGGCCGACTCCCTGCCGTCGCCGGTTGCCTTCTGCACTGCATCTGACCGACGTCGGTCATGCTGCCGACGCCGGTGCTTCTGGTTCTTCAGCAACCTTCCTCATGTCTACAACAGTTGAAGCTTTTAGCTCCACACCCTAACCGTATCAGACCTCTCTCCATCGTTTTCTCTCATGTTTTGGTCATTGGATCGAACCTTCTCATGAAATATTTATGCGTAGTGATCAATTGAAATCAAAGGTCTTCTTTTTCCCTTGTTTGATTCAATCTTCAAGGTTCCAAGTAGAGTGGATCAACGTTTTGGTGTATCACCATTTTTAGGTAGGATTTCCCGTTCAAGTTTCTTTCTCCCTTTTCCATGGTAGACTCTCAAAACAGAGTAGAGATCCATTGATACATCTTACAGGAACCAGCCTTTTCTGGAGGTTCTTCTCACCATTAAGGCACCCACCCTCGTGAGATCCCATTGTTTCAACCTGTTGTTCCCCAAAAAGTAGCAGTCATTTTTGGGACAACATTTGAACTATTTTGGTCATACAGACCAAAATTGTATCTTCCATTTTCAAAAATTTGTCTTAGACATTCAGATTCTTCATTTTCAAAGCTTCTCAGAAAATCTACAGACTTTGCTAGTCAAGTTCAAAGGGTTTTCATGTTGATTTCTATGGACTTTGTATCTTCAGATTCTATAGGCAGGTTCATTTATACAGGTTCAAAGGCTTTTGCAGATGGTTTCAGTCAAAAGAATTATTTTTCAACACTTAGCCATTTTCAAGGATTGGTTCAGAGCTTTGGTTCAATTGAAAATCTTCATCGGCAAGCATCTGAGTGCAAAAAGAGACTTGAACCGTTGAACCATTGAACCATTTTGGTTCAAAGTTCAATGGCAGGTTCAACCAAAGGAACAGTTCAATGGCTCGGTTCAAACAAGTGGCTCAACTCTTTATTTTCATTCAGTTGGTTCATTCTATCAGCTCATCCTTTGGTTCAACATCTACAGGTTCAACAGTAGATTCGAAGGCATTTTTCAAAGCTTTGTTTGAACCGTTGAACCAAAACTCGGTTCAAACACTTGGCTCATTGGTCAGTTCATTGGCCTTTGGTTCAAAGGAGCTCGGCGCACTTCGTTGAACCATTGAACCTATTCAACGACTTGGTTTAAAGCCTTGGTTCAACCGATTGGTTCAACGTCAAAGTTCCTGTTGGTTCAAAGGTAGTTTAATTCTTCAGCTTGTTTAATTCATTGAACCATCGGCTTGAACCATTTTTGGTTCAACCGATTGGTTCAACGTCTAAGTTCAAAGGGACGGTTCAATGCAAAAGGAAAATTCTCGAAGGACAAGTGCCCTTGCAGAGGACACTTAATCAATAAAAGCACCCTTTCGAAGGGTCATTTTTCAAAGAAACAGTTAAGTAAATTTCTTCGGATTTGTTTAAGGCATTTGAAAATTGGCTTGACACTTAACTCTTTCGGACTTTTGTCCGAAGGAATTCCTTCGGACAAAAAGTCCGAAAGAATTCCATGTGACTGCGAAGGCAAAACCCGAAGACATTTTCAAAGGAGCAAATTGGCGGAACAAATTTCCAAAGACTTTTTGTTCGTGGGAATTTTCCCCGAGCAAATTGTCCGCGGGACAAATGTCCGCAAGAATTACCCGCGGGGGAGACTCAAAGAGAAAACACCTAGGGAAATGTCTGCGGGAAACTTTTGTCCGCGGGGAACTTTCAAGGAAGAAAGCCCGGGGATTTGTCCGCGGGGATTGACCAAGCAAAGGGCTGTCGAAGGACTCCGAAGGACAAGTGCCCTTGCGGGGGACTCTCGGTGGCCAAAGTAAAGGATCATTCCAACTTGACACAGGCCATTTCTCAAGGCCCAAAAGGGCAAGTCCAATCTGGAAGGGCAAAGCTAAATGCTAAAAGAAGGCCAAGGGGTGACACTCACAAAGACGTCAATTTCAAAGACAGTGAACTAACCGTTGAGATCACATTGACGAGCATGTAAACGTCAATTTTAAAGACAGTAAAATAGTTGTTAATCCTTTGAATTTACAGATCCAAATGCATTCCCAAAATTCAAGACCAAAACTAGCTGAAAGCGAGGAAAGACAGAATAATGGATGAATCCAGGGCCCGATTCAATTAATCTGGAAAAGAGGAACGATGAAGACAAGATCAGACCGCCAGGTGGACATTGAAAGTTGTAATCTTTCAATTGCACTTTTTTATCTACATTGAAAAGATCAAATGGGTAAAAGGCCCCAAAGTTCCAGCTTGTCTTCCTAACATTTCCAAACGCATCATGATGTATTACTGTTCCCGAGTCCTTCTTGAAGTGGCTATATAAGGAACTTTCTTTCATTGTAAAATCATCTTTTTTTTGACAATCTGAACGAAACTCTGCCCAAATTGAGAGGCATCATTGAGACTTTGTGCTCAGTCTGTTGATCATATTCTGTTAATGGAATAAGAAAGCAAGGGACTTTTTCAGACTTTGTGCTGTGATATCTTTTGTTGTTGAGGAAACTATTCCTATGTCTATTTCCTTGATTTATTTTCTGTTCCATTGATTTAACAAGCAGGATTAGTAAAACTAGTCAGGAAGGTGTCCTGAACAATCAATTGTGGAGAAACTTTGTGCCCCCACAGCTGCCTTCAGTGTGTTTTCTTTTTCATTGCTGTATAAAGGACTTTGAAAAGACTTTGAGCTTTCATTGCCCTTCGTATGTTACTCTTGAGCATTTCAAGTAGAGACTTTGTGTTCTATCTTGATTTGCTAGTTACCATACTCTTAGTTACATTCTGCTTTTATTTTCAGGAGTATTCTTGTGGCTGGCTGAATAGTTTTTCTGAAAGAAGAGGAGAGTTGCCTGTCATTCCCTTGAGTTTTTCCTTTGTTTTGTTTACATCATCTCTGAAGAAAGAGAGATGGATGACTTGTCCTACCCTTGAATATTATTTTCTGTTTATACATACACATAGCATATCCACAGGGAACCTCCCCTTGATGAGAGGAGAGAGCAGTCTCCTTCTGATGTGATAAACTTACACATTAGGACGACTAATCTTCTTGCTTTGGCTGATAAGACCTATTTTGTTTACTAGTACGCTGATAGACAAAATATTCAACCAATAGTTTTTGGCGACTCCGCTGGAGAAATACCCATTATCCATTTATAGCCTATCCATTCCATTCACCTCCACACTAACTGGGAAAAAACACACAATTTAAAGTCCCAAGCTTTAACTAAAGCAAGGTCAATTTTTTTCCATTTTTGTTTTACAATCTGGCAGATTCAAGGTATACAAGAAGCCAAAGGGTTAAAGGTATCATTGATCCTGTGTTCGAGTTGGTACAACAAAGTGATTTTGATCTGTTTCCTTCACCATCTCGTCTACAACGAACCAAGAGCTTCCCTCCTACAAAAGCCAAATCTCCATTACCAGACGAAATATCTACTTCTGTTGTTGATAAAGCTGTGCGTATAATTACCCCTTTGAAATTTGTTATCCCTCCTTTTCAGAATCCTATGATGGCAGTTTAAGGCCCCTGGAGTAATGCTTTTGGCCCTCTCAATCTTACTCCTCTACATGAGCTTCCACGCAGTTCTAGGAAGAATTTCCCTAAATTCTATGGTGATGGCAAAGTTCATCCTGATGAACACATTGCAGCATTCAGTATAGCTTGTGGAGTAATCGGGGTAGAGTTTGAAGATGTAGCAGTCAGGCTTTTTGTTGAAACACTACAAGGTGCTGCTGCAGATTGGTTTTACCATTTACAGGCTCGATTTGTGACTGATTGAAATACCCTTAAAGCTAAGTTTGAAGCCAGATTCAAACCCGCAGAAGAGGCACATACACTTCTGGCTCAACTTACACAGATGAAAAAAGAGCCTCATGAGCCTATGAGAGACTTCATAGCTAAATTTGATAAATTGAGAAACAAAATACCTGTCATTGCTAGACCCACAGCTGAGAATCTCAAATGCTTTTTCATTAATTCTCAGCTACCTGAAGTCAATTTTCTCTTGAGACGTGCTGGTCAAATAGATCTCGTTGCAGCTCAACTTTTGGCCACTGAAGTAGAAGATGATCTCATCTTGGCAAGGAAAATCAGAAGAGATCCAAATAGAAACAGAGCTTCATCATCTTCTGAATTTGTGTCTACAAGCACCACAGATCCAATGGTGCAAAAATTAGCAAATGAGTTGCTTGCTCTCAAAAAGCAAATGGCTCAAGGAATGTCTTCTGCTCCTACATACAGAAAGACATTCCCAAATTAGTCATATCAGGGCAATGTTGCCAGAAACTAAGGACAACAAAATCACCTTCCTCCCCCACAAGGAAAACTTGCCCTGGAAGCTCCAACTAATTTAGCAATGGGATATCTTGAAGCAGAATCAGAATTTTCGTATCAGCTTGAATTAAATCAAAAAAATGACGCTGATATCATTGAAGATAGTCAAGAAGAATCAACTGGCGACTCCCACATTGGTTTTCTGAATTACCAAGATGAACCCGGAAGCAAAGGAGAAGCTTCAAATGGATCATATGCAGTGTTTACTATGTCTAAAAACCAATCAGTCTAGCAGACTGATAAAGAAAAGACAGCAGAGCAACCACAGCCAGCAATCACAATTGTCAAGCGTGGAACTAATCTGCCTTTTCAACCAAAATATTCGGTCATTACTCAAAAGATAAATACATCTGTTGCGCCTTCTCCTTCTATTTCTAATTCGCAAACCAACCCACCTCCCATCCCTCATAAAATTCAGAAAGCTAGAGTACCTTTCTCTGTACCTAGCTCGATTCAGCCATTTGACATAATTGATCATGTCAAAAAGATAAAAATTTAGATGTCTGAATTTGAATACTTGCAGTCTAATCCGGATCAACTGAATAAGCTGGTTCAATATGTTAAAAATCAGACCGTCCCTGTAGGACAAAAGGCGAAAAAAGTAATTCTTGATTCTCCAAAGAATACGCCTATTCCAAATAATCTGATCATTACTCCTCCAGCTGCTCCTGAAAAAATAGAACCCTTCTATATTTTCCTGTTAATCAATGGTCACAAGCTGAGTAACTGTATAATAGACTCAGGCACATCTGACAATGTTATGCCTGCTAATCTCACATTGACCAAGACATTTGGGAAATGTTTCTCCATGGAGAACAGCAAGTGCCATTGCTGGGGCAAATCAAAGATGCTCAATTTACATTTACAGCCTTTTCAGACAAGAAGATTAAAATGATTGTAATAGTGGCTGACGTCCCAGCATCTTATGGCATTTTGCTTGGACGAAATTTTTGCAAAGACGTGGGAGAACTGAACATGGATTTATTTGAGGCAAGGATCCCTGTCCAAGGCGTGATGAAAAGATTACTTCCTGAGAAGGAAGCAAAGTATGTAGTTACCAAGACGTCAGCTCCTGAAGCTCAAATCTTTTTTGAATCCGCAGGTATGGGTGATTACTTTTTATATACAGATCATGAAGAAAGACCCTCTATCTCTGATGAGAGAAAGTCTGAAGTAAAGTCAGTGTCTAATGAGATTTGGACTAAAATTTGACGGTAGTTGTTCCTCTACTGGTTCTGGAGCTGGAATTGTCTTGATATCTCCTCAAGGAGATTTTTTTCTTTCATCCTATAAATTGCAATTCAGCAACACAAACAATACAGCTGAATATGAATCGTTGTTGCTGGGCATGAAAGCTGTTCAAAAAAGAGGCATCAAGTTTCTTCATGCTAAAGGAGATGCCGAATTAGTGGTCTGTCAAGTGAGAAACTTATATCAGACCAAGAATGAGAGGCTACGTCACTACCATAATTTGGTTTGGAATCAGATTGAAAGCTTTGATGCTTTCAACATTTCTGTCATTCCCAGAGAGTCCAATGACAGAGCTAATGCACTTGCTATTTCAAGAACTCTTTTAATTCCTCATTCTGATTTTAAAGAAGCCAAATATACCATTGAGCTCGTATATAGGCCGAGTGTTCCTGACAATGCTGATCATTGGCAAATTTTCAATGATCATCAGATCATTGCTTTCTTGGAACAAAAAGACAATTTTGAACAGCTGTATTTTGAAGGCAACGAATCTCAAAAGTCTGAATCTATTCCTGAATCCAATTCAGATGTACATGAAAAGTTTCTACAGCTGAAAGGAAACAAAATTCCTAAAGCCCTAGTTTCTCTTGATAAACTGTTTGACAAACACGATAGATTCGTCAAACAACAGCAAATAGATTCGAATTTCTCTCAGGGATTTGACCGAGTGAATCTGACCAACAAAGAAAATCCCAAGATGGTCAACAATGGTAAGCGCTGTACACTTGAAGAAAGATTCAAATTCACTTCTTTGCTCCGTCAATACATTGATGTCCTGGCATATTCATATGAAGACCTGAAGTCTCTCAGACCTGATGAAATCCGCCATCACATTCCTCTCAAGGCTGATTCAACACCCTACAAGCAGATTTTCAGACAATACAATCCGAAAATTTCAGGTACTATTATGTTTGAAATACAGAAAATGTTAAATGCTAGAATTATTTTTTCAATCCATCATTCTACATGGATTGCGAACATAGTGCCTGTAAGGAAGAAAAATGGCAAAATCCGCATTTGTGTAAATTTTCAAAATCTGAATCGGTCATCTCTGAAAGACAATTACCCTTTGCCAATCATGGACCAAGTGCTTCAAACAATAACAGGATCAGAAATGTTATCAATGCTGAATGGCTTCTCAGGTTATAATCAAGTTGAAGTTGCTGACGCTGACCAACACAAGACTGCATTCATCACGCCTTGGGGTACATTTGCATATAAAAGAATGCCTTTTGGATTAATAAATGCTAGTGCTACCTTTCAGAGAGCTATGGACATAGCTTTCAAAGAAAAAATTGGCAAATTCATAGTGGTATATCTTGATGACTTAACTGTCTTTTCAAAGCATCGATCTGATCATGTACGCCACTTACAGCAAGTGCTGGAGCACTGCCGGCAGAATGGTATTTTCTTGAATCCTAAAAAGTCTGTTTTTAGAGTGACAAAGGGAAAACTCCTTGGACACATTGTGTCCAAAAAAGGCATAAAGATTGACTCAGACAGAGTCAAGTCTATTCAAGAGCTGAATTTGCCTGCAAGGAAAAATGTTGTTCACTCTTTCTTCGGAAAAGTGAATTTCTTACGGAGATTTATTCCTGAATTTGCTGAAAAGACAAGACACATTGTGAACATGATGAAAGGGAAGACTACCTTCAGCTGGAATAAAAAAGTTAAATCAGCGTTTCAAGATATCAAAGTCGCTATTGCTCACGCCCCTACCTTGGTTTGTCCAGATTACCACAAGGATTTCATCATTTACAACTATGCATTTGAGCATACTCTTTCAGCGATTCTTGTTCAACAAGACAAGGAAGGTATGGAATCCCCCATCTCTTTCATGAGTTGCCCTCTCAAAACTCATGAAATGAAATATCCAAATATAGAGAAGCACGCCTATGCCTTGGTAAAAGCAGTCAAACACTTTCGCTTCTATATTCTGAATTCACATACTACTGCCTTAGTTCCTGACAGTAGTCAAGTCTATTTTAACTCAACAGGAGTTTGGCACAAAGAGAGGTAATTGGATTGCAAAGATCTAAGAATTTGATTTGGATATCAAGCCGACAAAGCTGGTCAGAGGTAAAGGCCTTTGCCAATTACTGGCTGACAATAAACCAGAAGATACACAACGCAAAGAAGCCGAAGTGGAAGATGCGCTAACAGTCTTTTTTGTCTCCACTACCAATGAATGGTACTCAGATATTGCCTATTTTCTAACTTATGGTGAATGACCTGCTCATTTGTCTTACAAAGAAAGGAGGACTATCAAGTTGAAAGCTGCCAATTTTATCCTTTGGAATAACGCCCTGTACAAGATAAGTATAAATGGAGTTTTTTTCGATGTGTAGATAAAGAACAGCAAACCTAGCTCTTGAAATTTTTCCATAATCTGGCTTGTAGAGGACATTTTTCTGCCCCTATGACTGCTCACAAAATTCTGCGAGCCGGGTATTATTGGCTGACTCTTTTCCAAGATGCACATAAATGGGTGAGAAAATGTGAACTTTGCCAATAATTTGTTGGAAGACCCAAGTTGGCTGCCCTGCCTCTCAAGCCAGTAATCATAGAGGAACCTTTCCATCAATGGGGACTTGATTTTATTGGAACAATAAACCCGTTTTCAAGTGCTGGACATGATTATGTCCTTACAGCAACTGATTATTTCACCAAGTGGGTAGAAGCAATTCCAACTAAGCATGTTACTTCAGAAGTTGTATGCAACTTCCTCAAAGAGAATATCATTTCCAGGTTTGGAGTTCCACTCAAAATTGTTACTGATAATGCAGCTTGTTTCACCTCTCAAGAAATTACGCAATTCTGTTTTTATTATGAAATTACGCTCTCTCATTCTTCTGATTATTTTTCACAAGGGAATGGACAAGCTGAGTCCAGCAATAAGAATTTGGTAACTATTATCAAAAAGTTAGCAGATGATAATCAAAAGACATGGCACAAAGCATTAGTTGATGCTCTGTGGGCTGACAGGATCACGCCAAAGAGGGCAATTGGTATGTCCCCTTTTCAACTTCTTTACAGTATTAATGCTGAGATACCAATCACTTTAGAGTTACCAACCTTGAAATTGGCGAAGGCTATTGAAGATTAGACATATGAGAGTTCTCTTGACAAAAAAATCATGTGCCTGACTCAGCTGGAAGAACAAAGAACCATGGTGGTGGACAGAATTGCTGCTCATCAAAGTCTGGTAAAGAAACTTTTTGATCAGAAGGCCAGAAATCGTGATTTTCAGATTGGAGATCAAGCCCTGCTGTGGGACAAAAGAAGAGAACCAAAGGGGACAAAAGTTTGACTCCCTTTGGAGAGGCCCATTCATAATTCATCAGCACATAGGTGAAAACAGTTTTCTATTGAAATACCAAGATGGCACACTCTTTTCTCTGCCCCACAATGGGCAGCATCTGAAACACTTCAACTCTTGAAGTATCAGATCATTGCCTCTGTATATATGTATATTTGTACGGTTTTTAATGCTGTTTTGTTTTGTTTATTTTCTTTTTGATGCCTTTCATTACTGGGTAGCATGACTCTGGAACCCAATGGTACACTTGAAGACACTGGAGATCCTGAATTCTACTCCTTTCAATTCGTTTTGCAATTGACAAAAGTTCCCCAACTGAAGCCTGTTGTTGTTCCCCAAAAAGTAGCGATCATTTTTGGGACAACATTTGAACTATTTTGGTCATACAGACCAAAATTATATCTTCCATTTTCAAAAATTTGTCTTAGACATTCAGATTCTTCATTTTCAAAGCTTCTCAGAAAATCTACAGACTTTGGTAGTCAAGTTCAAAGGGTTTTCATGTTGATTTCTACAGACTTTGTATCTTCAGATTCTACATGTGGGTTCATTTATACAGGTTCAAAGGCTTTTGCAGATGGTTTCAGTCAAAAGAATCATTTTTCAACACTTAGCCATTTTCAAGGATTGGTTCAGAGCTTTGGTTCAATTGAAAATCTTCATCGGCAAGCATCTGAGTGCAAAAAGAGACTTGAACCGTTGAACCATTGAACCATTATGGTTCAACAGGTTCAAGGTTCAATGGCAGGTTCAACCAAAGGAACAGTTCAATGGCTCGGTTCAAACAAGTGGTTCAACTCTTTATTTTCTTTCAGTTGGTTCATTCTTTCAACTCATCCTTTGGTTCAACGTCTACAGGTTCAACAGTAGATTCGAAGACATTTTTCAAAGCTTTATTTGAACCGTTGAACCAAAACTCGGTTCAACCTCTTGGCTCATTGGTCGGTTCATCGGCCTTTGGTTCAAAGGAGCTCGGCGCGCTTCGTTGAACCGTTGAACCAGTTCAACAACTTGGTTCAAAGCCTTGGTTCAACCAATTGCTTCAACGTCAAAGTTCTTGTTGGTTCAAAGGCAGTTTAATTCTTCAGCTTGTTTAATTCATTGATCCATCGACTTGAACCATTTTTGGTTCAACCGATTGGTTCAACGTCTAAGTTCAAAGGGACGGTTCAATGCAAAAGGAAAATTCTCGAAGGACAAGTGCCCTTGCGGAGGACACAATCAATAAAAGTACCCTTTCGAAGGGTCATTTTTCAAAGAAACAGTTAAGTAAATTTCTTCGGATTTGTTTAAGGCATTTGAAAATTGGCTTGACACTTAACTCTGTCGGACTTTTGTCCGAAGGAATTCCTTCGGACAAAAAGTCCGAAAGAATTCCAAGTGACTACGAAGGCAAAACCCGAAGACATTTTCAAAGGAGCAAATTGGCAGAACAAATTTCCAAAGACTTTTTGTCCGTGGGAATTTTCCCTGGGCAAATTGTCCGCGGGACAAATGTCAGCGAGAATTACCCGCGGGGGAGACTCAAAGAGAAAACACCCGAGGAAATGTCCGCGGGAATCTTTTGTCCGCGGGGAACTTTCAAGGAAGAAAGCCCGGGGATTTGTCCGCGGGGATTGACAAAGCAAAGGGCTGTCGAAGGACTCCGAAGGGCAGGTGCCCTTGCGGGGGACTCTCGGCGGCCAAAGTAAAGGATCATTCCGACTTGACACAAGCCATTTCTCAAGGCCCGAAAGGGCAAGTCCAATCTGGAAGGGCAAAGCTAAAAGCCAAAAGAAGACCAAGGGGTGACGCCCACAAAGACGTCAATTTCAAAGACAGTGAACTAGCCGTTGAGATCACATTGACGGGCATGTAAACGTCAATTTTAAAGACAGTAAAATAGCCGTTAATCCTTTGAATTTACAGATCCAAATGCATTCCCAAAATTCAAGACCAAAACTAGCTGAAAGCGAGGAAAGACAGAATAATGGATGAATCCAGGGCTCGATTCAATTAATCTGGAAAAGAGGAACGATGAAGACAAGATCAGACCGCCAGGTGGACATTGAAAGTTGTAATCTTTCAATTGCACGACTTGTTTATCTACATTGAAAAGATCAAATGGGTAAAAGGCCCCAAAGTTCCAACTTGTCTTCCTAACATTTCCCAACGCATCATGATGTATTACTGTTCCCGAGTCCTTCTTGAAGTGGCTATATAAGAAACTTTCTTTCATTGTAAAATCATTTTCTTTTTGACAATCTAAACGAAACTCTACCCAAATTGAGAGGCATCATTGAGACTTTGTGCTCAGTTTCTGGAATAAGAAAGCAAGGGACTTTTTCAGACTTTGTGCTGTGATATTTTTTGTTGTTGAGGAAACTATTCCTATGTCTATTTCCTTGATTTATTTTCTGTTCCATTGATTTAACAAGCAGGATTAGTAAAATTAGTCAGGAAGGTGTCCTGAAGAATCAAATGTGGAGAGACTTTGTGCCCCCACAGCTGCCTTCAGTGTGTTTTCTTTTTCATTGCTGTGTAAAGGACTTTGAAAAGACTTTGAGCTTTCATTGCCCTTCGTCTATTACTCTTGAGCATTTCAAGTAGAGACTTTGTGTTCTATCTTGATTTGTTGGTTACCATACTCTCAATTACATTCTGCTTTTATTTCCAGGAGTATTCTTGTGGCTGGCTGAATAGTTTTTCTGAAAGAAGAGGAGAGTTGTCTGTCATTCCCTTGAGTTTTTCCTTTGTTTTGTTTACATCATCTCTAAAGAAAGAGATGGATGACTTGTCCTACCCTTGAATATTATTTTCTGTTTATACATATACATAGCATATCCACAGGGAACCTCCCCTTGATGAGAGGAGAGAGCAGTCTCATTCTGATGTGATAAACTTACACATTATGACAACTAATCTTCTTGCTTTGGCTGATAAGACCTATTTTGTTTACCAGTACGCTGATAGACAAAATATTCAACCAAAACAACCGGATAGAAGATTGGCCATTTCATGCATGTCTTCGATTCAGGGTGCAATACCAGGTTGACAACAGGAACCAAACATGGAACTTTGGGGACCGGTAGGAATATCCTTCTAAAATAATTAAAAACATATTTTTGTCAGATTAGGTAGCTTCAAATGCTTGGATACACTTGTTTGCAAAGCAATCTGTAGAAAAGTCATTTTCTTGATGATATGCATCTTTTAGGCATGGTCTATTTGTAATGAATCAATGTTGGCTAGCAAAATAACCCTTGAGAACCGGGTTATATCTAACATATGATTTTCGGTGTGAGAAATCAACAAAGCAGAGATTTTTTTAGCTGAATACGAACTTTACAATCAGGGTAGCTTGGTTGCTAAAGCTTGGAATTAGCTATTGGTGTAAGGGTTTAAGCTGATTATGTTCACTATAAAGATATCAAGCTTCGAAGGTATTCATCAGTTGGGTGATGACCATGGCTTCAAAAATGTTTTTGTATGCCCCTCACAGTTTGTTGGATCAGGCTAACTGTTTCACTTTAGTGAAAAGAGTCATTGACGGACAGGAAAGACCTGTATGTGGCACTGCACAAGGGCTTACAAATTGTTTGATAAATGCTTCAGCAAGTTGTAGAAAAGGACTGTAGTTACAGCCGGATATGCATATACTGACATGTTGATATAGCCTTCAGCAATTTTTAAGCTTCAGCGAAATGCCAATAATGTTTAAGAAATCTTAATCAGTTGCACCTTACCCTTTTACCAATCAACCAAAAAACTATAAACTGAACAAGTATCTCCACAGAGACAAATCAGTTTAGAATTTTAACGTTGTTTTAGTTGGATTTTGAAACCAAGAAACCCAAACTTTACCTCAAATATTTAATAAACAAGGAAAGGAATACAACAGTTTGAGGCCATTGAGGAATACATTATTTGTTCATAACAATGCCAATTAAGAACTCTGAAATAATTAATAATTATTCACTCCTATTGCCCTTGCTGCCATTTAAATTAAACATAATTTTTTATTCATTTTTCAAACTAGAAAATCCTGAATTTCTAATTCAAACCACCCAGACATGTCACAGGGAAAAGGTCTCATTTGTCAAATTTCACGAGGTTTGTTTCATAAAATTGCCCATTAAGATCTTTATATTTAAGAACTCTCTTCCTCTTGGCACTGGCTGCCACCTACAATTTAAAGTTATTCACAAATATATAGCTCAAGCCTCAGCCTCAAAGGTTATCTGATCCAAGTCCTGGGATTTTTGTTTTGAGTTAAAACCCCTAACATAACCTAAATTGCTAATTCAGACAATGAGGATAAGATTGCCACACACCTAGGCCATCAAGGTATACATTATATTTTTCAAGAAACTGTGGATTAAGATCCCTATAAATGTTCCTTTTTAGTCCTCATTACCAAAATCATTCTTCAAAGGCCTTCAAAACAATTGTAGCATGAAGGACATCCGATCCATTTCCCATTATATTTTCAAACTGGCCCTAACTTTCCCTAAATTGCTAATTCAAACAACGGGAATTCCTTAGCCTTGGGCATTCAACATATACGTGATTTATTTCATAAAAATGCAAACTAAGATTTTTAAAGTTATTCACTTACTTTTCCATTCTCGTTGCCAAAATTAAAATTCAAAGTTTTCCAGGCCAATTGTAGCATAAAGGCCATCCCATCGGATTTAATCATTGTGACAAATTTTCATATTAAAAATCCCTCTCTTATTCTAGATCTATAGTTAAACAAAATTCACAATGAAAGTCTAAACTTATACCTGTTTCATAAAAACTGCCGAAAATCTCTATAGTTAAAATTCGCTTTTTTGTCCTCGCTGTCAAGGTTAAACGTGAATTTTTTTTGAAGAAATTGTACCATAAAGGTCATCCTTTCAAATCCCTGGGAGTTTTATTTTGCATTATATTGTACCAAAAACCTAAAAACCCCTAACTTATCCTAAATTGCTAATTCAGACAATTCACAAGAAGAAGGTCTAGGCTACCATGCTACACATAACTAAACCTCACAATGAACAATTCCTCAAAACCCTCAAAAAACTTGTTGGAAACTCCAAACAGACTTATGTTGCTTAAAGGTTACAGGATTCAATCCCTGGAACATTCACTTTTAATTTAATTTTCATACAAAAAAGCGCTATCTTACCCTAAATTCCTATTTCAACAACAACAATATTGCAACAGGGCTAGGCCATCAAGGTATACAAACTTTGTTTCAAAACAATGTCAATTAAAAGAGCTCTATAATTGTTTGATTAGATTTCTCTGAACTAAAGTTCAAAGAAAAATTAACTACTTGAAATTGAGTGATTCAACTAAATTTAATTCATACCTGAAAGATTTAGAGAATTTCCGTGATGCCTTTTGTTGCACATGTCTAGGCCGCAGCAGGAATGCACATCTGCCAAATAGTTCACACTTATGCCTAAAAAAATCAGCGCCATTATTATTATTACGGCATTTGAAATGTAAAAGTCTTATTAAATGATAGTGTACCTGCCTTCAGTTGACAGGAAAATCACTTGCAATTGCAGAAAGAACAAGGTCTAAGACATAAAGGACAGCTCATGTAATATGATAACAGGAATAACAAAGTGTATGACGCTATTTTTCCTCGATGTTGCTGAATGTAGCAATATCATCTTGAACTCAACAACCAGTTATATGAAAGAGAAATCCTATTTAAATGAACCTACATGCTTTATGTTAAGTTCTCATTTTTTACTTTTGGCATTTGCTGGGAGAATTTTGGCAAAGACAGTTGAATCTGGCTTTATAAATGCCAATGGCATCTGCTTAAAAATATAAAAAGCTTATTTCATTCATATTCAGAAATGAATGTAGTCCATGAACTCAATTTTATTAAGGCATTTTAGCAAAAACATCTTGGCTTTTCCATCTTGCACTCGTTTCGGAATCTCATCTCTCTAGCAGACATTTCAAACTAATTTCGGAATTTCATCCATCTTGCACGCACTGCTTGTATGAGGCTTTGAAAAAATAAAGGTTTGATGAGGCTCACTAAACCTCCCAACACCATTCAGCACCAACATGACCCTGTACTATTACCCAACAATAGTATTTAACTACAAAAATATAATAATAACATTAATGGATCACATTATACAGCAATTTAGAAAAAACACGAAGGACAACATATGCTAAAAACATTCCAAAATAAAAGTTTGGGCATGATAATGACTTATAAAGACCACCTGATAAGCTTTCAAGGCTTGGTCATAATCTTTGATAAGTTCTTGGATTGCCCCTTTTCCCTGAATAGACATTGGAAAAGGTTGGATCCTTTAACCCTTCTGGTAAACCTCCAAGCCTTGTGTGACGAGCTACCCTGCATTCAAGCCACAATTCAAATAGATGACATTCAAGGAAACATAAAAAATTAACAGCTAGAAGGTCAATAGTCCATACCTTAGAGAAATCTGGCAAAGAATCCAATGCAAGGTCATATTTTCCTTCATAAGAGGCTTCTGAAATACTGGCTTCTGATTTCATAATGGAGTAACAGTGAATAATCAATTCAGTAAGCAATTCTCATAAAACTTCTAATTATGTACAGGAAGCATTAGAATCTTATATATAAAATGGCCACCCAACAATTTCAAGATAATCCACCTCCACATAAACATTTGTTCCAAAAAGCACCAAATGTTATCAAGAGTGCAAATGGCAACAACTTCAAACCGGCCTGTCAAATAAACAATATATGTTGTCAACTTAAAACGTGACCAAACTTGAGCTTCATTCATGAGACAGAATAAGTAACAGTGATTGACCATAATAATGATATATATGTTAACCCACCAATTGAATTCAAAGAACAAGATAAACTTCAAAAGAAATTAGTAAATAATATTTATCTCCCAATTAAATAAATCAGTAGACATGTTAATGTGAAAAATATTATGAATCATCAAAAGAAGAAAAAAATGTCACTATCAGTTCACCAATAATATTGACTGGTTGTTCAAATGTCAAACCACTGCAACCCCAAGACCACATAATAATCTCTTTTCGTAAATTCAGCCCAAATAGTCTGTTCAAAGGCCACTTTTGTAGACACTACCCACAATTCCTGTTAAGGAAACAATGCCTGCAAACCCACATTTGTTTGTCAACACTTGCTTGCAAGAAATAGAACAAGGATTCAAGCCGAAAAAAGCATGAACTTATAAGAACCAAAGGAGTGACAAGTGTTTCCTTACAAAGATAATGGTAATAATTATCAATGACAAGAAGAGTCACTGCAATATTGGTAAAGCTATGGTATAATTTTTAATTTATTAGTCAATGTCTAGAGTGCAATCAATGTTTGAAGCAAAATTAAATGGCTATAGTATACTTTTCATCCGCATATGCAAACCAAATTTTGGGATATCTATTTGTGCAATCCAATCTCCCAATGAATAAATGGGATTGGTGTTCAAGGCCTCTTTATAAGCAGCCCAGTATATGCAGACGCATATTTGACAAACTCATAGAAGGTCTTGTTGACAATTTTGCCCCCACAAGGCAAATCGTCACCCCTACCATTCGGAACTTTGCTATGATGCCAAGTTTGTCCTGTGAATCAGTTTTAGGGTTCTTAAATGTGCATTTACAGCCACCCAATTGGCCATCTACAGCTAGGTACAAGCCAAAGTGGCCATCTACAGCCAGGTGAAGTTTAGTCATTCAGAGGTTTCCAAGGAGCTTTCTTGATTACAGCCAAATGTGCAAATACAGCCATGCAAATGATGACGAAAAGGTCTCCTACGGGCCTACGGCCATATAAATTCTGATGGACTCCTACAGCCATCATATAGAGCATACAATTCGTTCAAAAGGAGGACTCATGCAGCAGTTTTAAGAGAGTTTTTCTCCTTCTAAAAACGTCATCTACAACAGTTTGAAAGCGATTTCCTCCTCTTCTAAGCATCACATACAGCCAAAAGCCAAGACATACAAGCTGTAAGTTCATTAATTTTGTCTTCCCAAGGATTTTTTTGGGCTATAAGAGGTGGACTATTTCTTTGGACATTTTGTCCGAGAGAAAGAGCTCTCAAAGGACTGTGTAAAAGTCCAAAAAAATGACTAAGTGGCAGTCGATCAAAGTTTATTTTTTTGTCCGAAGGAAAAGGGAAAAGCACTGTTGAAAAGACCCGAAGGGGACCTGCCCTTCGACAAGGTCCAATTTTAAAGTCCCGACAAGGTCCAATTTTAAAGTCCCGAAGGGTATGTACCCTTCGGGTTGGTTCACTTTATGTTTCTAAAGATGCAGACAATTTTCATCCAAAGGACAATTTCAAAAAGCCCGAGTGCCCTTTAAAAAGCCCGAAGCGCAACTGCCCTTGCAGAGGGCACTTAGGCGGCGAGAGGACCTTTCATTATTCTCAAAGGGTCATTTTCAAAAACCCCGAAAGGGTATGTGCCCTTGCAGGTGACACTTCAAGCACGAAGAGGACCTTTGCAAGACTTGCATAGGGACGTTTACAATTTCCCCGAAGGGTATGTGCCCTTGCGTGGGACACTTCAAACACGAAGAAGACCTTGGCAAAAGTTTTGAAAGACAAAATTAATTTTTTCGAAGGACACCTGCCTTTGCGGAGGGCACTTGGTCGGTAGCAGGACCCTTTCAAAAGTTTTGAAAGGCACTTTTTAGGATGAATAGCCCTCACGGAGGGCACTTTGCAACGAATTGGACCTTTTCCATTCTTCCAAAGGGCACTTCTAGAAGAACCTTACCCTTGCGGAAGGCACCCAGGTGACTAAAAGGACCAAATCAAGAAGCTCGAAGGGCATTTTTGGGAAGCAGAAGCCCTTGCGGAGGGCACCTTCATAGTGTCATGGACATTTCAAAAATTCCCGAAGGGCACATGCCATTCAAATAAAGATAGCCAAAGGAGACGAATTCCTTCGAACAAAAAGTTCGAAGGAATTCAGAAAAAGACCCGACAGAGGATATACCCGAGGAAAAGCCCGAGAGAAATAAAACAAAGGCACAAGGAAATCAATTCCTTTGGACTTTTTGTCCGAAGGAATTCGGGAGGGACAAAAAGCCCAATAGAAAAGACAAGGCCGCAAGCAAGGAACAAAAGCCTGAAGGCTAAAGCATGCAACAGCCATGAACAGGAATAGAGGTCCAAATTTGACCGTTCTAACACGTCACCTTCAATTCTTAAAAAAAGGCTCGCTTTACATGAGGACTCGAGTAGTGGAATAGTGGAAAGCTTAAACAAAAGAAATTTCATGCATGCACTCTCATTTGTCTCAAAGCGTGAAACGTCCGACAGTTCAAGCGTAATTCTTAATTTGACATTTGCATTGATTTCATGCAAAAAGGAGACTTTCAAACGTTCCAGCAGTTCGAGTGAATTTGACTACTCTTGTTTTGAAGTTGATTAGTTTTCAAGTCAAGACATCTACTCATAGATTTCATGCATCCAAAGTTTGTCTTATTATTTTTTCAACGCACAGAATTTTCATACAAGACAAAATAGACTTTTGTAAAGGCTGAGTTGGTTTGAGTTTACTCCCTCTCTATTTTCCAACGCCAATCTCTTGGATTTTTGTAATTTTCTACATTAATGGTTTTTCAGCGTTGTAAAGAAGATCTCTCTTTTGGCAAGCAATCTTCTATCAAAGTTCATGCTGTAACCTTTTTCAAAATCAATAAGAAGAGGACTGTGTTTTTTCAATTTCGAGTAGCCGATATAGTGTACTATTGTTATAGATTTGCCTAAGTGATAGATTTTCTTTCTTCCTTATCAAATCTGGATTCATACCTAGTTACTAGTTGGTCATTTATGCAGATCACATTTTGTGTTTGAATGTCTTTTGCTGAGTTTACAGTGAAAATTAATTATTGTTTAGTGCCTTTCATCAGGCCTATTTCTACTTTTCCTTCAAGCTTAAATCATTAGACATAACCTTTTTGTGAAATACTTATGTGTATTGACCAATTAGAGTTGAAATTCTACCTCTTCCTTGTTTGAATCAGTGTTCTCAAAAGCCCGATTTGAGTGGATCAAGCAAATTAAGTGTATCACCATTTTTAGCTAGGATTTTTTTCAATTTCTCTCCCTTTTTTTCCAGGCAGTTTGTAGCGTAGAAGTTGAGATCCTCATTGATACATCTTACAGGAACCAACCTTCTTTGGAGGTTCTTTTCACCAATGAGGTACCCACCCTCATGAGAAGATCTCATAGTTTCAACTGCAACGAGGATTAACCATTTTAGCACATCGTCGATTCAAGGTGCAACTCCAGGTTGACAACAGTTTTCGGCACGTCCGATGGGACCACAAAAAATGATTTGCATATCTGAAAAATTTTCGCAACAGCAGAGGATATTCATCTACATCCAGTTGCAGAGTTCATAGCATCATTCAGGCAATCCGTTCATGCCAAAGGTTACCACAAGATCAGCAAGTAAAGGTATTCCTTTTGAATTTGTAATTTATAAAACAAGGTCTAGGAGGGCAAATCCATATCCTCAAAGAGAATATTTACCTCCCCCTCATCTTATAGTTATAAACACTGCAATCCCCGCTATCTAGATAGCCATTAGAAATCAAGTGTTTGCTCCATTCAATAGGGAAAGTCCACTGAATCTAGCACAGTTAGATGACATTCTTGTATCTACCCTCAAAAGTATTTCATTCTTCTTAGGAGAAAATCAAACAACCCCTATTGAGCATATCCAAGATGTAGCTAATCTTTGTTCAGTTCATAATGTTGATTGCTTGCTACTTCTTTCAAAGGAAAAACATTACAGTGGTATAGAACCCTCCCACTTAGATCAATTTCCACTTAGTCAAGCAATTTGAAGACAAATCTGATCACTTAACTTTAGTTGAGCAATTAACTGCCATATAGAGAGCTCCTCATGAGTTCATATCCGCTTTTAATCTCAAATTCCAGAAGACATGGACCAGAATACCGGTTTTGATTAGGCCATCCCCTGAATATGCATTTTTGTATTTTTTCAAAGCTCTTAATTTTGACATTAGTGTGATGATACAGTCAATGGATGGTACTACTTTGCCAAATTCTTATGAAGTTGCAATAAGGGCAAAAATAGTTATTGTTGAACTAATCGCCAGCGTCCCCCTCAGGGATTCGTGACATGGACTAACAGCCTCCCGTGGGTACTTATCTGGGGTTTGTATCGGGCGTTAACAGGTCGACCTTTTGGCGCAACGGCAAGCATTCCTACAATTGGTATCAGAGCGGTGGTCACGGGTTCGAATCCCCTCAGGTGACGCTGAGGGGGGGATTGTTGGACTAATCGCCAGCGTCCCCCTCAGGGATTCGTGACATGGACTAACAGCCTCCCGTGGGTACTTATCTGGGGTTTGTATCGGGCGTTAACAGGTCGACCTTTTGGCGCAACGGCAAGCATTCCTACAATATTTACCTCCCCCTCATCTTATAGTTATAAACACTGCAATCCCCGCTATCTAGATAGCCATTAGAAATCAAGTGTTTGCTCCATTCAATAGGGAAAGTCCACTGAATCTAGCACAGTTAGATGACATTCTTGTATCTACCCTCAAAAGTATTTCATTCTTCTTAGGAGAAAATCAAACAACCCCTATTGAGCATATCCAAGATGTAGCTAATCTTTGTTCAGTTCATAATGTTGATTGCTTGCTACTTCTTTCAAAGGAAAAACATTACAGTGGTATAGAACCCTCCCACTTAGATCAATTTCCACTTAGTCAAGCAATTTGAAGACAAATCTGATCACTTAACTTTAGTTGAGCAATTAACTGCCATATAGAGAGCTCCTCATGAGTTCATATCCGCTTTTAATCTCAAATTCCAGAAGACATGGACCAGAATACCGGTTTTGATTAGGCCATCCCCTGAATATGCATTTTTGTATTTTTTCAAAGCTCTTAATTTTGACATTAGTGTGATGATACAGTCAATGGATGGTACTACTTTGCCAAATTCTTATGAAGTTGCAATAAGGGCAAAAATAGTTTGATACAAGCAAGTAAGCTTTCTCCAAGACCTTCAATGGCCATATTTCCAAAAATAAGTTCTATACCAGCCCCTCAAGTTCCTCAAATTCCATCTTTGGCTCAAATTCCAGCACCTCAAGTTACTATTGCAGCGCCTACTAGTCAAGCTAGTGAGATAGGAGAGTTGAAAAGTTTGCTACAATCTTTTGAAAATGAAATAATACAGCTCAAAAGGCAGCAATTTCGGTCAAATAGGCCCTATCAACAACATCATAACAACTATCAGTCTTTCAAAGATCAAAGGTCTCTTTATCAAGATTTCAAAAAAAAAAACCACTCTATCAAGCACAAAGAGCCATAACTCCAGCTAAGCCATATGTTGCTTTTGATCCGAATGCTCCTGCCACTTCAAAAGCCATTGTTCCAACCCCACCTCAAAATAAATTGGTGCAGGATTCAGGTTGGTAGCCTTGGTAACACAGAACATCACCATGCTACAGATGACACAAGAAGAGTTCTCTTTTCAAGGAAGTCAATACCAAGATACAGGTTTGACATCTCAAGGAGAGACTCATCAAGTTCAAGGGTAGTTTGATGCCATTAACGTAAATTGGCAGGTCGATGATCATGTTGCTTTTACTCAGGATGTTAAAACTAACGATTCAAGTGGTCAAGTTACAGCTATAACCTATCAGAGAATTAAAAGAAGAGTTGTTAATGAAACCCAAGCAGTAACAAATACTTCAAGTACTCCTAGTATTGTTGCTAAAAGTACAAAAGAGCAGCTTGCTGCCCCCACAACGCAAAAAAATCAGAATATAGAGATTAATAAAGTGCAACAAATACCTCTAATTCGTGAGTAGCAAGTGCCTCAGAAAGTGTAATCAAAGGTTAGTACATCTCAATTAAGTATTGTAGATCAAATGAAGAAGTCTAACATCAGCATTAGCATGTGGGATTCTCTTTCAATTCCAGGGCAAAAGGATAAACTAATTCAAGAACTTTCAGCTCTTGAATTGTCTACAAAATCGGTTGAAAAAGGTGTTGTCTTGACAAATTCAGATCAGCCAACTAAGCAACAGATATAGCAAGGAGAAAATATGTCAAAAGTGGACAAAACTGAAGTAAAATCAAAGAAAACTCCTCTTTTTTATCTTTATTTGATAGTGGGTGATACTTTGGTCCATAATTGTATGGTGGATAGTGGAGCTAGCAGTATAGTAATGCCCAAACAAATTGCAGACAAGCTCGACCTTGTTTATGAGCCAAATATTAAAAGGGTATTGCAGTTAGATGGTTCACCAGCAAAAATGATAGGCATTATCAAAGATTTGAAATTGACATTACATGCTTGTCCTAAGGTTACTATTCAGTAAGATGTTGTAGTGATGGACTTGCCTTCATATTTTGCTATGTGCCTTTCAAGGGACTTCACCTCAAAGATTGAGAGATATTTATCAGTTGATTGGACCTATTTGTTGTTCAGAATCAGGAATGGTACAAAGGTAACAATTCATTCAGAGCCTATTGCACGTTTTCATATGGAGCCTTATACACCAAGTGTTGTCAATACAAATTATATCATCTCAGACGAAATATTACAAACTAGTGATGTAGAAAAGGACTCACCTTTAGATGGAGTTCCAGATTTGTTTCTTGATGAGTGGGCTTCTACCTTGCATGAGCATGATCCCTACAAGCTGATTGAAGAGAAGGTCTTGATGTGTATTGTCTTCATGGGAACGATGAACCAATTTCAGCCATGGTCAAAGAAGACAAATCTAACGAAGGCTTGTGGCAATTGTACTTTGATGGATCAAGAAATAATCATGGAACCAAAGCTGGAATGATGTTAATTTCTCCTACAGAACAAAGGTATTTCTTCTCTATTAAATTTCAGTTTGGTTGTTCAAACAATGTTGTTGAATATGAAGCACTAGTTCACGGTTTGCAATGGGCTAGGAAGATGAAAGTCAATTGTTTGCAAGTGTTTGGAGATAGTGAACTTGTAGTCCATCAAGTAAGAGGTTTAAATGTATACAAGAATCTGTTGCTTAAATCTTACAAACACAGAGTTTGGAATTTACTTGAATATTTTCAAGGTTTTAATATTCAGGCAATACCAAAAGATAAGAATAAACATGCTGATAGGTTGGTTGTTGTTGGGGCACAATTTAATATTCCAACTGATGTAAAAAGTGACTATTTTCAGTCACATATGAAGGTAGTTGTAAGGCCTTTTGTTCCGAATAACCATGAGAATTGGCAGGTGTTTGAAAATGACAATCAAATTGTGAGATTTTTGCAGGAAGAGGCTGAGTTTTCTTCAAGAAATCAATCGAAACACTTACAACAATATAGTGATCAGATTGTACAACTGAAAACGAATAGGCTACCCAAGGAATTGGTCACTCTTGAAAATATTTTCAGTGAAGATGATGAGCTAAGGAAAGAGAAATCATCCTTGTCAACAAAGGAAGAACACTATGCCAATGTAGAGATTGCAGCTAGTAAAATTTTGAAATTGGGCAAGATATGCACTCCTCCACAAAAGAAAGCTTTCATTGATTTATGCACAAGTTTTGCTGATATATTTGCATGGCAGTATAGTGATCTCAAAGGTTTTGATCCAAGTTTGGCTCAATACACCATTGAGTTAGAGGAGAAAACTAAACCAGTGAAACAAAGACAAAGGCCAATCAATCCAAAACTTGAGCCTTTGATGAGAGATGAACTTCACAAGTTCATAGAATTAGCTATTATATTTCCAATCAAGCACTCAACTTGGGTGGCAAACCTTGTTCCAGTACGGAGAAAGAATGGTGAAATTCATTTGTGTGTTGATTTTTGTGATTTAAACAGAGCTTCACTTAAAGACCACTATCCATTGCCATCAATGGAACAAATTTTACAGCTTGTAGGTTCAAAGAGGTTTTCCTTGTTGGATGGATATAGTGGTTACAATCATATTTTGGTCAAAGAAGAGGACCAATTCAAGACAGCCTTCACAACTAAGTGGAGGACATTTGCATACAGAAAGATGCCATTCGGTTTGTCTAATGCTAGAGCAACCTTTCAGAGAGCCATGGTTATGGCCTTTCAAGGCCTTCTTAACAAGATTGTGCTTGTTTATTTAGATGATATAACAGTGTTTTCAAAGAATGCAGAAGATCACATGGTTCATCTCAAGCAAGTTTTCGAAAAGTGTAGGCAATTTGAGATATCTCTAAATCCCAAAAAGTGTGTATTTTCAGTTCATGAAAGGAAGCTTCTTGGATATGTTTCAAAACATGGTTTAAACATAGATTCTGAAAGGATTCAATCCATTCTTGCACTCTCCTTGCCTAAGCACAAAAAGGCTTTGCAAAGTTTCTTTGGAAAAATCAACTTTATAAAGAGATACATTTCAAATTTTGCTACTGTAGCTAAACCACTTACAGCGATGCTAAAGAAAAATCGAAACTTCAACTGGTCCAAGGAGGGAGTAAAAGGGTTTGAAGATGTTAACAAAGCCATAGCAAGTGCTCGTACACTTTTAAATTCAGATTTTATGAAATATTTCATTTCAGGGATTCTTATGCAGCACAATCATGAAGATTTGGAGCAGCCAATAGCTTTCTAGAGCCAAAGCTTGGAGTATGAAACAAGGTATTCTTTTGTTGAAAAGCATGTCCTTTCAGTTATAAGATCTTTGAAAAAATTTAGGCACTTGTCTAATAATAAAATACATAAATGAGAAGAGATTTGGTTGGAATATAATGTGAAAATTAAGGTTACAAAGCTGGTTAGAGGCAAAGGACTTTGTGAGCATCTAGCTCAGGACTTGCAAGAAACTAATGAAGTTGTTTTAGTGTCAAATGATGAAGAGATTGCTGATGTTCACACTTCACTTTCTAGCTAGTTTTGTGATTTGATAAGCTATCTGCAAGATGGTTTTTACCCTTCTCACCTAAGTGCTTCAAAAAGAAGGTATTTCGGATTGCAATCAATTCCATTCTTGCTCGTTGATGGTGTTTTGTTCAAAAAAGATATTAATGGAATGTTACTAAGGTGTGTGGAACCAAGCCAAACTCAAAGATTACTTGAAGAATTCCATGATGGACATGGTGGACACTTTTTCGCAAGAACTACAACACTTAAAATCATGAGATGTGGGTATTATTGGCCTACTATATTTGGCAATTTCCATACGTGGGTTAAGAAGTGCAAACAATGTGCTATGTTTGTAGGAAAAGTTAAACTTGCAACCCTGCCCCTTCAGCGAATTGCAGTGGATCAGCCTTTTGTCCAGTGGAGATTGAACTTTATTGGTCTCATTAATCCTCCTTCTAGGGCATAAGTGGATTCTAACAGCTACGGATTACTTCACACGTTGGACGGAAGCAATTGCATTGAAAGAAGCAAACGAAACTAACATTCTTGATTTCTATGAAGGTTTACTTACTAGGTTTGGAGTTCCTTCAACCATTATTTTTGACAATGCAATGGCTTTTGTGGGATCTAGGATCAGCGAATGGGCTGTCCAACACGGAGTTTATCTGAGCACTTCATGGAACTATTATCCACAAGGAAATGGCCTTGTTGAATCTACAAACAAGAACCTCTTAAAGATCGTACGGACTATTGAAGACAATCAGAGGTCATGGCATCTCAAGTTGAAGTCAGCTCTATGGGCTGATAGGATCACCTACAAGAGGTCAATAGCCAACTCTCCATACAAGCTAGTATATAGTAAGGAAACAAGGTTAACTATTTCTCTTGAGTTTCCAGCTTTAAAACTAATGCATCAACTTGAGTTGTTCGAGAATGAGCCTATGGAAATCAAGTATGCAGAGTTTATGGAGTTGGAAGAGACAAAAAATCAATCCATGCTAACCATAGAAAGTCATCAGGCACAGGTGAAAAGAATGTTTGACAAAGGAGTTTCTTCACGAAGCTTTAATAAATGAGATTTGGTCCTCAAGTGGGATGAGGATCGAGCCAAACCAAGAAGGCATACGAAGTTTGATTCCCTTTGGAGTGGCCCATACATGATCTCCACCTACAAATCCCACAATGCCTTCCAACTTGCCAAGATGGACGGCCAAGAGCTTCCAATCCTAGTCAATGGGATACATCTGAAACATTGCTATTGAAGAGCAAAGCTCTATGACATAATTTGTTTTTGCTTTCCTCCAAGTTTTGTTCAAGCACAGTAGTTTGCTTCAGTTTTGTTCAATAAGTGCTTGTTTGCACATTTTGCTTCTTAGTTTTCCTGCTTTCATGTTTTTTCCTTCCTTTTTGAAGGAGAAAGGTTACTTCAACCAAAGTCCAGAGGAGATTTTCAGTCAAAAATCAAGTTTACCATTTGGGAGATCGAATAGCATCTATATGGTCTGAGTTCTCTATCATAGCAGGCATGCTTCCCAGTTGAGTCGTCAAAAATGTTGACAATTTTGCCCTCACAGGGCAAATTGTCACCCCTACTATTCGGAACTTTGCTATGGTGCCAAGTTTGTCTTGTGAATCAGTTTTGGGCTTCTTATATGTGCGTTTACAGCCACCCAAGTGACCATCTACAGCTAGGTATAAGCAAAAGTGGCCATCTACAGCCAGGTGAAGTTTAGTCATTCAAAGGTTTCCAAGGAGCTTTCTTGATTACAGCCAAATGTGCAAATACAACCATGCAAATGATGACGAAAAGGTCTCCTACGGCCATGTAAATTCTGATGGACTCCTACAGCCATCATATAGAGCATACAGTTCGTTCAAAAGGACACATGCAACAATTTTAAGAGGGTTTTTCTCCTAAAAACGTCATCTACAATAGTTTGAAAGGGTTTTCCTCCTCTTCTAAGCATCACATACAGCCAAAAGCCAAGACATACACGCTGTAAGTTCATTTATTTTGTCTTCCCAAGGATTTTTTCGAGCTATAAGAGGTGGACTATTTCTTTAGACATTTTGTCCACGAGAAAGAGTTCTCAAAACACTATGTAAAAGTTCAAAAAAATGACTAAGTGGCAGTCGTTCAAAGTTTATTTTCTTCGAAATTTTATCTGAATGAAAAGGGAAAAGCACAGTTAAAAAGACCCAAAGGGCACCTGCCCTTCAGGAAGGTCCAATTCAAAAGTCCCGAAGGGTATGTACCCTTCCGGTTGGTTCACTTTATGTTTCTAAAGACAGACAATTTTTATCCAAAGGACAATTTCAAAAAATCCAAGTGCACTTCAAAAAGCCCAAAGGGCAACTACCCTTGCAAAGAGCACTCAAGCGACAAGAGGACCTTTCATTTTTCCCGAAGGGTCATTTTCAGAAACCCCAGAGGGTATGTTCCCTTGCAGGGGACACTTCAAGCATGAAGAGGACCTTTGCAAGACTTGTGTAGGGACGTTTACAATTTCCTCGAAGGGTATGTGCCCTTGTGGGAACATGTCAAACACGAAGAAGACCTTGGCAAAAATTCTGAAGGACAAAATCAATTTTTTCGAAAGACACCTGCCCTTGCGAAGGGCACTTGGTCAGTGGCAAGTCCCTTTCAAAAGTTCTGAAAGGCACTTTTTAGGACGAATAGCCCTCATGGAGGGCACTTTGCAACGAAGTGGACCTTTTCCATTATTTCGAAGGGCACTTCTAGAAGAACCTTACCCTTGCGGAAGGCACCCAGATGACTAAAAGGACCAAATCAAGAAGCCCAAAGGGCATTTTTTTGGAAGTAGAAGCCCTTGCGAAGGGCACCTTCATTATGTCAAGGACATTTCAAAAATTCTTGAAGGGCACATGCCCTTCGGAGAAAGATAACCAAAGCAGACGAATTCCTTCAAACTTTTGTCCGAAGGAATTCAAAAAAAGCCCTGACGAAAGATATACCCGGGGAAAAGCCCGATAAAAATAAAACAAAGAAACAAGGAAACGAATTCCTTCGAACTTTTTGTCTGAAGGAATTTGGGAGTGACAAAAAGCCCAATACAAAAGACAAGGCCACGAGCAAGGAACAAAACCCCGAAGGCTAGAGCATGCAACAATCATGAACAGGAATAGACACATTCAGATTTGACCATTCTAACACGTCACCTTCAGTTCTTAAATAGAGGCTCGCTTTGCATGAGGACTCGAGTAGTGGAACAATGGAAAGCTTAAACAAAAGAAATTCCATGCACGCACTCTCGTTTGTCTCAAAGCTTGAAACGTTCCGACGGTTCAAGCGTAATTCTTAATTTGGCATTTGCATTGATTTCATACAAAGCGAATACTTTCAAACGTTCCCGTAGTTTGGGTGGATTGGACTACTCTTGTTTTGAAGTTGACTGGTTTTCAAGTCAAGACATTTATTCGTAGATTTCATGCATCCAAAGCTTGTCTTATTTTTTTTCAATGCAAGGAATTTTCATGCAAGACAAAATAGTTTACTCCCTCTCTATTTTCCAACGCCAATCTCTTGGCTTTTTGTAATTTTCTATATTAATGGTTTTTCAGCCTTGTAAAAAGGATCCCTCTTTTGGCAAGCAATCTTTTGCCAAAATTCATGTTGTAACCTTTTTTCAGAATCAATAAGAAGATTGTGTTTTTTCAATTTTCAACAACCGGTATAGTGTACTATTGTTATAGATTTGTCTAAGTGATAGATTTTCTTTCTTCCTTGTCAAATCTGGATTCGTACCTAATTGCTAGCTGGTCATTTATGCAGGTTCTGTATTTGAATATCTTTTGTTGAGTTTACAGTGGATATTAGTGGTTGTTTAGTGTCTTTCGTCAGGCCTATTTCTACTTTTCCCTCAAGCTTAGATCATTAGACAGAACCTTTTCGTGAAATACTTATATGTATTGACCAATTGGAGTTGAAGTTCTGCCTCTTCTTTGTCTGAATAAGTGTTCTCAGAAGCCCAATTTGAGTGGATCAAGCAAATTAGGTATATCACCGCTTTTAGCTAGTTCTCCCTTTTTCTCTAGGCAGTTTGTAGCATAGAAGTTGAGATCCTCATTGATACATCTTACAGGAACCAGCCTTCTCTGGAGATTATTTTCACAATTGAGGCACCCACCCTCGTGAGAAGATCCCATTGTTTCAACTGGAGCGAGGATTAGCCATTTCAGCACGTCTTCGATTCAGGGTGCAACTCCAGGTTGACAACAGGTCCATCTCTGACAACAAAAGTATCTTAATAGTTTTAAGACTATCATCCCTCACTTATTTTTTGGGCAGAAAACACTAGTTAGAAATGAAATGCGAATTAAAAACTTCAAAATTCATCTGCTAAAGTAGATAAAGAGATGTATGATAAATGGAAATATAAGATTTTATCAAATCACTAAAAAGCTTAACAAAGTATCTTGCCTTAATCAGACTTAAGATATCATTTTTCACCAGAAATTTAAGACGCCATTTTTCAATGAATTTATAAATAGGACAAGATACATAAAAATGAAAGCTAGTCACTGAAAGGGCTCCATCTTTCGAGGGACAAATCTGAAACGTATTGATGTCAAATGCACCTTTATTTTCAAAAAAAGACCGTGAAGTGATATTGTAGGCAGTCTTTGCTTAGGGAAAACTTGCAAACATATTTCCAGATGACTTCATCTATTCCCCTTCAGTGACAACCTGAAAGTTTTCATCTGATGTGACTGCTTCAACTCAACCAGAACAATCTAGTAGATGTCATAAAAAATTAACTGTTAAAAATTCAATAAACTTAGTATGAGGTAAGGGAAAGATCCTTGTTGAAATCATAGGCATCACAAGGATAGTGACTTACCCAGTTCTGAAATAACATCGGAGAAGGGGGCTATTCACCGGCATTCAAAGATGATCCAAAGATTCCAAACATAAGCAAAGATAGTGGTGGCAAAATAGATCTACTTTAATAGTTAAATAGAGGTATCTCCTCTTTCTTTCTGATCTATGCAAGTTGAATTTTTAATGGCTTAAGAGATCCTGCCTTAAGACCACTTGCACCTGCTACAAGTATTCCATACATTTTCAATCTTTGCACGTGTGCATTAATATTTTGTGGATATGGATAGATGTCTGACTATCTATCTATCTATATGTATGTATGTATGTATGTATGTATGCATGCATGCACATACACTCAATGCATGAAGAAAAGTAACCTGCAGTGTGTATAAATATTTTCTGCAGACACAATTTTCAGTCTTCCATTGGGTATACATCTTGCTGGCATCCCATTCTATTGTGAATTAAAAGCTAGAAATTCAGTAACATATTATAAGATACGTAAACTGAATAGTAATTAAGTTATCTTACACAAGTGGTGAACTGCTACAGTGTAAATATTTTGTTTTGAACTATATGGTAACATAGATTTCTCAATCTGTTTCCAACCCTAACAGACGAGAAGTTATAGAAAGAAGATGTGGACACAAACATGGAATGATCTGCTTGATATTGTAAACAGAATACAGTATTCATGTATACTTATAGTATTTTGTTCTTGTATTTCATTTTGCATACTAACGGTGGAAAAACATTTAACATTTTATAGAAGATCACTAGCATTCAAAGTGTCAAAATACAATGATAAGGAATACAGTATATTATGTCTATATATCATGGCAAGGAAAATTTTCAACTTTTTGTCTAAGACTGACAAACAAAGTTCAACAATCATGCCATCAGTTTTTAATATGTACACAATATAATAACATTACATGATACTTCAAAATGATGATGACAGAAACAGAGTACAAAACAAAACATTCAGAGGATTACAACAGATGCATAAGCATGCACTAGGGGAAAAAAGGAAATCGTATTCATAAGCATAGTAGGTCAAAGTAGACGTGCTATCCTGAATATAGTTTTGAGATTATCCTATCTTTAGGATTGAGGTAACAACTAGGAAGGTCCTCCATATAAACCTGTCTGATGTTAGCTAATGCTAATTGTATCTCATTGTCTCTAAAGCGAAACACCAAACAAACAAGCAATCATTTGAATGAATGACATGTTTGATTTTGCAAATGGATAGCAGGGATTTTGCACAAACCTTCGTGGTTCCTACATTTTGATCCCGTGATTTTTGTTCAAAAGATGGGCATTAAGACAAGCTTCAAGACTGGAAGAAGCTTACAAAGTGGAAATCAGAATATTTAAACTAAAAAAGAGTTTGAAGACACCTATCCATTGTCTGTGAACAAATTGTGAATAAATAGACAAACCTGTAAAGACAAAACATTAGCAACTTGTATTTAATAACTCAATGACAGCAATATTCCTTCCTAAATTCCAATACCCTCCTCACTCGCACTGTAATATGGCTGAATTCTGTACCTTAGGTTGGTTTTAATTGGCTACTTAAAAGAAAGGTCAGGATTAACTGATGAACTTTAATGATTGTCAAAAAATGAAATTTAACACTTCTGAAGAGCGATACTCCCCTCTCCCATGGATATTTTAGTGCAAATGTGAGCCCTGGATGTAAAGCCAGGACATCAACATATCCAGCAGTCAGGTCATAGCAAAGAAGCTTTAGAGTTTTCTCAGCCCTTTTTTTTTAACTCGCAAAGTGTAGTTACTACTCTTTTGCCTGGAAATACATGACCACTAAAAGATATGGATGCAGTCATGAAATTCAAATGGCCAGCAGAAACAGGTGTACCCAAATTCAATCATTCACTGATAAAAAGATGATTTTGGAATGCCATTGCAATTTCAGAACAATATCAATTGATCCAAATCCTGGAAAGGAAATGGAATAGTTCTGCATTTATATCAACTAGTTTCTAAATGCAGCGTGTCCAGTAGACCATTTGTCTAGCGTCAAGGCAAAGCATTTACCATGATGATGACATGATTTGAATTTCCCCACATTAAAATAGACATGGATTCTAAGCCAAAGCTGTTCTAATCTTGATGTTGCAATCCCATGTGGATAGTAGATAGCAGGGTGAGTATTACAGTCTACCTATATAAAAAAAATTCAGTTTGCAGATCTCCAACTCGATTGATTCTGCAAACAGAATAATAAAGAGCATTTGGTTCATGACAAGAAACAGAGTTATGCTACATGATGCTATAACTATTGCTTGGATTTTTATGTGCATTTTAGAAAATAAAAGGTGGGTATACATAATATGTTTCATAGAAATCATGTTTAATATCTCAGTATTCGTCCTTTTCTTTAAGTACATTTAAACTTCAAAAAAATTCTAAAATCTGTTGCATAAAGGTCATTGGATCCAATCCTTGGGACATCCATTTCTCGTGACATTTCCAAACGAAAAGACCCTAGCTTACCCTAGATTGATAAGTCAAACAAGGACATGAAGTTCACAACAGAAAGTGTTAGGCCGTCGAGATATACATTATTCATTTCATAAAATTGCCAACTTAAGAACTCCATAGCTACTTCCTTACTGCCAAATTTCAAATTCAAATCTCTTCAAACCTTTGTATTGCAAAGGTCATTTGATCCAATCCCAGGGACTTCTTCATTTGCATTACATTTTCTAATAAGAAATAAACTAAACCCCCTAAGCTATCCTAAATTGTTCATTCAAACAACAAGGATGCACATGACAAAGGTCAAGGTCATCAAGTGATCCGTAAACTAGGTGGGGATTTCACTCTGAGTTTAATCAACACAGATCCTACCACTTGTAGTTAAACAACAATTGGCTATATGCCTGACTGTTCTACGCTGTTAGCTGTTGGGATATGAAACACCGGAAGCACACAATTGATTACCAAATACAAGCAACTTAATATGCGGAATTAACCAGAATCAACAAGTAACTAGAATCCAAAAATAACACAAGATATGAGAGACAATACATAGCTTGTATTAATACTCATACAGAAAAGAATACAATAAAGAAGATGCCACTTTTTCTCCACCACCTCTTCAGAGGCTTTCCACACCTCAAGTGAACAGTAATTCTCTCCTCAAAGCTCTCTCTCTTAGGTCCCAACACCCAACTCAAACACTGAGTTGGTGTTCACCTTATACCTGTGCTCCACGCACTCCACAAGTGCTCCACGCACTCCACAAGTACACAAACGTACTTCAAGTAGATCTCCCCTGAACCTGCAACAACCTGCACCTCAATAGACCTTACTTATGGAAGGATCTTCCTTGCCTTCTTCTATGCTTTGAGTACACACCTGTACTCGAAGTAGATCTCTCCTGATACTGCTCCCTGTTGTGTTGCTGTCCTCTCTGATCTTCCACACCTGCAAATCAATCTGGTTCTGCACACCTGTGAACCTTGACCTTGCACACACATACACCTGCATATCAATGATCTTACTTACCATGTAGATCTCCTATAGAAGCCATGCTCACCTGATGACCAAGATCATACACTCCTGAAGAACCCTGCTGATTCTCCAATACAGCACCCACCTTGGTACTGTGGCACTAGGAGGAACACACCATTGCTCACCTCACACACAGAAGGAGCTTATAATAATGCTCTCTTACTCTCTAGCACACGTTCACAATACAATCATGAGTCTATTATATAGATCTCATCCAAACAATAATTAGACACCTAATACAATAATTAGATCCGCAGCTCTCAGTCTAAAATTAGCTCTAAACATGCAAACACTTGGTTCGTCAACTAACTGCCTGTAATATACTCGCAGCTCGAACCATAGGTGACCGACGTCGGTCCCTGTCTGCCTGGGGGTCGCCGACGCCGGCCGACTACTAACCGACGTCGGTTGCTTCCTGTCTCTACCCTGCCAACGTCGGTTGGCCTGACCGACGCCGGTGACAGTAACACTCTGCAACCCTTCTGCAACCTCCTCCATGTCTGCATCAGTGAAGCTTTTAGCTCCACACCCTAACAATCTCCCACTTGGAGATAAACAGTTGCATTGTACCTGTACCCCGTCTAATCTGTTTCCTGGCTTGTATCCCTCTTCAAGATGAATCCTGAATTCAACCCACCACACAACCTGTGATGCACTTCCTGTCATCTGAGTACCCTGCCGCATCTGCATCTACAAACACATGTAGTTAAGTCCTGACCCTGAATAGCATGAATCCCTGCTGCTGGTCCCTCTCAAGTACCTGAAAACCCACTTCTCCGAATTGGCTCCTAACTCTCTGACAGCTCCCACTGCTTGAGAAAACTCAGGTCTATGCAAGACCTTATGTGATTTCGGACACTGAACTGTCCAGCGTTTGGTGTGCTCCGATTCTGCATTCTGCGTCTCGCCAACACCTGATTCACATCAGCTCCAACTGGAAACAAAATCAACCTGTGATCTCCCATGTCTCCCATGCCGAAAAATTTCGCTGCTCCAAATTCTTCATAGCAAACCACTGAACTAATCTTACCCTTAGCTCAGCAAAACCCTGTATGTACAAACCTGCTAGCTAGCATACCATCCACATACAGCAACAGAATGATGTTGCAATCACCATCCCCCTGGTAAGACAAACCACAGTAGTTACCCTGACATTGACTGAAGCCATGCTTCATCCTCCACCTGTCAAACCCTGTACCACTATCCTGCAGCTTTCTCAAGACCATATGCCTGGTCTTCCGTCTCACGTGTCCGTTCACTCTATTCTTCAACTAAGGTATCCATTCGTCTCTGTGCTCTCATACCTGCTGGCAACCTTACCAAGTCTCTGCTTGGTTCTGCATCATATCCCTGCCATGCTCCCACCTGTTTCCTGGATCCTTCTTGCTCTGCAGTGAGCAACGAGTATAAAGAAGAGGAACAACGAATTTGAGGCCTACTTACATCTTCAGTCCTCCATATGGGTGTTTGAGACTCCTTGACAGCGTGCTGTCCACCCAAAATCCGTTACAGTGACTGACATCGGTCACCACACAGTCTGCATCTGACCGACGTCGGTTCCCATGCGCCTGTCCCTGACTACCGATCCTACCGACGTCGGTGTCCCTGTTGTCAACATCGGTCCTTCTGACCGACGTCGGTCTTACCTACTGCCGACATCGGTCCTCTTGACCGACGTTGGTCTTACTCTGCCCAACATCACCGGCTTCGGTCTGCACATGACCGACATCGGCACCTATCTGTTCGACGCCGGTTCCTCTTGATTGACGCCAGTATCTGTGTTCGCCTGTGAGTGATGACTTTTTACCCGCGAGCTCCTTTGAATCAATCTCCATGTCCAAACTGCCCTGCTCAGAAGTATCCAGTACCATCCACTGGTTTCTGTCCGCCATCTCCTCCATAAACACCAAGGCTTTCCAGTTCTTAACCCTGTCAAATATATCTGTCTTTCGCTTAAGAACATGCATCTCCTTCCTGCTCATGTGACCAAGCCTACGAAGCCACGTCTCCGCAACAGAAGAAGAATCAGTAATATAAACAAGTAGATAAAGAGTACCTGTTTTCTTACCACCGGCTAATTCAAGTGTATCCGCTGTGAGAGTTCTTGTGCATCTCTCATCACCCAATCTTTCTAAAGAAATTAGCCATATCTCCAAACCTGGGACCTGCATGACCTTCTTCAACATCCATGTGTTGGCCGCCTGCAATTTCAGCTTCACTTCCCCTTTGCCAATTCTTTGGCAAGGCTCACCAGCGCCTATACCTGGGGCTGCATGGAAAGAGGCAACCGAATCTATTAACCAAGATTCAACTTTATCCAAGAAACCTCCCAGAGCATCCTGTGCCACATCACCTGCAACATCTGCTTCTTCAGTTCCTTCTTGTTGATCTTTCACAAACCAACAATTTTCTTTTACCTGCTCTTTCTTTCTATAAGACCGTAAGTGACCATCTGTGATTTTCAACTCCTCCATTCTTAGCTTACTTTGATCTGCCATTGCTCTACTCCCACTCAATCAAAAACCCCTGAGAGTGACCTGTAACCAAACACAAAACCTGCTTCCTACAACCTTAGCTCTGATACCACGTGTTGGGATATGAAACACCGAAAGCACACAATTGATTACCAAATACAAGCAACGTAATATGCGGAATTAACCAGAATCAACAAGTAACTAGAATCCAGAAATAACACAAGATATGAGAGACAATACACAGCTTGTATTAATACTCATACAGAAAAGAATACAATAAAGAAGATGCCACTTCTTCTCCACCACCTCTTCAGAGGCTTCCCACACCTCAAGTGAACAGTAATTCTCTCCTCAAAGCTCTCTCTCTTAGGTCCCAACACCCAACTCAAACACTGAGTTGGTGTTCACCTTATCCCTGTGCTCCACGCACTCCACAAGTGCTCCACGCACTCCACAAGTACACAAACGTACTTCAAGTAGATCTCCTCTGAACCTGCAACAACTTGCACCTCAATAGACCTTACTTATGGAAGGATCTTCCTTGCCTTCCTCTATGCTCTGAGTACACACCTGTACTCTAAGTAGATCTCTCCTGATACTGCTCCCTGTTGTGTTGCTGTCCTCTCTGATCTTCCACACCTGCAAATCAATCTGGTTCTGCACACCTGTGAACCTTGACCTTGCACACACATACACCTGCATATCAATGATCTTACTTACCATGTAGATCTCCTATAGAAGCCATGCTCACCTGATGACCACGATCATACACTTCTGAAGAACCCTGTTGATTCTCCAATCCAGCACC
This sequence comes from Torreya grandis, assembly GCA_037957365.1. NCBI lineage: Eukaryota > Viridiplantae > Streptophyta > Pinopsida > Cupressales > Taxaceae > Torreya > Torreya grandis. The sequence goes on from JARHVA010002692.1 coordinate 1,090,661, forward strand.
CACCTTGGTACTGTGGCACTAGGAGGAACACACCATTGCTCACCTCACACACAGAAGGAGCTTATAATAATGCTCTCTTACTCTCTAGCACACGTTTACAATACAACCATGAGTCTATTATATAGATCTCATCCAAACAATAATTAGACACCTAATACAATAATTAGATCCACAGCTCTCAGTCTAAAATTAGCTCTAAACATGCAAACACTTGGTTCGTCAACTAACTGCCCGTAATATACTCACAGCTCGAACCATAGGTGACCGACGTCGGTCCCTCCCTGCCTGGGGGTCGCCAACGCCGGCCGACTACTAACCGACGTCGGTTGCTTCCTGTCTCTACCCTGCCGACGTCGATTGGCCTGACCGACGCCGGTGACAGTAACACTCCGCAACCCTTCTGCAACCTTTTCCATGTCTGCATCAGTGAAACTTTTAGCTCCACACCCTAACATTAGCCTTACAAAAACAGAGATAAACAAGTACCGGAAATGAAAACTACAATTTATTGCATATGAACATGAAGCATAAGAATGAACAAAGCACTAAACAACCACGAGAGTTATCATGGAGAAACTCAGTGTGGGTAAAACACCAGTGGGTGAGGCAATTGCACTCGCCTTCCACTGTGTAACGTAAGAAATGCACAAGGTACTGCCAAACATGGCCTTCATGGACAAAATTTTCACTACCACTCTATCCAAAACTCTTACACAAGGATGCTCTACACTTGTTAGACACTTATTTGTATTTACACAGAGCTGAACCAATCAACTACAGCCAGAAAACAATGAGATGACAAGAAAAAAGACTCAAACTTGCAACAAGCAATGTGAATCCAACTTCCATACTTCTCACTATGTTTTTTGATGTTTAGTTCCTTGCCAAGACCTATATTTATGCTCTCTCAACTTTAGATCCCTCCAAGAAGCTTAACTAAACCACCACTGAGAAGAAGAAACATTTGCAACCGTTCAACTCTGCATGTTTTGTATGGCGGCAAAACTACTGGTGTATGCAGACCGGCGATTTTGAAACTGCGGAGACAGTTACACAACCACCACTCGCAAGGTTACACAACCACCACCCTGAAAATATTAGTGATTCTGCCATGTGACAAAAACCCCTCCATTTCAAGAGCTTGCAACTTACTGACTTGTCAACATGAAAGTCTCCTGATCACCCCCATACTGATTGTGCCACTTTAGAATAACTGATCTGATGTTTTGAATAAGAAATGTCTTACAATAGTGTCTTACAAGTATGACATACATATAATTGGGCATGGTGAAAACAACTAGAACACAACTAGTACATTAGGATCCAAATTTGGATCATCAAGGCATACATTACTTATTGAATTACAATATTGATTAAGATTTCTATAATTACTCGCCTTCTTTTATTCCTCACTGCAAATTTAAACTTCAAAACTCTTCAAAACTTTAATAAATCAAATACAATACCTATATACTGAACAAGCTTGTTGTCAATCTTACTCTGCTCCCTCCATACTTGTACCAGACATGGAACTTTGGGGGCAGGTAGGAATATCCTTCTAAAATAATTGAAAACATATTTTTGTCAGATTAGGTAGCTTCAAATGCCTGGATAGACTTGTTTGCAAAGCAATCTGTAGAAAAGTCATTTTCTTGATAATATGCATCTTTTAGGCATGGTCTGTTTGTAATGAATCAATGTTGTCTAGAAAAATAACCATTGATAACTGGGTTATATCTAGTATATGATTCTTGGAGTGAGAAATAAACAAAGCAGAGGATTTTTTTAGCTGAATAGGAACTTCACTAGGGTAGCTTGGTTGCTAGAGCTTGGAATTAGCTTTTGGCATAAGGGCTTAAGCTGATTATGTTCACCATAACGATATCAAGCTTCGAAGGTATTCAGAAGTTGGATGATGACCATGGCTGCACAAATGTCTCTGTGTGCTCCTCACAATCTGTTGGATCAGGCTAACTATTTCACTTTAGTGAACAGAATCATTGACGGACAGGAAAGACCTGCATGTGGCACTGCACAGGGGCTTACAAGTTGCTTGATAAATGCTTCAGCAAATTTTGGAAAAGGACTGCAGTTACAGCTGGATATGCACATATGGACATGTTGATATAGCCTTTGGCAATTTATAAGCTTCAATTAAATGCCAATAATGTGTAAGAAATCTTGATCAGTTGCACCTCGCCCTTAAATTTTAGTATTTATAAGGGCAGGGAACACATGTACAACCCCCATTTGCCAATCAACTAAAAAACTATAAACTGAAAAAAGTATCTCCACAGAGACAAATCAGTTTAGAATTTTAAAGTTCTTTTAATTAGATTTTGAAACCAGGATACCCAAACTTTACCAAAATTGTTTAATAAACCAAGGAAAGGAATACAACAATTTGAGGCCATTGAGGAAAAAATGATTTGTTCATAACAAGGCCAATTAAGAACTCTGAAATATTTAATAATTGTTCACTCTTATTTTATTCATAATTTTTTATTCATTTTTCAAACTGAAAATCCTGTATTTCTAATTCAAACAACCTGGACATGTCATAGGGAAGAGGTCTCATTTGTCAAATTTTAAGAGGTTCGTTTCATAAAATTGCCCATTAAGATCTTTATATTTAAGAATTCTCTTCCTCTTGGCGCTGGCTGCCACCTACATTTTAAAGTTATTCACAAATATATAGCTCAACCTCAGCCTCAAAGGTTATCTGATCCAAGTCCTGGGATTTTCGTTTTCACTCAAAACCCCTAACATACCCTAAATTGCTAATTCAGACACTGAGGATAAGATTGCCACACGCCTGGGCCATCAAGGTATACATAATATTTTCAAGAAACTGTGGATTAAGATCCCTATAAATGTTCTTTTTAGTCCTCATTACCAAAATCATGCCTCAAAGGCCTTCAAAACAATTGTAGCATGAAGGCCATCCAATCCATTTCCCATTATATTTTCAAACTGGCCCTAACTTTCCCTAAATTGCTAATTCAAACAACAACGGGAATTCTTAGCCTTGGGCATTCAAGATATACGTGATTTATTTCATAAAAATGCAAACTAAGATTTCTATAGTTATTCACCTACTTTTCCATTGCCGTTGCCAAAATTAAAATTCAAAGTTTTCCAGGCCAATTGTAGCATAAAGGCCATCCCATCAGATTTAATCACTGTGATGAATTTTCATACTAAAAATCCCTCTCTTACCCTAGATTTATAGTTCAAACAAAATTCACACTGAAAGTCTAACCTGTTGAGGTATACATAATCTGTTTCATAAAAACTGTTGAAATTCTCTATATTTAAAATTCACTTTTTTGTCCTCATTGTCAAAGTTAAACATCAATTTTCTTTTAAGCAATTGTACCGTCAAGGTCATCCTTTCAAATCCCTTGGAGCTTTATTTTGCATTAAATTGTATTAAAAACCTAAAAAACCCTAACTTATTGTAAATTGCTAATTCAGACAATTCATAAGTGGAAGGTCTAGGCTACCATGCTACACATAACCAAACTTCACAATGAACAATTCTGTAAAACCCTCAAAAAACTTGTTGGAAACTCCAAACAGAATTATGTTTCTTAAAGGTTACAGGATTCAATCCCTAGAACATTCACTTTTAATTTAATTTTCATACAAAAAAGCCCTAACTTACCCTAAATTCCTATTTCAAACAACAACAACAATAAATACAACAAGGTTAGGCCATTAAGGTATACATACTTTGTTTCATAACAATGTCAATTAAGGGAGCTCTATAATTGTTTGATTAGATTTCTCTTAACTAAAGTTCAAACTTCTCCAAAAATTTAGTTGATCTGCAATAAAAGAACGTGTTACAAACTTTTGTAGCTTAAAGGGCACAAAGGGTACCAGATTCAATCCCTAGAACATTGACTTTCAATTTAATTTTCATACAAAAAAGCCCCATCTTACCCTGAAATTTGTAATTCAAAACAACCACCACATTAATGCCACAAGGTAGGCCATTAAGGCATACATACTTTGTTTCATAACAATGCCGATTAAGAGAACTCTATAATTGTTTGATTCAATTTCTCTTAACTAAAGTTCAAACTTCTCCAGAAAGCTAGCTGATCTGCAATAAAAGAACATGTTCCTGGGAATTTGGCTAAAACAAATTGTCACCTTAATCTCAATATTTCATTTAATGTGATAAGTTTTTGAACCAGCACACTACAAATCCCTTTACTCCAAATTTCTAATTCAAATCAGAAAAGAACAGAAATGCCACAGATATACATAATTTGTTTCATAAAAAATGCAAGTAAAAGATCCCGTTGATTATTTGACTATACTTGTTGTAACACTTGGGTGGAATTTAAATAAACATCACTATTCTTCAAAAAAATAATCAATCTGCAGTTAAAAAAACATTTGCCAGGAATTTGTTGCCCTAATCTCAAAAAAAAATTAACTACTTGAAATTGAGTGATTCAACTAAATTAAATTCATACCTGAAAGCTTTTGAGAATTTCTGGGATGCATTTTGTTGCGCATGTCTAAGCCGCAGCAGAAATGCATATCTAACAAATAGTTCACATTTATGCCTAAAAAATCATCGCCATTATTATTATTACAGCATGTGAAATGCAAAAGTCTTATTAAATGATAGTGTACCTGCCTTCATGAATATTGTTTAATAAGGTGGGAAGTCTGTCAATTGACAGGAAAATCACTTGCAATTGCAGAAAGAACAAGGTCTAAGACATAAAGTACAGCTCGTGTAATATGAAAACAGGAATAATAAATTGTATGATGCCATTTTTCCTCGTTGTTGTTGAATGTTGCAATATCATCTCAAACTCAACAACCAATTATATGAAAAAGAAATCCTATTTATAATTAATATAAAATAGATAAATTTCATAAACTATAATTTGAAAATTGCATTATTGAAATGCTGACTTGTGATGGGTCAAAAATGAAAATTTGAATTGAAAAGATGAAGGCCATAAAAACTGCCTTGATCAGGATAATAACCCCTCCATTTGAGCTTCTCTATGTTTATTAATATAGAAGGCACAGATCACAAGTTTTAACTCCAACCTGAGAGGAAAGCACAACTGGTAAGGCATTCATTTAAATCCCAACAGGACCCTCACCCGGATTGTTGTCGGGAAAAACAAGTTATGATTAAAATAATAGTTTTCACTCCTACACAAACATAAACAAAGTATTAGCCATTAAACTTATTTCTCAAAAGACATCGGAGTGATATCACTACAATCATTGCAATACAACTGAGAAGGCAGGTGAATTCTAGATATAATCTTTCAAAAATAAGAAAATGTGAAAATCTCAAATATCTAATGCTAATGGTGTGCCCAGCATCCTTTAAGCTTTTCTGATGTCTGTATTGTTAGTTTCTGTAAAGAATAAGTAAGTTAGGGCTACATTAAGACAAGGATGAAAGCCCACAAAGCTTGAAGAGGGGGCTAACACTGGTATCGTTTTCTATTGGTGACTACAAAAAATTTTAAAGCAAGAGTTAGGCGCCCTTATCGCATATTGGATTTTTGAGATGTTTTGGTCTTTGGAGGTGAACCCCACCTAGTTTTCTGACATATCTCATCTTAATACTCACACTCGGATTTTTCCAAGGCCATAACCTCACTTTCAGATAGATTTGACAGTCCACTCAATCTCAAAATCTCAATTTATTTATCATATCCTGTTATTATTAAGAGTGCAATTGTATCCAGGTTCTAAGCATAGGATATATAACTATAACAAGCACCTTTAGTTCCTTAGTTCAGGGTAACTCAAATTCATCTATTTTCACATTTTGTCAAACACTCAGCATCCATTTTCTAGACTGCTACTTGAAAATGTCCATGAAGACCAATAAATAAGCAACCGTCTAGCTGTTTAAGTATTCTTATGTTGGCACTTGAATCTAAATTGGTAGCGATGTTAGTACAGACAGTGGTGCTAGCATAGACTGAGGCCTAGCAGATGGAGGGGCCTTCAGAGAAGAAAAGGGACAATAGGCTCTAATCCCTGCTTTCGACATAGGGAGAGAGCTGAAGCAATGGATTTATTTCAGTGTCTATCAATTTCTATGAAAAGGCAGGCTGGGAAAAATCATTGTTTAAGAAGATTTGGAAACTCTAATTTATGCTTTGAAAAGAAGATGTTTGAATGCATGGAAGATAACCACTATATTGCAGAAAGGGGTGCAAATTGCAGATGAATTAGAATCTGCCTCTTTCACCCATATAAGAAGAATGCGCAATAAAGTAGCAGGCATGGCTGCCAACTAGGAAGTATCTCTACCTAGCACTCTTGGAGGATTACAAAGAAAACAAAACATAAATAAAAGGTGAAAAAATAAACAAAATGGAAAGAGAGCAGTTTGGGCATATCTGGCTTTGTTCCCTAAGGTTTGTTCCTCATTCAGTTGTTGTTGAGATAATATGCAGTTACCTCAGTTGATTATGGCCTTTTTAAGAATTTACCCCTCCAGCAAGGACTTGACGGTCGGAAATGGAAAAAATTGTCTTTTGTCCTCTATACTACAGAAGTTGTGTAGATTACTACCTGGAAGGTGAAGGATAATAATAATCCAGTAATATGTATGGAACTACGTTACACATGCTGCACAATGCATCCATAACTATACAATTCGCTTTCAATAACTTTGAGAAGAATCTCCATACTCTGTTCTGCAGCTTCGTATTTGGCAGATGTTGGGAGGATATTGGCAAAGGTTTCTATGTTTGGTGTAATATCCCCTTCTCAAACCTGATCTTCAAGTGACCGTTGGCCTTTTTCTGGAAACCCGAAGGCTAGTTGAAAGGTACAAATTAGGGTTTCCTACTTTTGAGGATGTCTTTGCTCGGAGTTGGTGGTTTTGATGGCAGATTCTTTTTGGGTTTTCTGAGAGCTTCGCAGGGGTATGTTCGTCTCAGCTTTCTGAGCATTTCCAGGAATTTACTATTTTTAGTAAATTCTATTTTTTGGCAGCTAACAGGTTTGTCTCAGGCAGTTGACTTTCCCTTTCAGTTGACTCATTCAGTTTCGGGCTTCAGAATGCAGTTTTGGAGAAATGAGATTATTTCACTTAAAAATAACATTATATTTTAAATGTTATTTTATGACCTTGGCCTAGTCGAATAACTTAATGTTATTTTAAAAGGTGGACTTGAAGGGTGGCGCCATCATTGCTTGGAAAAGGACGCCATTACTTGGGATTAGGGTTTTAACTTTGGAAAAGGTGTTATTGTTTCAAGGAAGGTCAACAGAAGCTTATAAAAAACAGCCTTGAGTTCTCATTTGAGCATCTTTGGTCTACTACACTGTTATACTGCCGGATTGGCTCTGGAATCGCTTCGAGGAATGAAGGCCTCCTAGCTTGGGCATCACTTCATGTTTGCAAGATAACATCTAGTGGTGATTCAGTCTTTGTGAGTTGCATTTAGTTGTGCATTGTTCTCAGCTTATTGCATTGTTAGTTTTATTTGGCATATTAGTGTTTTCAGCTTATTGCATTCTTGATACAGCAGATCCGTGTTTTTTATCATAAATCAGAAAATACCAAAAACAGTGTTCTGGGTAATAGCTTATTGTCTTTGCTAGGCTTAGGCACCACTATCCTCAAAGTTGTAGAATTTTTAGAGATTGCATTAATTTTTAAAAGGAAATCGCCCATTTCAGCTGGCTGTACCATTTATCTGCATTAAAATTCGTGCATTAATTATTGGTTGCATTTTTGGGTCTGTTTTTGGGTGTTAGTTTGGGCGCCATCATAAAAAAAGTATTGTGCATCAGGAATCATGTCAATTGAACAAGTTGTTAGTGAGATATGAGCATCTGAGCAATTCCATAGGTTGTTGGTTATTTCTTTTAAGAGCAGATTTGTATCAGAAAACAAAAATTATTGTATTGCTCTTTGAATCTATTATTGTTTGGGCATGACTATCCAAGATATGGGTAGTACTCTATGATGTAATGCTAATCTTTCAGCTTCTTAAGACATTGGCAGGCGAATCCTTCTTATTTTGTAAAGCTGACAGTAGTACTGGCAGTCATTCCTTGCTTGTTCAAATCTGGTTGTAATTCTCAGTTTCAATTAAAGTAATTGTAATAGTTATAGCTCCGCCATATGGTAGCTACTTTCCCTCTTTGGGTTAGCAAGCACATTCTGGGTGTTGAGTAGATTCATCTTTTCAGCATTTCTCTTTCAAGCATTGTTATTGTAATCACTCCGTCATATGGTCGCCCCTCACTCCGCATTGGATTGGGTAGCACATACTTGACGTCGAGTTCCTTTTCCAGCATTTAGAGTAGCAGACCCTCTGACCAATGCTCGCCATCATCGGCGCCATACTGGTTAGAGTTACAGCATAAGCAGTTTGATTTAGATCCTCTGACCAATGCTCGCCATCATCGGCGCCATTCTGGTTAGAGTTGTTTCAGTACGTTTGGGTTTATCTGCTAACCTTAACGAGTACTTGATTGTAATGTTGTAATCTGATAATTGAAAATCAAAAAAAAATTGGCTCGGAATATTTCAGTGGTATCAGAGCTAAGTATCCTGCCATCCTGTGAACAAACCATCTATGAGTGACAGAGAAAAGAGATACATAGCAAGGGAAGATAAAAAAATTGCAAAATAGTTACAGTGGTATCAGGCTCCAGAAGGTCAGACAGCTTCAGAGGTCTTGAGGGCTCATTGGGAGTCTTCTCAAGAAATAGATATGGCAAAAGGTGAGAGATCAGTCAGGGGTAACGAGAGGTTTACCAACACCAGAGATGATAGTGGGAAGGGAAGAGAGATCGATAAGTCCCGGAAAGAGATTTGAAAAGAAGATGGATGCCTTGATGGATATGGTATCTCTCATGTTGGGGAAAGTGGGCCAGAACACAACTCTACAGAACAACCCAGGATATAGAGGAGAGCATAGTGCCTCAAATCAATTTGATGGAAGTGTTGCTCAGCCTGTTTCAAACAACACATACATTTCGTCAAGGCCCTTCAAACCCACCTTCTTAGTACCAATAAACACCCAACCTGATCCTGAAGAGAATGCTTCATTTGTGGAACAATTGAGACGTGGCCATGCGGAGTATGATTCTCTCCCTGATGACATCAAGATGGACATGTCCTATAATGAATTTATAGATCATAAGAGAAAGAGTAAGGGACAAGGGAGAAATTATGACCAAAGAATAACTCTAGCACAAGGAGACTTGCATCAAGCTATCAACAAGGTTACGCTTTCCCACTTTGATGGAAGTGATAATAATTTTGCTCGAGCTTGGATACAGAAGCTAGACAACTATTTGGCTCTTAGGCCAATGGCTGAAGAAGAAGCGATTAAATTCGCTACGCTACACCTAGATGGGGTGGCGCATGAATGGTGGTACCATGGCCTAGTCACCTTGGGTCATGGGTCTATCACTAGCTACGATGAATTCACCAATAGACTCATTGAGAGGTTTGAGAAGGACCCAGAAGTGCATTTTAGGGAGTTGGCACAGTTGAGGCAGTATGGCACTGTTGATGCTTACATAGCTAAGTTTCAAAGACTTTCAGTTATGGTCACTGGAATCACTGAGAGAAGATTAGCGATCCTATTCAGCGAAGGATTGATGGAGCCACTCAAGGGTTGGATCAAAGCTTTTGATCCACCGTCCTTACAAGAAGCAATGAAGAAAGCTAGAAACATGGAGTGGGCTGCTCCCAAAGCAAAGTTCCATTCCAAACCATCATTTCACAAGGGGGATAGAGGGAAAAGGTTTCATCAAAAGCCTTACCATAAGGAGTTTAAACAGCAGAAACCTCATGGCACAAGATTGGATCCAGAGACTATCAATGAACTCCGAAGAAAGGGGTTATGTTTTCGGTGTAAAGAAAAATGGTCTCAAGAGCATGTTGCCCAAAGGGAGTCAAATTTCACCAGATTGAGTACTATTCAGCTGGTGAAAGTAATTTTGATTTTTCAGACCAGCAGTCTGATCCCGAAGATAGTGAAGTGGAAAGAGCTCCAGAAGAGTCCGAAAGTGAAAAAAAAAGTGGTGGTATATTGGCTCAACTTTCGAGCTTCCAAAAGAATGAGTCTTTCAAAGTTCGTGGGATGATCAAAGGGCAGCGTATTTTTGCTTTAATTGACACTAGAGCAACCCATAACTTCATAGACGAAGTTGTGGTGGCAAAGAAGGGGTTGCAAATAGAAGATTTTGAAGGTTTCAGAGTTATGGTTGCTGATGGGTTTCACATCTCATGTACCAAGAGGATTCCAAACATGTCAATGCAATTGGGCAATTACGAAGTCAAGTATGACTTCTATGTGGTTAATATTGGAGATACAGATGCTGTCCTTGGCATTCAGTGGCTGCGATCTCTTAGAGAGATCTCTTTAAATCTGCAAACCATGGAACTCAAATTTCAATCCGATGGAAAGAAGGTGGTGTTGAGAGGAATGTCAAATGGTGGCCCTCGGATTGTGTCATTCAAGAGGATGGCAAGGTTGATACCTCATGACCAAGTGGAGTGGGCTGCGGAGTGCATGATTCTTCCAGCTAGTCCAGCTGAAACGAAAATAGAGTATCCTCCAGATATTCAATATTTATTCACCAAGAAGAGTAAAGTGTTTGTTGATTTACCTCCTGGACCACCTCCTGATCGAGGGTCAGAACACATCATAGAGCTCAAGGAAGGGGCTAAACCGGTGATCACAACTCCATATCAGTATCCGAAGAGGCAAAAGGATGAGATCGAGAAGAATATTCAAGAACTCTTGGAGATGGGTTTCATACGCCCAAGCAAGAGCCCCTTTGCATCTGCAGTGGTTCTTGTGAAGAAGAAGGATGGTACCATGCGAATGTGTGTGGACTATTGTGCTTTGAATCAAAGCACCATCAAAAACAGATACCCCATACCCAGAATAGATGAGCTCATTGATGAGCTACATGGGGCCAAGTTCTTCTCAAAGATTGATCTGAGATCGGGTTACCATCAGATTCGAATGAGGGGATCTGATGTGGAGAAGACAGCTTTCAGATGTCACTATGGCCATTTCAAATTCTTAGTCATGCCATTTGGGTTGACTAACGCTCCGGCTACCTTTCAGTCTTGCATGAATCGTGTTTTTCAGAGTCAGTTAAGGAGGTTTGTGTTGATATTTTTTGATGACATTCTGATTTACAGCAAGACTTGGGAAGATCATCTTAAGCACTTGGAGGAAGTGCTTCGTATCATGGAATCTAAGAGCTTGTTCGCAAAAGCTTCCAAATGTGAATTTGGGATGGAGGAGTCATTGTACCTTGGCCACATAATTAGTGTTGAGGGAGTGAAGGTGGATCCGAAAAAGATCAAAGCAGTAGTTGATTGGCCACCTCCTAAGAGTTTGACTCAGTTGAAAGGTTTTCTGGGTCTTTGTGGTTTTTATCGGAGATTCGTAAAAAGGTATTCACAGAATGCTGCTCCTCTTACTGATCTCACCAAAAGGGGAGCCTTTGCTTGGTCAGAAAAGGCTCAAATTGTTTTTGATAAGTTCAAGAAGATCATGAGCTTGTGTCCAGTTTTGGCTATTTCAGATTTCTCCAAGCCATTCGAGCTGCAATGTAATGCATCGGGTGAAGGAGTGGGCGCTGTCTTGATGCAAGACAAACACCCTATCGTGTTTGAGAGCAGAAAATTACGGGGTGTTGAAAGGACATATTCAATCTATGACAAAGAAATGCTTGCCATTATGCATGCATTAACCAAGTTCAAGCAGTACTTGGTGGGGAACAAGTTCGTGGTTAAGACTGACCACAATAGCCTCAAGCATTTCATGCTCCAGAAAGACCTAAATGAGAGGCAACAGAAATGGATAAGTAAGCTTCAAGCTTACGACTTTGACATTGAATATGTCAAAGGGAAAAATAATGTTGTGGCCGATGCTCTCTCCAGGAGACCTCATCTTAGCTCATTGTGTGAGCTTACTGCAGATTGGAGAGACATGCTTGCTGATTATGCCAAAAATTAGTTTGCAACCAGCATTCTTGAGGGTACTTTTCATGATGAAAGGTACAAGATGGTTGAGGAATTGATACATTATAAGGGAAGAATCTTTCTGGTGGCTGATTCTAAGCTGAAGAAAAAGATTCTTTTGACTTTTCATGATATTCCAGTTGCTGGTCACCAAGGTTTTTTCAAGACATATAGGCAGATCCGAGAAAGGTTTTCTTGGAAGGGATTGAAAGGAGAGGTACAACGCTACATTCAGGAGTGTCCTGTTTGTCAAGCGAATAAAAATGAGCATACATTACCAACCGGGTTGCTGCAACCACTTCCTTTTCCAATCAAAAATGGGAAAGTATCTCGATGGACTTCATCACAGGGTTGCCCAAGGCCCAAGGGAAGGATTGTATTTATGTAATGGTAGATAGGCTAACCAAATTTGCTCATTTCTTTGCCATTATCAGCACTTTTTCTGCAGCCCAAGTTGCAGATCTGTTTTTTCGAGAAGTGTTTAGGCTACATGGGTTGCCAAAGAACATTGTGAGTGATAAAAACAGCAAGTTCCTAAGTACGTTTTGGCAAGAAGTCTTCAGAATGAGTGGTACTGTGCTCACCCCAAGCACTAGTTACCAGCTCCAAACAGATGGGCAAACAGAAGTGGTGAACAAGTGGTTGGAAGGCTACTTGAGAAATTATGTGTCAGAACAGCAGAGAGCTTGGGTCAAGTGGCTGCACATAGGCGAGTACTGCTACAACTCTACTTTTCATATGTCAATTAAGATGTCTCCTTTCTTGGCACTTTATGAGTATGAACCTAGTTTTGCAGATTTGGTGTTTGGTGACAGCAAAGCACCCCTAGCCAAGGATTTGTTGCAACATAGTCAAGACATAATGAAATCCTTGAAGGATAATTTGCAGATTGCACAAAATCAGCAGAAGTTGTATGCTGATCAGAGGCGTGTTGAGCGTTCTTTCGAGGTTGGGGATATGGTCTATCTTCGTTTACAACCATATAGACAGTCTACTCTCAAAAAGAGTGGAGCTGAGAAGCTCAAACCTCACTTCTATGGGCCATTAGGGTCATCAGAAAAGTTGGGGCAGTAGCTTATGAATTAGAGCTACCTTCTGATAGCAGAGTGCATAACGTCTTCCACGTGTCTCGCCTCAAGAAGGCACTTGGACATAATGTGGTTGCTTCATCACAGTTGCCACCGTTGGATGAAGAGGGACAGTTGGTTCTAATTCCAAAGGAAATACTTGATGTCAGAGAACGTTCTTTGAGGAAAAGAACCATCAGAGAATACCTGGTAAAGTGGAAGATCCTGCCTATGGAGGATGCAACTTGGGAAAATGATGAAATATTGCAACATCCTAGTTTGCGATTGCTTGAGGACAAGCAATCTTGGGGAGGGCAGACTGTAATGTCCCCTTCTCAAACCTGATTTTCATAGTGACCGTTGGCCTTTTTCTGGAAACCCGAAGGCTAGTCGAAAGGTACAAATTAGGGTTTCCTACTTTTGAGGATGTCTTTGCTCGGAGTTGGTGGTTTTGATGGCGGATTCTTTTTGGGTTTTCAGAGAGCTTCGCAGGAGTATGTTCGTCTCAGCTTTCTGAGCATTTCCAGGAATTTACTATTTTTAGTAAATTCTATTTTTTGGCAGCTAACAGGTTTGTCTCAAGCAGTTGACTTTCCCTTTCAGTTGACTCATTCAGTTTCGGGCTTCAGAATGCAGTTTTAGAGAAATGAGATTATTTCACTTAAAAATAACATTATATTTTAAATGTTATTTTATGACCTTGGCCTAGTCGAATAACTTAATGTTATTTTAAAAGGTGGACTTGAAGGGTGGCGCCATCATTGATTGGAAAAGGACGCCATTACTTGGGATTAGGGTTTTGACTTTGGAAAAGGTGTTAAGGTTTCAAGGAAGGTCAACAGAAGCTTATAAAAGACAGCCTTGAGTTCTCATTTGAGCATCTTTGGTCTACTACACTGTTATACTGCCGGATTGGCTCTGGAATCGCTTCGAAAAATGAAGGCCTCCTAGCTCGGGCATCGCTTCGTGTTTGCAAGATAACATCTAGTGGTGATTCAGTCTTTGTGAGTTGCATTTAGTTGTGCATTGTTCTCAGCGTATTGCATTGTTAGTTTTATTTGGCATATTAGTGTTTTCAGCTTATTGCATTCTTGATACAGCAGATCAGCGTTTTTTATCATAAATCAGAAAATACCAAAAACAGTGTTCTGGGTAATAGCTTATTGTCTTTGCTAGGCTTAGGCGCCACTATCCTCAAAGTTGTAGAATTTTTAGAGATTGCATTAATTTTTAAAAGCAAATCGCCCATTTCAATTGGCTCTACCATTTAGCTGCATTAAAATTCGTGCATTAATTATTGGTTGCATTTTTGGGTCTGTTTTTGGGTGTTAGTTTGGGCGCCATCATAAGAAAAGTATTGTGCATCAGGAATCATGTCAATTGAACAAGTTGTTAGTGAGATATGAGCATCTGAGCAATTCCATAGGTTGTTGGTTATTTCTTTTAAGAGCAGATTTGTATCAGAAAACAAAAATTATTGTATTGCTCTTTGAATCTATTATTGTTTGGGCATGACTATCCAAGATATGGGTAGTACTCTATGATGTAATGCTAATCTTTCAGCTTCTTAAGACATTGGCAGGCGAATCCTTCTTATTTTGTAAAGCTGACAGTAGTACTGGCAGTCATTCTTTGCTTGTTCAAATCTGGTTGTAATTCTCAGTTTCAATTAAAGTAATTGTAATAGTTATAGCTCCGCCATATGGTAGCTACTTTCCCTCTTTGGGTTAGCAAGCACATTCTGGGTGTTGAGTAGTTTCATCTTTTCAGCATTTCTCTTTCAAGCATTGTTATTGTAATCACTCCGTCATATGGTCGCCCCTCACTCCACATTGGATTGGGTAGCACATACTTGACGTCGAGTTCCTTTTCCAGCATTTAGAGTAGCAGACTCTCTGACCAATGCTCGCCATCATCGGCGCCATACTGGTTAGAGTTACAGCATAAGCAGTTTGATTTAGATCCTCTGACCAATGCTCGCCATCATCGGCGCTATTCTGGTTAGAGTTGTTTCAGTACGTTTGGGTTTATCTGCTAACCTTAACGAGTACTTGATTGTAATGTTGTAATCTGATAATTGAAAATCAAAAAAAAAATTGGCTCGAAATATTTCATTTGGCTTTATAACAGGGAATTGCATTTGTTCAAAAAAGTCCAAGGATTCCTCAACAAGTCCATTCTGTGCACGTACAATGATTATTGCAGTCCACGTGACCACATTGTTTTGAGGCATTTTGTCAAATAACTCGTGAGCCATCTGTATGACTATGCTTTGATGTTTCGAATACACAACAGTTGGGGAAGTCAAAATTACATTATAAAATAAACATTTTTTAAATCAACTAGTATTAAATGAACCTCCATGCTTTATGTTAAGTTCTCATTTTAACTTTTGGCATTTGCAGGGAGGATTTTGACAAAGACAATTGAATTTGGCTTTATAAATGCCAATTGCATCTGCTTAAAAATATAAAAGCTTATTTCATTCATATTCAGAAATGATTGCAGTCCATGAACTCCATTCTATTGAGGCATTTTATCAAAAAAATCTTGGCTTTTCCATTTAAGCAGTCACATCTCTAGCAGACCTTTTGGACCAACTTTTGAATTTCATCCATCTTGCACGCACTGCTAGCATTTAAATGAAGGAAAATGTGTAGGGTATATAGATGGTGTGAATGATTGAAGCAATTTGAAGGGTGAGAAAGGGTATCAATAATTTTTTATTTCAGAACTTGTAAGTAGAGCGAGCAAAATCCCTAGATAAAGAGTGTGCTTAGTAGGTGCTTTGCTCCTTTCCTATATTGTATTCATTATTCAGTTTGGAAATCAGAAATCATTACAGAGAGATGTATGTCAATTCTGATTGAGAGAGCTGAGATTAGAATACCTGTCTATATTTCCCTATCGATTTTAATATGATCTGGGTGCATAGTATATGTGAAGGATCATATCCAATGTTATCCTTCAGAAGAAGTTCAACGAGTTTAAACTTTAAAGCAAAGATTCCTGTATGCATTTGTGATTTTCCAGCAGAATGAGAGGATTGTCATGTAATTGCACCTGTGAGGGCCAGTAGTATCTCTCTCCAATCACATTATCCTACTATATTGTTTACTTTTATTTTGGAGTTTCGGAGAGTAAATTGTGACAGACCAACAATTACGAGGATGAATTTCAATCCCTTCGTTTATGGGTTTGGAGTACATTGAGACAGAAAAATATATACTTGCCTGAGTAAAGTTATGAAAATGGTCATTTCCTTTCCTTAAGCCTTGTGGACAGCCTATTACATATTATGTTGTTAGACCTTTTCAAACTAGGAGTGCAACATAGTAATAAAACATCTTTCTACATTTGATTGCACTAAAATAAGTTATAGCTTTAAAATACAAATAACGAGTTAACCAAATAGAACTGTCTATAACAGAATTAGAGAATCCAACTTGAATAGATGCTTTCAAAAAAAAAGGGTTTGATGAGGCTTACCAAACCTTCCAATATCATTCAGCGCCAACATGAGCTTGCACTAGTACCCAACAATAGTATTTAACTACAAAAATAACGGATCATATTATACAGCAATTTAGAAAAAACACAAAGAAGGGCAACATATGCTAAAAACATTCCAAAATAAAAGTTTGGACATGATAATGACTTATAAAGACCACCTGATAAGCTTTCGAGGCTTGGTCATAATCTTTGATAAGTTCTTGGATTGCCCCTTTTCCCTGAATAAACATTGGAAAAGGTTGGATCTAGTTTAACACATTTTCTTGCATCCCTTAACCCTTATGATAAAGCTCCAAGCCTTGTGTGACGAGCTACCCTGCATGCCAAGATTCAGGCCACAATTCAAGTAGATGACATTCAAGGAAACATAAAAAAATAACAGCTAGAAGGTCAATAGTTGGTAACTTAAGACATCTGGCAAAGAATCCAATGCAAGGTCATATTTTCCTTCATAAGACGCATCTGAAATACTGGCTTCTGATTTCATAATGAAGTAACAGTGAATAATGAATTCATTAAGTAATTCTCATAAAACTTCTAACTATGTACAAGAAGCATTAGAATCTTATATATAAAATGGCCACCCAACAATTTCAAAATAATCCACCTCCACATATACCTTTGTTCCAAATAACAACAAATGTTATCGAGTGTGCAAACAGCAGCAACTTCAAACCTGTCTGTCAACTAAACAATATGTGTTGTCAACTTAAAACATGACCAAACTAGTGCTTCATTCATGAGACAGAAGAAGCAACAGTGATTGACCATAATAATGATATATATGTTAACCCACCAATTGAATTCAAAGAACAAGATAAACTTCACAAGAAATTAGTAAATAATATTTATCTCCCAATCAATTAAATTAGTAGACATGTTGTGAAAAATATTATGAATTGTCAAAAGAAGAAAAAATGTCACTATCAGTTCACCAATAATATTGACAGGTTGTTCAAATGTCAAACCACTGCAACCCCAAGACTGAATAATAATATCTTTTCCAAAATTCAGCCCGAATAGTCTGTTCAAAGGCCACTCATGTAGACACTACCCACCATTCCTGTTAAGGGAACAGTGCCTGCAAACCCACATTTGTTTGTCAACACTTGCTTGCAAGAAATAGAACAAGTATTCAAGCGGAAAAAAGCATGAACTTATAAGAACCAAAGGAGTGGCAAGTGTTTCTTTACAAAGATAATGATAATAATTATCAATGACAAGAAGAGTCACTGCAATATTGGTAAAGCTATGGTTTAATTTTTAATTTATTAGTCAATGTCTAGAGTGCAATCAATGTTTGAAGAAAAATTAAATAGCTATAGTATACTTTTCATCCGCATAGGCAAACCAAATTTTGAGATATCTATTTGTGCAATCCAATCTCCCAATGAATAAATGGGATTGGTGTTCAAGGCCTCTTTATAAGCAGCCCAGTATATGCAGACACGTGTTTGACAAACTCATAGAAGGTCCATCTCTGACAACAAAGTATCTTAATAGTTATAAGAGTTTCATTTCTCACTCATTTTCTGGGCAGAAAACACTAGTTAGAAATGAAATGCGAATTAAAAACTTCAGAATTCATCTGCTAAAGTAGATAAAGAGATGTATGATAAATGGAAATATAAGGTCTCATCAAATCACTAAAAATCTTGACATATATGAGGGGTAGAGGGAATTCATGGCAGTATAGCTTTCTTATTGCAACCAGACACAAATTAGCAAGAGTGATCTTAAAAATTCACAAAGAAGCTCTAGACAACTCATTTGATATTGGTCATATAAGAAATGGCTACTAATGAAAAATTGGTCATTGAAGAAATGACTCCAGCACTACATACCATACACAATCAAGACAACATAAACCTCTATCAAACTTGGCAGCATTCCAACCATGTCAAACATTTCTATAGAATTCAAAAACACATTTAAGCAATCATAAGGTAACACAAAATGAAGGCCCAAAATCAATATAGCAAATACCAAAAATGATAGAAGAATTGAAATTTGAATAATTGACTTGTTTGTTTTCACATTGTGCTATTTTTCTCGTCTAAAAAAAAAATTGTGCCAAACAGCAAAATTTTGTTTTCATGAACCTTTGTTTTATCTTGTAACTTTGGATCTACGTAAGAAAAGGAGGTGGATTCCCATATCTGGAACTATTTTAAACAAATTCCAAGCGCATGTATGTCCTATGCTCTATGAAAATTGTTGTTCTGGGGATAAAACCAAAGAAAAGAGTTGAACCAAGAAAACATTTGCCATCTGACTCTCTACGGAACCCACTTATCCATGGTGATGCTTTATACGTGTTAATGGGAACTACATTACCAAAATGTGTGGTTTAATAGCTCAGTTGTTTGAAGTGGAATTTGTGTCTATGAGTTCCATATAACATATACTCTTCAGTTTGGTCAAACTACTTTCTCACTCCATCTACAATTGTGTCTACCGAGTTCCATATAACATAACATATTACATTCAAACCACATCATTTAAGGAGATGCAAGTCAACAAGAAGCTTTGCCATTTGAGTAATCAATGGGCTCAATAAGATAAGCATAATGTAGAAACTGAATGGCAAACACAACTTGTGTGACCATTGGTTTTATTGCTGGAAAAACTAAATGACCATTGGATGCATATAAAAGGCTTCAATTATGACTTCATTATCAGCTATTGATGTATGTAATACAAGCAATGCTAATCAAGTGTGAAACATAAAGGCAATTTATGAAACTTCACACAACATGAGTCATATTTCACAGAGATAGTTGTAGAGATTCTAACTGCAACATCTAAATAAACTCACGGACATTACAGATCAGCTTCTTGTGGGTGCACCACCAAGATTGAAGTGATAATTTGATAGGTATTATTTCTAATACTCTCCCCAAAATGTTTTGAAAATTTCTTGCTTAGTTTGAATACTACACATCATTCTTTTGTTGTTGCCTTTGAGAATGCAGCTAGTCATTAAGGATTTCAGATACTAAACATATTGACAATGGAATTGCCTAGTGTTGTCTATTGGTAAGTCTATAGTGCCAAACAACCCCAACTTTTTGAGATTGTCTTGGATACAATGGTATCTCAATCATATGTTTACAATACATACATGTATATGCATGCGGGGGAAGGGGGGCGGGGGTGGGCGGCCTGGGGCGAGCGGATACATATTGAAATTATTGTTAATTCAATTGCGCATATTTCAAATGGTTGTTGCACCAATTGGGGACTAAAGGAATCCTGTCAAGGCACAACTTTTTTATGTGTTGATAAACATCACAAGATTTTGTAGTATGTATGGGCATCTTTGAATAATACACGTTTCCAAAGGCCTAATAACTAGTATAAACATATTCAATACACGTCAATGTCAAGGTGCCGATCTTGGATTTGTCATATACCACATTGATAATGACTCCCTTACCTTCTCCACGAAGGTCCTACTAACTAGTGATAGATGGCCTCAATCTAGCTACACTATTGTGTTGAGCTCAAAAAAATATTTCTAGGAATTAGAAACAAGGTCCAAACTCCATTGTACACCCAAGATAATACATTTTTTCAATCAACTTCTCCAAGCAAGAAGAAAAAACTTCCATATGCCAGTCAAATGGATGTCACATTTAAGGTTGAAATTGTCAAATGACAATCAAATTTAAGGCCACCCAATTGCCATTGTAGGTTTACAGTTATCAACGTAATAACATGCTTGTAATATTGGGTTCTAGCAACTCCATCATACACCTCCTAAAGTATTGACTCTCTATGACTCCTAAAAATGCATCTCTATAAAAAGCACCATTTAAAGTTTAAATCATTGGCACTCAATCAATGTGTGTGGCATGCCTTAACTAAGATACACTTGCAAATCCTTATTTGGAAAAAATTTGAAGGAATGTTCTCTTAGTCAAGAAGTTTGATATTTAGATCTATTCCTCTTGTATGGCTTCGACTCTAAACAAGGGAGCATCTAGTAGATCATCATCTATCTATCCACCTTTTCGCTAGTATCTATTTTAGATGGGTGATGTATAGATTCTAATTTCTAGGCATTGAAGGCACATTGAAAAAAGAAAAAAACACAATCCTAGAGCTGCAGATAATGTTTTCCATTTTAAAAACTATAATTCACTTTATTCAATTGTATCCACAACAAACTAAATAAAAAAAATGTTGAGTATTCCAAGAAAAAATTCAATACGATAGAGAGCCTAACTTATAAAAATAATAGCGAAATCCTTGATAATAACGGACTCCTCCTTTCTCCTCCTCACTAGAACCCTCAAAATACACCTCATGGATAACCACGAAGAATAACTAGAAGAGGAAACGTAAAAACTTATACCAATAGACAAAATAACTGAGGAGAAGCCACGAATAGGGGAATTCCAACTAATAGATATTTCAAAAGATAAGTATAATGCATACATGGTAACTAGCGCCCTTGTAATTTTAGTTTTTGTTTTATTTGTTCATGCCTTCCTCAACCTATATGGCAAACAAAACCCTCCCAAGAAATAGAGAAAAAATGACCAGAATAAAACATGAAAATCAAAAGCCCAAGAAAAATTATACCAAACCAAAACAAAAAAAAAAAACTATCACCTCCTGAAGCCGTTTCATTACCCGCAAAAAATTTTTAGAAAATTTCTCACAAAGAATTCCAGGATAAAGTAATGTACAAAGTATGCATGTATAGAGCACGAGGTACCAGGTGATTGTTGATAATGGGGACTAAACCCCTGCCAGTCGCATACATTTCCCAATGAGTGTAGCGTAGGTATCAATGTCACCTAATAAAATCAGCTGCAATATTATACAAACCAAAAAACATTACCATAACTCACTCAAACCAGAAAGATATTACTAATTACATTTATAAACAATAGAACTGTAAAAATAATATAAGATTTGAGAAGATAACTCATTTGAAATTCGGAAAACAGCAAATCTCAACCAATTTGTTTGCTAATAGTCGCATGAATCAAGACGTGCAACTTGTTTGATACATGTATGATTCAAACCAATACACTAAAATACATACAATATGCACTAAAACTTCAGAAAAAGAAGAAAGTAATATTGCTAGGAACCTCTGAACTTTGTACAATCACAGCCACAAGTATTTTATACTTGTATACTATTAATCTGATGGATCAATCAAATATTTGAGTTGCAGCTTGGATCGCCCATAAATTTGTAAAGAACAACATGCAGGCATATGTGTGTGGATACACAACTACAGATATCTTAAATAAGTTTATCTGAAAAAACCCGCTAGTTATCAATCTATCAGAGAGATATCAATCTAACTTCATCACCTTCTCCATGAATTTCTTGTTGACTGGTGATAAATAGCATCAACCTAGGTACATCACTGCGCTGGACTCGAAAAAATCTTTTCAGGAAAAAAAAGGGGGCTCCAAATTCTACCATATGCCTAAGATATCACAATTTTAAGAAAACTACCTTATGATGGTCAAATGGACATCAGATTTATGGTCTTCTATTAAGTGTTATGCACTCACAGACATTACAGCCCGCCGCCACCCACCATTGACCATTGTTAGGTGCCCATCGGTGTAACTATCGCAGAATTAGGCTTTTATTGTCTTGAAGGATTTTATAAAACCTCTACATGTCTTCTAAGTTCTACTAGTAATCAAAAGCATTACAAAAATCAAGGTGCATTAACCCCATATAAGAAAATGTTGAGCAAATAAATATAAGTACACACCTCTTCATCTTCTTCTTAATCAAAGATGTGTTCCAAAAAAGGATTGGGCCAAAGAATCTCAACTGTTTATGGGATCTTGCAAACCTGTCAGCTAGCCAAAAATTTCCTCTGATATCGCAAATGCCCCTCTTTCATACTATTGATAGTGCAACATCACTCACTTGAATGTAATGGCTTTTGCATTGGTTAAGATGAGTTGCATGCCAGGCAGTGCCACTGTCTTTCTAATTCAATTATCCAACCAATACTCTTGATTTGTACTCAGGCTATGAAGAAATTAAAAGAAACTCTGGAAACCCTTGTTCATCTTTCACTATCTTTCTAATTTATTTATCTGATCAATACTATTAATCTGTGCTCGGGTTATGAAGAGAGTCAAAGTAATCCTTGAACCATTTGTTTTTCTTCAAAGTCTGAAGGCTTATCGCTGCAATCAGAATCAAAGCCATCGCTGCTCACAAAATCCCCGTCATCATCCATGTGCTCGATCTTGAATTGTCTGTCCCTGGACTGATAGCCAACATTGCTTTGTGGAAGTTCTCATCGTGTTAATAAGGAGGAAATTAAACAATTGCCATTTGGTACTGCACTCGTCTCTCCTTTCGCAGCAGAGGGTGTCACTACAGATCTTAAACTGGTTCTGCCTATGCGGCTTCACTTGTGAGGAGTAATCACATGAGCGTAATGTTTAAAAGTTTCAAGTTATCCTATGCTATCCCATGAAAACTGCCTCAATCCCAGTTTCCTATAACCATGGCCTTGCAAACCATTAGGGCTTCTGGCCCTCCCCATAACACCACAATTTACCCTTCTAAAGATGCTTGGTCTGTGGCTTTCTACAACTGCTTGCAACTCAAACAGATAGACATTTTCTCTGGCCCTGAAACACAAACCCCCACACACCGTAAGCCTTTGTATATATACCCACATGTGTAGGCTGTGCATACATATCCAAATGTATACTCTCTCCCTCCCCCTCTCTCTCTCTCTGCCCAATTACGTGTGTAATCTGCGTATGTATGTAAATATATCCAGACGTATATAGCCTGTGTATGTATGTGCGTATATACCCGAATGTGTATAACAATTGTGTGTATATGTATATACAAAGATTATTTCTATCTGGATACATATACAGATATATATTGATGATATACACAATTGGATATATACACATAGGCAAATAAACAACTTATATTCGAATATACTGATACTCTACACAATTGGGTACATATACATGGCAAATGAACAAATTATATACATATATACTGATACTCTATACAATTGGGTATATATACAAGCAAATAAACAAATTATATACATATCCATACACAGACATGTATGTACACAGACTATACATGTGCATTTAGACAGACTATATGCAATTGGGTATATACACATGGGCAAATACACATCTGGATACATCTGCATATGCATATACAGTTATAGACTACATACGTGCATATGCAGAGTGCAGGCGTATTTACAGACAACATACAATTGGGTATATGCACATGGGCATATGCATAAACTATATGCGTCTTGACTTATTCAGACATGGGTGTATACGCAAACTATACACATAATGATCATATGGTTTCAGCTAAATCTGAATATCAAAAATTACCAACCATAATAATATATATACAAACAGAGCTTAATATATACTCTAGAGTCATGAATCAATAAATTGTTTGTCAGATAAAAATTTACAGATGGTTATGGGAAACCTGGGAGCATTGAATCTTAAAGTAGAAAAAGAGAGCGTATCCAATTGGAGAATTTGGCCAAATGAAGATTGCAGCAGTCAGCCCTCTACCAAAAATTCCTGCAACAGAACTCTGTTAATCTGGGTAAAACGAGTACACACAACAATTCATAATAAACCTCTAAAACATTAATGCTACCCATTTACCTGGCCTACCAGAGACGATTTAAATTAAGCAGAGCCCAGCAAAATATAAATATAACTCAGCAAAATACGTCATTATTAAATCTGAACTACAAATAAAATTCAGAAAAATACTGCATTATTAAATCTGTTAAAAAATTAACTTAAGGAACAGTGGTTTACCTTTGTGCAGAATCCTTAATTTCTTGCAAATGGCGAAGGCCGGCACCTGCATTTATAGCTATCGTGTTATTTCTATTAATCGAATTTCATTCCATTTAGCTTTTGTATGTGACAGCTGTCCTTTGTATGTGACATCTGTCCTCCACCGACTAACCGCTACTTTTTCAAATTTGGGCAACTGGTTTTATGGGCGTATGTAGTTTCGCGAAGATGAGGTCACATGGAGCGTGTTATCGGGGAAAAAAATATAAAAAATTGTTTACTACGTGTTATGAATATTTATATAGGGACGCGTAATTTTCATTTTTGGTAAAGTGGAGTTTTTAAAATGAAAGAGTATAAATTGATAATCTTAATTTATTTGAAATTTATAGATATTTATTTTGTATTATTTATTGCAAATGATTTTAAAGAAAAAGAATTTGATATTTTCTTAGAGGCGATGAAAAATAAGATTGTGTGTTCTTTCATACAATAATGAATTGTTTATGAAAGAGATGTTTTATTTCATAATGAATATAAAATAATGATAAAAAAATAAAATTATGTGTTTTTAATACAGCGATGAATTATCTAAAGGGGAGATATTCTATTTCATAATGGAAAGAATAAAACTATATAAAACATCAAAATGATTAAATATTTAAAGATGTATTATGCATAAGATAATATATATATTATATAAGATATATTTTATATAATAAATTATAAAATATTGTATCAAGTATTGTATTAAATATTATAAATTTGTTTATAATATTTAATAGAATAATATATATAATCAATGTAATATTATAATATAATATATTTTATTATATAATATAATAATATTATACTCAATATAATATATAATATATTCTATAATTAATAATATTTATTATTTTATTATAAAATATATATTATATTAATTAATTGTATATAATAATTGACCTATTAAAATATTTATTAAATTAATATATAATAATAGTATATATTGATATTGTCAATGAAATGTAGAAGGGCTGGTAAAGTTAGTTGGTTGTGTCTAGTCCTACCCAAGTTCAAATGTCATAGGGCGTTTATAAGTCGGATGTGGTCGTTTGAGTTTACTCGATGGTTTCGAGTGATCAAGTGGTAGTCATTTATATTGGTTTAATAGTTCTCGGGGACTGGGCCCTTAATTTGTACCCAAGAACTAGTTGGTAGCTCTGGTCAAAAGTGAATATCATTAACAAAATAGTATATATTGACATTTGTATTATTGATATTATAAAAAACATATAATAGTATGTATCTTTTTATTATGATATGAGGATTAAAAAGGTCTTTGCCCATACATATATAAAGATTAAAACAAGAAGATGATTTAGGAGAACACATTAAATCCATCCAATCAAGAGCATATCCCAAAGCAAAGGGTAGCCCACAAAATATAAGGAAAAAACTCAATAAAAATCAAAATAAAAAATAAATAAAAGAAACTACCTAAGATGGCCTACCCAAAAATGAACCTTTCAGCATGAAGAAGGAAAAGAGTTAGTGCCCCACCGTCATGGTGGCATCCCCCTCAACATAGTCTACATCCTATAGCAAACTCAGCAGTAAATTTGGACGACTGGCATCACCCAAAACAGGGGCATTAGCACAGGCTTTCTTGGGGGTGTATTTGAAGACCAAGCTTGCACCTATAGATGAGTGCTCACCATCTTCCCAAGTCCTCTTAGCCAAAGTGAAAAGACCACCTAGACCAATAACATCCACCATAGCTAGTAGATGCCTTTGCATGTGAGTCAAAACAACACGATGAGTGACCATCTTGGAAAGAGCTCCCCTGCCAATTTGCCTATCATTTTTTTCCTGCATCGTTGCCTCCACACCTATAGCATTGCATAATTCCACCAGAAAACTAGCAGGCCACACCATCTTCTTAAACTTGAATTTCCCCAGAATCCTTTGTAAAGAGGGCAGAGGAACCAAGAGATTATCCAGTAAAAGAGTTGGTTCCATGACACCTACATTCCCCTCCATTATACTTATCAATACATCATGCAATTTCATGAACTTGGATTCCAAATCTCTGAAAATAGAGAGGGGAATTAGACCCAAACACTAAGAGCTAGAAAAAGGAAGATAAGAACCATCATGTGCCACTAATTTGTTAAGCAAAGCACAAAGTCCAGCCCTCAGCGTTGACCAGACCATGATCTCCACCACCTTACACATGACAGTTTCATCTTTGATAGTGTGAAACAAATTGCTCGCAAAGATAGAAATAACATCCACATTAGTTTTATTCCTCCAAACATCATGCATTTAATTTGTACCTACGATAATTTTCACTACATCTAGAACCTCCAAATTAGGCATCCAAAAAATCAAGCAAAACCACCAGTCAAAAACACCATCTCAGAATGTCATCTCTTGTTTATCAGTACATAGGGAGAGCATAAGTTCAATAAAAGCCACAAAATACATAGTTGTGAGTAGAAGTTGTTGTAACATATAATTGTACCCTTGTGGGAGAGTTTTTTAGGTTCTCTCACTCCTAGCTACAATATTAGAGTAACATCAAGCTGTGGATATCCTGTAGTGAGGTTAAACCTCCAGAGAAGGCAACTTCCTTTTGGTAGATCACCTAAAACTAATGTTTCTACTTGGAAAAGAGGTAGAGAGGGGGATAAGGGCTCTTAAGAAATCTAACCAGGTGATGCACCAAACTAAAATGGGAAAATCCCATAAGCTTGAACTCACACTAGTTCTGCAGAGGACAATATTGACTTACACAATCTCTAGATCAAGTTGGTTGTATTAATATTTCATGGAGGAGGTTCAGGGAGCAATGAATACAAACAAAGAGGAGTTCTAAGACTCACTGAAAGTTCACATCAATGGCAGAAAAAACACTCAACAAAACTTGCAAATAACATTGAAAAACTCCCTATACAAGGTTAGAAAGGAGGACCATGGATGAGGAAGATTATCCTTCACACAATGCCATAGTGTGCAACTCAATAGACACAAATATAAGGCAGAAAATAGGCAAAAAAAATCCTTTATTACATAAAGAGGTAGTTCTTACAAATGCTTGACAAGGTCAAGCCTAATCAAGCTGAGCATATTTTGCAATATCTCTAAGAGTGTCTTATCTCCCATAGAGATAGAAAATTCTAAAAATTGGGAACCCCTTAAATAAATAAAACATGAGATATATAGAGAAAGGGAAGAGAGAAAGAAAGGGCTTGCATGAAAAAATAGAGATAGGGGTCATAAATGGTTGTAACCGCCACTATGTCCTTATAATTACCTTGACCATGAGATCAACCATCTAAGATCACCATAAATCTCCTCGAGCCCCTCGTGCATTCAAGTTTCCCTTGATTGGAGTTGAGAGAGCCATGTCGTGGGTAGTTGCATATTCCTCCTTGATATGAATGAGTTGATCCTTGCATTTAAAACTTGGCATGCCCCTTTTGCCTTTGTATGTCCTACCTGAAAAAGGATGAAATCCCCATTCTTTGAATCAAGACCTAGCCATGTTGCCTCTGATCGAGTGATTGCTTGTCAGAGGTGAGAGCCATATCAAAGGACAAATGCTTCTCCATTAATTTGCACCTACCAGCTCCTTTCAGTCACTTGGGCTTTCCTTTATTTTGATTGGTCATTTGAAACTAACTCAGATCCTTGATTCACACCATTGAACTACCTAACATGGATGCTTGTGAGTCATCGATCTTCTACCAGTTGAATGCATCCTTAACACCTATCATGTACACTTTTATCCTTGAGATTCGTTGACTCCCTTTGACCTCTTTTGAATGCAAATAGCTACTTGATGAGACCCATCTTTGATGTTTGTAGGCTCGTCACGGGATATTTGAATCCCAATGACTATTTCTTTAGACTGTTTGCTTTGAACAATTCCTTCAGACATTTTGTTTTAAAGAATTAGGTCTTCAAGTTTTTTGCAATGGACAATTATTGCAAACAATTTATTTGAAGGAATTTAAAGAAATGACCCTATGACTGTTGAAAAAGAATTTTCGAAGGGAAATATACCCTTTAGACTTTTGAAAAGTGACCTTCCCGAAAGTAAAAATACCCTTCAAGAATTTTGAAATGGTCCTTTGAAGCATTGAAATGAGCCCTCGAAAAAATTGCAATGATCCATTTCCCTTTGAAATATACCTTTGGAAAAATTGTAATGGTCCAATTTGAAAAGAAAGTGACCCTTTAATAAAGTTGAAGTGGACCATTTCTTCAAAAGAAAGATACCCTTCAGAATTCTTGGTTTTGGTCCACTTCTCCAAAGAAAGTGCCCTTCAAAATTTTTGAAGTGGACCACTTTGCCGAGAAAAGTGCCCTTCAGATTTCCTGAAATGGTCCATTCAAAGAAGAAAATAACCCTTCTGAAAAGTTACAATAGACCATATCTTGTGGACAATTCTTCTGAAAGAATTCACTCAAACAATTTTCTCGAAAGAATTCATTCTTTGACCTTTGACTTGAATGGACCTTTGGATTTTTTTGAAAAGTTCCCCTTCTCTAAGGAGTGCCCTTCAAAAAAAATGAAATGGATATTTCAGAAAAGATGAAAGAGTCCTTTTCCCTTTGAAAAATACCTTTGAAAAATTTGCAATGGTCCACTTTGAAAAGAAAGTGATCCTTTGGATTTCTTTTGTATAGGACCAATTTCCTCGAGAAAATACCCTTTGGAGAAATTATTTAGGGCACTTTGCTTGGAAAAGATAATTTCTTTGGAACTTTTCTTTCGAACAAATTGTTTGAAATAATTCCAATACTTAGTCGGAAATAAAAATCCCAAAGAGAGACACTTAGTTGAAAGAAAACATTCCTTCAAAAAAATGATGCGGACAATTTTCCTGAAAGAAACCATGAAACTTAGCTCAATAAAAAGGACCAAGAGAAAAGAAACACTTAGTGCCCACAAAGTTCAAAAGAATGAACAAGGACTTAGCTTAATAAAATATTTTTCACTTAGCCCTTTGGCTTGCAGGGTTATCCTTGAACACTGCTACTGACCCTTAAAAAATTTGCTTGGATCATCTTTATTTGGAAATGTTGGATCCATTTCTACGCCTTTAATCCACTACTTCATCAAACCATGCAAGAGCTTTATATGTGGGCCAAAATTGGCTAACATCTTTGGCGACTCTCGGGGAAGCATGCCTGTTATGCTTGAGAACCCAAACCACTTGCCTTGTCTAGTCCATTGGGCATGGAGTCATTGGCCTTTGCAACTAGACAAGTCTAAAACAAGATACAAGGCTGACCCTTTCTGAAACTTCTTCTGGAAGTAACAAGGAAAACACAAAACAAAGTTCCCAAGGCACTTGGGAAAGGAAAAATAGAATAGAAAGGAAATGTACACAAGACACTTATTGAAAGGAAACTAGCCTAAAACAAAACAAAGACAACAAACAAATGTGCCTAAAACAACACTTGAAGGAATTTAAACAAAACTAATCTAATATATACACCCTAAAACTATGTGTACCCTTTCCTCCTGGATCAAAAGGAAAGTTTGATACTTTTATTGCATCACGAGATAAGGGATTGAATAAGGCATGCAACTTCTTGACCCTTGGTCTTGATGCTTGCTTATTCTTTTTTGCAACTATCAGCTTCTTTGTCGTTATGTTCAATGAGAACCAGGTAACTCCAACTAGGTCAACTATGTGAATCTAGACAGTCTCAAATTCTTCATATGGCTCCTTAATTGCAACCTTCAATGGTGGTTTAACAAGGCATACCTCTTTGATTTCTAAGGTGTCCTCAGTAGGACAGGGCTTATTCTTTATTTCATGTTTTTTAGGTTCCTCAAGGAGCTGATGGCCCTTTTCAAAGCCCTGAAACAGGTCCATGTTGGCAATGAACTCTTGAGGTGGTAGAGTTCAAAGATTGCCCACTCCATACCCTTTGATCTACTTGACAAGGTTACTCTCTTTAGATGCAATTAGACCATAGTTGCTTTGGAGAAGAAAATAGTTGGCTCTCAAGATCTCCAACAAGTCTTCAAATGAGCCTTTCGACTAATTGGTAACCTCTGGCTACTCCTTAAGTTCATCAATTTGATTAGCTATTTCATTCATTTCCTCATCCTTTTTATAACGTGGTATTTCATCCAAGGAGTTAATAGCCCCGACCCCCTCATTTTCAACATAAAGTGGTAGCTTTGCATCCTTAATTGTGCAGTCTATTTTATGCACAACTGCAAAAGAGTCTTCAATATGTTCCCCTTCATTCAAGAAGGCCGAGTTAATTTTTTATTTACCAAGGGGGGACCCTATGGTGATTTCTTCCTCATAGTTACTCGTGACATCCTCTTCCTCAGCCTATTTGGATGCATTTTCTTGGTTTTCCTCACAGAGGAGAGGCTCTTTCTCAAAGAGTGGCATAATAGATTCTTGAAAACACTCAACAAGGTGATAAAGGTTTAGGAAAGCTACCATAGGTTCCTGATTTTGTTCTTGAAGTTGCTTTAATTGGATCACCTTCACCTCCTCTTCTTGATTCGTTGCCTCTTAAAAGGCTCTCCATGAAGGAAAGGCTCTGGGATTTTGAGGGGAAAGGAGTGAAGGCTACAGATATCTTGTCTGACTTCAGGAATCACCACCTTTTCCTTCTTTTACCCAGTACTCTAAATGGATTTCCAAGATGGGAAAGATAGAGGCTCTCCTTTGACCTTCTGATTCTACTTTTTCTCTTCTTTCCTTGTCTTCACTTCTAACTCTCTGATTTGTTTTGCTATGTTCTCTTGAAATATCTCCTCCTTAAGGTGGTTAGGAATAGAATAAGGCTCTTAAAGAGGGATGATGGAGGTTTGTAGGGGTTCATATCCTTCTTTGTCTTGGACTCTTAATTCTAGATCTACCTTCTCTTGCCCACCCCATGACTTTAGTAGTTGGTTCCAGCTTAGAACCTTAAAGGATTTCATAAGGGTTTCTTGGGGAAGAATGGAGCCTCAGGTCTCAATATCAGGTTGTTCTACAACAAGCTCTTCATTTTTTTGATAGCTCCTTTGAATAGATTTCCAAGAAGGAAAGGTCTGAGGAACATATGAAGTACTTGGAACATTCAAAGGAGCACTTGAAATGGTCACTTGAGGAGGAATGGATGACATATAAGAAGGTTGAGGTGGTGTATATGTAGGCATAAAAGGTTGGTGAGGTTGGCCCTACTATTCCTCAAGACCTTTTAGCTTGTCCTCAATGCTTTTAATGTAATCGCCTATATTCATCATGTCAGTTGTGAGTTTGTTCCAATTTTCTCTCTCAACAGGGGCCCATTCTACTTTTATTTTTCCTAATGACCCTCTCACATAATGGATTTAGTGAGTAGGTATATTTTGACTATAACATTTATGTGAGCACAATTCTAGAGCATGTTTGTTAAGGCTTATTAGAGTCTGCTTAAGTGTTGATATGGGTGGCATGTGATAGGGTTGATGAGGAGAAATATTATGATGGGCTTGTTGTCCATAGAAGGGATTAGGGCAATATTCTTACATATATGGATCATGAATAACTCACAAGGTTCATCATAGCCTTGATAGGGGTCTTAGTAGGGTAGATAGGCATTATATGGATTATGAGGACCAAATTGGGACTATTGATAAGGAGGTGGATAATAGGGATATTCACCATAGCTATTCATATTAGCCTCATATGTCAAGTGAGATGTAGGAATTGATTAAAATTTACAAAGAGATAAACTTGGTCTTCTCATAACCAGAAGCTTTGATTTGGAGCTGGCATCAGTGCTAATTACTTGCTTCTAAAAGTTGATAGAGGAGAGATACACCAACAATATTCCTCACCTTGATCCCATTAGGCATGCCAAAAATTGTTGTAGCATATAATTTCACCCTTGTGGGAGAGTTTTTCAAGCTCTCTCACTCCCAACTTTAATATTGGAGCAACCTTAGGCTATGGGTATCCTGTAGTGAGGTTGAACCTCTGGAAAAGGTCATATTCCTTTTGGTAGATCACCTAAAACTAATGTTTCTGCTTGTAAAAGAGGTAGAGAGGGGGATAAGGGATCCTAATAAATCTTACCAGGTGATGCACCAAAATAAAATGGGAAACTCGCATAAGCTTGAACTCACATTAGTTCTACAAAGGACAATATTAACTTACACAATCTCAAGATCAAGCTGGTTGCATTAATATTTCATGGAGGAGGTTCAAGGAGCAATGAATGCAAACAAATAGGAGTTCTAAGACTCACTAAAAGTTCACATCAATGGAAAAAAGAGTATTCAACCAGACCTACAAATAACATTGAAAAACTCTCTGAACAAGGTCAAAAATGAGGACCATGGATGAGGAAGATTATCCTTCACACAATGTCATAGTGGGTAACTTAATAGACACAAATCCAAGGCAAGAGATGGGCAAATAAAATCCTTTATTGCATCAAGAGGTAGTTGAGCATATTTTGCATTATCTATAAAAGTGTCCCATCTCCCTGAGAGATAGAAATGTCTGAAAATTGAGAACCCCTTAAATAAAAAACATGAGATTTATATAGAGAAAGAGAAGAGAGAGAGAAAGGGCTTGTGTGAGAAAATAGAGAGAGCGTTCATCAATGGTTGTAATTACCACTATGTCCTCATACTGCCTTGACCATGAGATGATCTATCTAAGATCATTGCAAATCTCCTCGAGCCCCTCGTGCATTCAAGTCTCTCTTGATTGGATCTAAGAAAGCCATGTCTCAAGTAGCTACATGTTCCTGCCTAACGTGAATGAGTCGATCCTTACATTTAAAACTTGGTGTGCCCTTTTTTCCTTTACATGTCCTACCTAAACAAGGATAAAATCCCCATTTTTTAAATCAAGACCTAACCATGCTGCCTCTAATCGAGCGACCACTTTTTGAATGTGAGAGCCATATCAAAGGATAAAGTCTTTTCTATTAATTTGCACCTACCAGCTCCTACCAGTCACTTGGGCTTTATTTTTTTTTATTGGTCATTAGAAACTAACTCAGATCCTTGATTCACACCATCGATCTACCTAACATGGATGCTTATGAGGCATTGATCTTCTGCCAGTTGAATGGTTCCTTGACACCTATCATGTAAACTTTCACATTTGAGATTTACTGACTCCCTTTGATCTCTTTTAAATGCAAATGACTACTTGATGAGACCCATCTTTGACATTTGTGGTCCTGCCATGGGATATTTGAATCCCAATGGCTATTTTTTTGAACTTTTTGCTTTGAACAATTCTTTTAGACATTTTGTCTGAAGGAATTAGGTCTTCAAAATTTTTGCAATGGATGATTCTTGCAGACAATTTGTTCAAAGGAATTTAAAGAAATGACCCTCCAGTTTTGTTGAAAAGGACTTTATAAAGGGAAAGATACCCTTCAAACTTTTGAAAAGTGACTTTCCTGAAAAGAAAAATACCTTTTGGGAATTTTGAAATGGTCCTTTTGAAGCTTTGAAATGAGCCTTCAACAAAAATGCAATGGTCCATTTCCCTTTAAAAAATACCTTCAAAAAAATTTCAATGGTCCACTTTGAAAAGAAAGTGACCCTTCAAAAAAGTTGAAATGGACCATTTCTTCAAAAGAAAGATATCCTTTGGAATTCTTGTTTTGGTCCACTTCTCCAAAGAAAGTGCCCTTGAGAAATTTTGAAGTTGACCACTTTGCTGAGAAAAGTGCCCTTCAACTTTCTAAAATGGTCCATTCGAAGAAGAAAATAACCCTTTGAAAAAGTTGCAATGGACCATATCTTATGGACAATTTTTCTGAAAGAATTCACTTGAACAATTTTCTTGAAATAATTCATTCTTTGACCTTTGACTTGAATGGACCTTTGGATTTTTTTGAAAAGTGTTCCTTTCTCTGAGAAGTGCCCTTCGAAAAAAATGAAATGGATCTTATGGAAAAGATGAAAGAGTCCTTTTCCCTTTGAAAAAGTTGCAATGGTCCACTTTGAAAAGAAAATGACCCTTCGGCTTTTTTTTTTGTATAAGACCAATTTCCCCGAGAAAAACCCTTTGGAGAAATTGTTTGGGGCACTTTGCTTGGATAAGATAACTTCTTTGGAACTTTTATTTCAGACAAATTATTCGAAAGAATTCCAACACTTAGTCGGAAACAAAAATCCTGAAGAGAGAACACTTAGCCAAAAGAAAACATTCCTTCAAGAAAATTGTGTGGATAATTTTCCCAAAAGAAACCATGAAAACTTAGCTCAATAAAAAGGCCCGAGAGAAAAGAAACACTTAGTCCCCAAAAAGTTTGAAAGAATGAACAAGGACTTAACTGAATAAAAGATTTTGTACTTAGCCCTTTGGCTTGCAGGCTTATCCTTGAACATTGTTGCTGACCCTTGAAAAACTTTGCTTAAATCCTCTCTATTTACAAATGTTGGATCCATTTATATGCCTTTGATCCAATGCTTCATCAAACCATGCAAGAGCTTTATATGTGGGCCAAATTTGGCCAACAAAAGCACCACCACCATAAACATGATTATTGTCAATGTGTCAAATAATTAAAAGGCATCGACCATTAACAACAATCCCCAAAAAAACCCTACTCACTCGATGCATATATTCCATATTAGACCATTCACATTTGACAAGATTAAAGGTGCAACAATGATGGCAATATATACACATGTGTCTAAGATGAATTGAGAAATGATAAGACACCATTCAATGAACCTTAGATTTGATCAATCAAATCAAGCCCTAACCATTTATCTAAATGATTATCCATGATGTAATTGCACCTTTGATTCACCCCCCCCCCCCCCCCCCGTAATTTGCTAAAACATTAACTGGTTGATTTTCTTCCCTATAGCGGTGATTAACAAACCAAGATGAAAGTTCATCCAAACTTTTCCAAACCATGTTAAAGATATTATTCAGCCTCCAGGCCTTCGTGGATCTATTATGAATGGCATCCACAATAAGTTTAGAGTCCCCTTCGATAACTAGATTCTCAATCCCACATTGTCCTACCAATTGGATGTCCAAGACCATCATTTGGGCTTTAGTGTCATTGTTGGTGCCATCTTGAAGTTTCACTGATAGGACTCGAATTACAGATGCTGAGCAATCCCTAATACTACACCCAACTTTGGATGCTTCCAAATTTCCTTTAGCAGTCCCATCAAAATTAGTCTTAAAAAACCCAACTAGGGGAGGAATCTAGGTAGCAATGACATGAACATGAGAATTCTCCTTGCTTACCCTTGACCCATTAACGAGGATAATAGTATGTATTTATATATATATAAGATTATAATATAATAGTATGATAGTACATATTATACTATTATATTATATATTGTATTAGAATATTCATGTTAATAAAAATATATTATATTATATAATATTTATATGTATAGTATTCATATTATTTATTTTTTATTTTGGTAAAGCAGGATTTTGTAAAGAAAAAGAATGTAAATCAATAATCGGACATCATTTGAAACCCATCACCGTGGACCCCATCTCACATTTTTTGCATGAAGTGTGAAGCCAAAATAATCTGATATTCATTTTAATTTTCTTTCCAAAACAAATTTTTCTTGACTAGTGTTCCCTTAAATTTTATGTTTTTTCTAATAGGGATAAATGAGATGCTTACGAAGACATATTCTAATTATGGCCACCTTTTCTTCCAAGGGTCCAAGTATGGATTTTCTCTATGTTCTTGACTCTGATTTAATTAATCCAGGTGTTAATATATTGGTAGCATGGACAAATAGAAGATACAAGATAAGCTTTGGGATAAGTATTAACAATATGTTACCACAAAGAAATATGTTTGTCTTTCAATCAATAACATGTTCATCAAAGCTAATATTATATTGTACTATTATATTACATATAACATTATTTTATTATGTAGGCCCCATAGTGTATAATATCACCTGAAATACTTTGTCATTTTCCCTCACCGTCATCGCACAACTCACCTTGAAATCATTCACTATTTGTATATTATGTATGGCTTTTCCCTTTCTTCTATGTGACCAAGTGGCATTTCCATATATTCTTAATCCTAATGTAATTAATTTAAATGTCAATATATTGGCAATATGGATGAATGGAAGATACAAGATAGACTTTGAGACATCAAAGCACTAATTCAAGTTGCACATCTGATGTGGAGCCATGTCACAATTAAATCAATGAAAGGGAAGTAATATTTTGTTTTCATAAAGTGATGTTTTTTAAAATGAGGGAGTGTACATTAGTACGACCATTAATCCCATCTATTTTTTTTAATTTAACAACATTAGATAACTGAGAGTAGTGATTGTGTATAATTTATGCAGGTGGTAATACTAGTGGCAAAGGTAAAGGTTGTGAATTTGTCTGAAAAAATAGTTAATCTGACAAAAAATTATATTCAAGTGTTGATAAAGGATGGTCATGAGTTTTGGTTCATGGAATTTATAAAAATAACACAAAGCTCTTAACAACCTATAAAGTGTTGTCAACATTGCTCTACCATCGTCATTCCTCTTGGGGCTCATAATGGGTTTAGGCATTAAACAAAAAAGCATTTGGGATCTGTAAATTATGCCAAAAGGGATGTAATTTTTCATTTTGGTAAAGTGGGATTTTTTAGAGTGAAAAATTATAAATTAGCAATTATATCGCACTCAAAACCCATATTTGTTGACCCTACCTCACCTTGTGTGCAAGAAGCATTAAATAACAACAATATTATGGTGCATTAGGTGGTGATGGTGAGGTGAGGGGCAATGATACAAATTTTCATGTGATGAATACAAATAAACCTAGGAAGATACATGTGAAAAATTTCGTGACATGTCAAATCTTCAATGTAATTTGAAGCTTCTACCAAATTGTTTCAATTACCCAATGAATTCTTCAAAACATGTGTCACCTCAATGAAAATAGGGGTTTAATATCCAATGACTCCTCTAAAAAAATAGAGAATACACCACATCTCAATTTAGATGAGTTTAAAACTATTAGACAAAAACTTTGACTACTCCAACTATTTAAAACCTAATTAGATGACTCTAAAACCAATTAGATGAAAAAATGAATAGGCTTCTTCAATGAAAGACACATCTTATATAATGTGATAGTTTGATGTAGGATGTCATATGAAAATAAATATGAATAGAAGAAAGGTAAAAATACTGACATGACCACAAGCATAGACAATTTTAGGTAGTCTACTAGTATGGGTACAAATACACTCTAATCTTTGCATCCTCTCTACAAGCACTTTGGTGGTCTAGTATATCTCAAATTAGGCACCATCCCGATTGTTATAGCTTCCTCTCTTAAGGTTGTAAATACATGCTGAAGATCATAAGTTACATTAAAAAGATGTAAGTTTATGTTTCTGTAAGAGTGTTTTTATAAAGTGAAAGAGTGTAAATCGATAGTTGTACTTCACTCGAAACCCATGACTGCTAGCATGATATTCATTTTAATAATCTTTCCAAAATATCTTTTTCTTGACTAGTGCTATGTTATATTTTTTGTTTTTTAGTAGGGATAAATAAGATGCTTATGAAGACAAGTTCTAATTATGGTCAACTTATCTTCTAGGTGTTCGAGAACAATTTTTTTGTATGGTTTATACCTGATGTAATTACTTCAGGTGCAGTATATTTATAACATAGATGAATGAAAGCTATGACATAGACTCTAGATCATCAAAGTCTTATATCAATGTTAGTAGTATCGCAACACTAATTTAAGTTGCACACAAATGTGGACCCATGCCACAATCAAATCAATAATCATGACATCCTTTTCCAATCTTGATAATAGAAAATGCCTAGTCAAAGATGTTGCCACCCTACAAAATACAAACCCCTTTGTAAAGGGTACAAGGCATATAAATCTAGTAGTTCTCTTGAATCATGGTTTAGTATATGATATTGACCCTCATGTATATATATATATATATATATATATATATATATAATATAATTATATTATCATATGATAAATATATAGAGTAGTATAATATTTTTATATATTAAATATTAATTATATTATTTATGTAGATATTATATAATTATTAGATATATTATAATTATAGATACATATATATAATATATTTTAATAAAAATAATATATATCAAACCATATCAATATAAATATCAAATACTATGTACCCACCTTAGATCACCATGTTGTCGACATTGTTATCTTTTAAACAGTGTCAAACAGTTACGGTCATTGTTTTTCTAGTATAATGCATGGTTCCAGCCACTGTAGTACATTTCATAATCCCATTGAATCTCATTATTCCCAAAAAAAATTTGAATTTTTTTTTCTATGTAAGGTAAAAATTTATTTAGATCTAAATAACTTTCATGGATAGTAATTAATGGCAAATAATTACTCCTTCAAATGCAAGGGGAGTCTTTGCACCTATTTTTGTCTGTCTCTTAGCATTCTACTATTTGTTAATAAATGCTATGCAAAGTCTTCTATTAATATCGATGCCAGAACTACCAAGATCCACGTCTTCTATGGTAATTTCATTTTTAAATCATATCTTTGGCTTCAATTTGGAAATTTTCAATTACATATGGATACATAATTAATTTCTTCAATGAAAAGGTTTATGTAAGGATTTTCTCTGCTAAGAGTGAGCTATCCACAATCAACATTTACCTAAAAGACTTCACAATATGTTCCAATTTAAATCCAAGCATTGAGTGAATCATGTTGAATTCCACACCTAGAATTGACAACAAATGAACTATCTCAATAAGATCTGTTGACCTAAAATACCCTGCCATTTCCCTTCACCATCAACACCTAGTTCACCTTGATATCTTTTACCACTTTCATGTTTTTTATGGGCTTTCCCTTTCCCATCACTTCACAATTATTCAAGATCAACATAAAACAAAGCATATCCTCCTCACATAACACATTGCCACACCATATGAAGAAACTCATAATCTCATTTTACACTATTGCCCCCACAAAAAATATTAGAGTTTTGTTTCTTTAAACTTTGTGAACAAAATTTTAGACAGGGTCAATGGTCATAGGTTTTGAGTGTGATACAACTATGAATTTATATTGTTTTACTTTACAAATCCCCAATTTACCAAAACAAATACTTACATCCCTTATAACATAACTAGCACCTTTGGGGCAATTACTAGTTTTAGCCCTTATCACTCACCTTGTCAACAAAAGAAAAAGTTTCATTCAACATTTAAATTCATTGTATGAAATGAATTTTTGATATTAAAAAATAATAATGATATTCATATTTTTCTTGCTCAAACTATTTAATGGAGTAATATCATTATAGTGTTTAACCATTTTTGGAATCAAGGGGGGAATATGATATTCAAGAGTAAAGTAAACTATTCTTAAAAGTATGCCAATCAAATAATTTAATTTATGATATTCAATTTCAATGCTGAATTATGAAAAATACTAAATATAGAAAGTACAATGCCAAATAGTATTTTGATTATGTAATCACAAAGAAGAAATAATACTTAACTTTGCAATAATGTGCAGATAGATCTAAGATGTACAAATGTGGAAATAGGTTTTCTAATGTTCAAGAACTAGTATTCATATTTTGGAAATATTCTTTTGGGAATTTTAGACACTTGCATCAACCTATGGACACTTGCGTCGATGCTACTGTCTGAATATCAACATAAATTTCATGTATGAAATGTTAAATGTATCAATATGTGACCACCTAGGTCTTTCTAGGTTTTTTGTCACCTTTTATTTGATGTATTTTGATCTTGCACACATGATTTGTATCAATATTTATAGCTCAAATCCTACTTCTCCACTTTATGTTAGGTTACCTTGCCAAAAATGGGTTTACGGGCTCACGATGTTGAATTGACCTTAAAGACCCCTCTGTCAATGAGTGCTACCTACATATCCACTACTCTAAAGAGGTTCTTAGACATATGTAATTATACCCTATGTATTGGTATGTTGTGTGAATAATAATGTAGAATGTTATATGTGAGTGCATGCAATTATATAGCTTTTAACTTGACAAATATGGCTCATGGTTACCTTTTGAGTGCTTCAAACATGTAGTATGACTAATCCTATGCTTGATATACAAATAGGGAAGAATATCTTAATTATGCACTTTGAAATTTAGTAGTATGTCTAAGATTGAGAGGTGATTGTTTGATGTCCAAATGAATTAGATTTGACTTGTATTTATACTACTTATTTTGAAATGATCCACATGGAAAGGTTAATAACATTATTAGGTCATCCAATACACAAATCAAAAGATTTAAAAATTTGAGTGTTTATTGTTCAAGGGCACTTGCATTAGAGAAGGGACAATAGCATCGACACTACTTTAAAATCTCTTGAATGCAATTATCCAAAATGGAAGAAAATTGTTGAGGTTTTGTAATTGACAGTGAAGGATGCATATCATATGTAAGGCATTCTATGGTTACATGTGATCTAAATAATTAGAGTAATCAAGGTTGGACTAAGAAATAAGTAATTATATCAAGTGAGGTGGTGAATACGAGCCTTTCAATTGCAAGGAAGGTCAAACTAAAGGGTAGGGCCTTGAGAGACATTTTTTAGGTGTACAAGGCTAATTTAACACATAAATCCAATTTTAAGCATTTACATATAGAAACGACATATCCAAATGTAATATTATAATATCTGACTTTTAATTTAAAGGTGATCATCCAAACATGGCAAATCATGTCTCCCATGCAAACATGAGTCATCATAGAAGCATATTGTCTTGATGTCGCATGCAACTTACACTTTCATCTATGAACCTCTAAGACTCCCTTGCACTTGTGGTCCTCTAAATGTGCCATATATAATAATGTTATCTTAATATAATTCTAATTTTTTTTGTAAAGAAGATGACATAGCAATCTACCTTGTGATGTTGTCAAGGGGATGACACTTGTTCTTAGAAGTTGAAGTTTGGTGGTGTAGAGGAGTTATTCTGGATCATGGGGCAACTACAAGATGTTGGTGCCTACAAGACCTATAAACAAGAAATTGAAATGATTTTATTTACTTGTATAAGTTTAAATTTAAGGTTATTGTGTGTAAACTTCCAAGGCAAAGATAATGTTGAAGAAAAATCAATAAGTTATTTAGTTGGCAGATTCTATTTAGTAGTTGTTTCCCATGGACATTTGGTTTTAATATGCACTATTGCATATTTATTTTGAGCATTTAATTGGGGTTGTATCTTCTACCAAAGTGTTTATGTTGATCATTGTGGTAATCAAAGGCATGTTAATCAATAGTGGTTGAAATTTGTGAATGGTTTCATTTTTTGATCTTCCTGAAAGATCTAAATGTCCACAACAAGAGACATTACTAGGTATTTAATTATTGTTAATAATTTGTGATTTGATAGTTTGGTTTAAATATTATGAATCTAATAGTACATAAAAGACCAATTTGTTAATCTTAGTATTCTCATCATTTGTATTTTTAATTGCAAAATTTTATTATCCTGAAGAAAATATGTATTTAAATATATAATTCCCATCATATCCTAAAATAGTAATTTCCATGAATGACCATAGATCTCTTTTACTTGTTGGCCTATTATTGATGTAATGTCTATTTGTGTCATTTTTTGTAACATATTTCTATGGAAGGAGGATTGGATGGTAATAAATATTTCACTCTTTTATTAATTAAAATTTAATATGTTCTCATTTTAATCTCTACTTGCTTTTGTAGGACCTCATTTATTCATAAAACAAGTTTTGAAGGAAAACATTAGACACCATAGCAAACAAACATGTTGAATGAAAAGATTTGGCTTAAAATATGGTAGAAACTAAAAAAGTATTTTTAAAATAAATTTTTAGAATACTC
The DNA here is from genome assembly GCA_037957365.1 of Torreya grandis. Taxonomy (NCBI): domain Eukaryota; kingdom Viridiplantae; phylum Streptophyta; class Pinopsida; order Cupressales; family Taxaceae; genus Torreya; species Torreya grandis. The sequence continues at coordinate 1,132,941 of JARHVA010002692.1, forward strand.
ATTAGAGGGGTTATTTCTCTGAAAATATTAAATTTGACTTGTAATATTATTGGCTTTATCATTTGTAAAATTTTTGGTGGGCCTACTTTTCAATACAAATAAAAATGCATGTTATAAGATCTTTTATTGCATAAAGATGCCTAAAAAAATATGCATCAAGAAAATTATAAAAAACCTCCACTACCATAATATCTCAATGATGAAACCCTATGCATCCTATTACTAATTGAAAGTTTCCATTTCCTACTTGTCTATGTTGCTTGCTAACTTTTGACCAACGTGTTCTGTGACTTATTTCTTCCTTCCTTTGCCTATTTTTTAAGCCAATATATTTCACTAATGATGGAATGAACTCCTCACCACCATGTCAATACACATATGAAATCAATAAATGTTAAAATTTATTAATATTTTTTATGCATACCCATTCAACATCCATGTGAAGCATGCATACCCATCAATTGTCACCCATACTAGTTATCAACCACTAGTTATCAAAAATCCAAAATGTAATCTTTTGATACTTGTAGATACTAAAATTGAATATTTATAAGATCTTAGTCTTGTACATTTGATAAATATCAATCAGGCCTCTACCGTTTAGTTCTAGACCTCCTTGGAGGCAAAAGGCTCACATTCACCATCTCACTGTGCCTAAATTTTTATCTCTTAGTCCAATGCATATAATTTTGATGACATAGGTCCCCCATACTGTATATAAATATTAAAACCTTATAAACATCCTTTACTATCAAATTCAGATCAATACCCATTTTCTAGCCCTCTGGACACTACTAACCATAAAGGGACACTACCATCAATGGTAGTATCCATATATTATTGATGGTAGTATCCATATGTTTATCTACTATCTAATAGACAAAAGTCATCCAAATTACAAAATGATCGAAACCTATGGGTTGGCTTAATTATCCTATTGAACTTTACCATGAGATATTTTCAAAAGGTGTGGTATAAATACAAGTTTAAGCCTTCTCATTCCTCATATAGAAAATACCAGGAAAAAATCTAATAAAGCTAAAATAATTGATTTAATAAGCACTCTATCATACCCTATTCATCCCTATTTTCATATCAACCATAGGAGAAATCATACCATAGGTATGAAACATTCATAGAGTAGTCAATGAAAGAAATTTGTTAAATTACAAGTTAGATCATTTCATGCATTTCATATAGTATATTACATCCTTATGCACATAATTTCACACACATAGGGGAAAAGTACATATTCACATGACGCTCCTTGGAGTATTGGATATGTAGGTAGTTCCCATTGATAGAGGGGTCTTTGGGGTATCTTGACACCATGATCTCACTAACCCATTTTTCAGCAAACTCGTTCCAAGGGTGAAGAAGGGTGAAAAGCTAAGATTCGATCAATCAATGATGAGCAACAACCTATATCCCAAATCTGAGTAAACTAACAAAAAATGTCATAAAAAAAACAATGAAGTTTATTGTATCCAGATACAATCATTATTCTATACTAAACACCTATGTCACATTTAGATAATAGTGTCGATGGTAGTGTCCATATCTGATGGTAGTGTTTATAGCCACAAAAAGTACAATTTATAGAATCAGATGAATAATATAAAACACCTATCCTACATACTTTACTCTTGTTTCTAGTCTAGATCTACCTACACACAATAAGCCAACTAAGTATCATTGTTCCCTATTTATTGTAATATCTTTCAATAGTTGCACTTTACTATTTTTAGCAATCTTAGTTGTATAAACTCAAAACACTATATATTTGAGTTTACTATTAATTATCCTACTATAGATTAATTTATCATTCTCATGTTATAAATACTTCTATATTACTTAACCCTAGATAACCCCACATCTAATATTTAGGTTTGAACATTTAGTGAACTTGATGTGAGTGTCTTTCTATGTAAACCCTAGCTTGCCCTAAGGTATTCAACCTCTTGAGGTTTTTCATTTTTTTAAAGATTTATTCTATTATCTATATGTAATCTAGGCATAACCTTAGATTTAGTGGTGTTTTTATTGAACGCTTGGATCTTGCTCTTTTTCCACCTAATATGGTTCAAACTAAAGAAGTATCAAATCCTATGTCTATTGAAAGTGCTAATAATGAAATTGAACAAAATGTTGAAGAGGTTCTCATAGAAGATGATTATGATTATGAAAATTGAAAGAATGTGCCAAGATCTCTGAACAAATTTCACACAATCAATGTTGAATCCTGTGAGGTAGTGTGAGAGATCCAAAATTCTAAGAGAGAAAAAATATGCATTAACCTGTCTATTGCAAAATGTGAATGAGTTGATTGATCGAGAGACTCTTCATTAACCTTCCAAAAAGGAAAAGAGGGGAAAATATAGGGAAAATTAGGGTAACATTACAAATCCTCTAATTTTCCTAATTAACTAATTAAAATTAAATATATTTATCCTATGGACCCTTTATAACGAACCTAAGGAAGCTTGAATAACATAAAATGACCATATGACCATGTAGGCAAAATCTAATGGAAAAAAACACTACACTAACACCCCCCCTTAAGTGTAGTTTAGGTGAAATGAGAATTGGGTCCTGACATTGAAACCCTGATGAGGTACACAAGTACATAGTGATGAACCTCCATAGGTGGAAGAAGAAGGTGGAGCAACCCTGACCCTAATGAGAGCTCGTAGATAAATAAATTTACTCTATGTGAAAGGATTGGTTAGAATATCTATAATACGATATGATGTTGGAAAACATCAAAGATAAATGACTTGCTCATTGATAAACTGTCTGATGAAATGCATGTGAATCTCTATGTGCTTGGTCCTTTGATGGAGAACCAAATTCTTACAAATCTAGATAGTGATTTGGTTGTCATAGTAGATGATTATTGGCTTATGAAACTAGACAACAAAATTAATGAGAATCCCTTAAATCCATATTGCTTTAGTGGTGGCATTGACAACCCTCTGTATTTTGCCTCTATGGATGATAAAGCAATTGTATGTTGTTTCTTGCTTGACCAATTTATTAGACGCAAACCCAATGAGAAATTATAGCCTAAAGTGGAATTTTAACTCTAAATATCTCTAGCCCAATCTAAATCTATGTATCTGATCAAATCAACCTCTGTTCTTACTCCATATGTATCCCATAGTTATACAAACCCTAAATGTAGTGAAGAATATGCTTTGTTGCTTTCAAATACAATTCATGTGACTCCTACATAAATTGGGAGACCAAACCAACTGCATAGGATATGTCAAGTCTAGTATGTGTGAGATAGATAAGACTACCCACGAGTTGTCGATATGAAGTTGCGTCAATGAGTGGTATAGGGTAATCAACCTCAAGCTTCACACTAGATAAGAAGGGAGTAGGAACTGGTTTACAGTCAACCATGTTAAACCTCACAATAAAATCAAGAGAATACTTGGATTGTGATAAAGTTATCCTAGAATCTAACTAAATGATTTAAATCTTGAGAAAATAGTGCATCAATCCCATGTTTGTCATTGAAAATTTGTCTGAAAGTGTAATTTTCACTATTGAGATGGATGATTGCAAGCTTCTTGTAATCAATAAGTCATCCACATAGAGAACTAGGATCAATAGAGAATCATCCTACCACAAGATGTATACATTTAGATTTGAGTGGCATCTGGTAAACCTGACTATGAGAAGAAAGGAGTCCATCTTAGCATACCATGCCCTAGGGGCTTGTTTGAGTCCACAGATAAATTTCTTGAGTCTATAGACTAAGGAGGTATCTTCCATAAATCCTTGTGGTTTCTCTATATATATCTCTTCTGTATGGTCACCATGTAGAAAAGCACTCTTTACGTCCATTTGGTGAACACCCCACCAATGTGTGGTTGTGATGGCTAGAGCAAGTCTTATAGACGTCATCTTGGCTATAAGAATAAATGTCTTAGTGTAGTCTATGCTAGGCACCTGAGAAAACCCTTTTGTAACTAGATTATATTTTTACTTATTGACTGACCCATCTACACCATACTTGGTCTGATAAACCCATTTGCAACAGACTAATTTTATTCCTTTGGGAAGAGGGAGCAAGTCCCATGCTTTGTTCTTGATTAGGGAACTATACTCTTCTTGCATTATATAATCCCATTTTGGAATCCCAGATGCCTCATGAGAGGTTTGCAAATCTGAGGCAATGGACAAGTAGGCATATGAAATCCCCTAAAACTATGAATGTGTCCACCTTATATCTGATGGATTTCTAATCCATCCTTCAACACTTTAAAGTGTTTGTCTGGCCCAAATAAGACCAAAATTATATGAGATTATAGAATTAAGAGGTGAGTCCTCATCATTTGTAGCGTGAGAGTGAGATGGAGGAGGAGAATCCTCATCACTTCTCTCATTGATTGATCTTGAATAAGAAGAAGAGTCATCCTCATCATCAGGAAGATCTTGAGGTGGATCTATGTCACTGTTTGAAGTGGAATCAATGTCTAATGAGAATTTTGAAGAGTCTAGAGTGCTAGCATTGTGTTCAAGTGGGCCCTCATGAAACTTGACACTCTTTTCAATTAATAACTCAAGAGTTTTAGGATGGAGAAGCCTATATTCCTTAACACCCTTTACATACCCCACAAAGATGCAAGACTAAATCTGAGGGTCCATTGCCTTGCATTTCTTCTTGGGAACACGAGCCATTACTGGTGATCCAAACACTCAAAAGTGATCAACTATGGGCTTGTGACCATCCGAAGCTTCAAAAGGAGTGATTCCCTTCAAGGCTTTGTGTGGAACTCAATTCTAAATATAACACGCATAATTGATTACTTCAGCCCAATACTAAGGAGTAAGAGACTTGCATTGTAGATGGCTTAGTTTCCTCACCCATAGTAATCCGATAGAGTCCTTTACCTCTCAAAATGCATTACATTTTAGACTTCCATTCAAGATAATTAAATTATGTGTGTAGTTTAATGTTTAGATCCATTAGTGTAGATTAGAATGAGACAAATTGTAGAATTGAAATGAAAGCAAAAAAATAGAAAGCTCATAATGCAAGTACCCCTTGAACTATCAAGAATACCCCCCCTTAAGTTACAATGCATAGACACTTAGTCTTGGACATCAGGTATAGCCAAGAATACATATATGAGCAATTACTGTAATAAATTATGAGAGGGACGTTAGGCACAATCGATAATGAATTCAAGAGGAAAGGTATAAAGGTTTGGTGAGAGTTTTAAGATATTACATCGTGTGAAAAATGGATGTTATAAAAGTCTTGAAATAATGTCACCAATGCATAGATCTCAAAAAAATATTCACTTTAAAAATAAAGGTCACCCAAAAAAGAGCCACAGATTGAAAGTTATAGCACTTAATGGTTCTTACTGCCACATATTCCTGGACTCTTTCTAAAAATGGAAAATGTAAGAAGTAATAAGTAATTTCCCTTGGAAAACCTGAGTGGGTCTTGCAAGTTCAAATTGGGTTCTTGACAAGCTACTACTTTAGCCTTTTGAACTACTATAACTTTGAGGCTTTAAAACTGCTTTGCTAAAAAAAAGTAATAAGTAGTTGACCCTGGAAAACTTGATTACTTCTTGGTAGTATATTTCAGGGTTGTGAAGTCTGACTGATGAAGCCTAATTAATTATAATTAATTACTTTGGAGAAGCCTAATTACTGCCAAGTAGTTACCTTGGAGAAGCTTGATTACTTCTTGCAGTGTATTTTGGGTTTCTTAGATTGTTTTACTTAACTTCTAAAATTTGAAGTAAAGCAACTTGAAAAACCTAATTTGGTTTGCAATCAAGCTATTGGGGTTGAGAAGCTTGATTACTTCTAGTTGTGGCATTGGAGAAGCCCAATTACTTCCAAGTAGTGTAATTCAAGTTTCTTGGACTACTTTGCTTAACTTTACGAATTGGAAGTAAAGTAATGCTAAAAACCTAATTTTATCTGCAAGTAAGTTGTTGCACTCTAAAAGCCTGATTTAGTCTAGAATTAAGTAATTACCTTTTGAGAACCTGAATTAGTCTATGGAGAGTAAACTAAGGTTTGTAGGCTTGATTACTTCATTCGTACAGATGTCTGGCCAGATGGAATAAATATATACAAATAGATTTTTCATCAAAGGCCTTTTGACATGAGTTTGAAGGTAGATTAATAAAATTCCTCTAAGGTCAAAAATGGTGGCTAAGATAGAAAAAAATCACAGTAAGGTGAATGCATAGAGGATCTTACTAGGGAGTATGATGCATGAGGCTGTCAAGAAGGCTCTGATACCATGAAAGGGTGTGCCAATATCTCTAAATAAATTTCACACAATCAATGTTGAATCATGTGAGTTAGTGTGAAAGCTCCAAAATTTCAAGAGAGGTAAAATATGCATTAACTTGTCTATTGCAAAATGTGAATGAGTCGATTGATTAAGAGATTCTTCATTAACCTTCCAAAAAGGAAAAGCGGGGTACATATAGGGAAAATTAGGGAAACATGAGAAAGCCCCTAATTTTCCTAATTAACCAATTAAAATTAAATATAATTAGCCTATGGACCCTTTATAACTAACCTAAAGAAGCTTAAATAACATAGAATGGCCATACGACTGTGTAGGCAAAACCTAATTGGAAAAATCACTACACTAACAAAAATTATGAATTTAATGCAAATAATGAACATGAAAAAATATATCAAGAGCAAGTACAAGATATTTCTATGTTTTGAGAGCGTATCCATCAAAACCCTAAAGATCTTGATGATATCCTTAAAACCATATTGGAAACTAAAACAATAAAAAGCATAGATGAAAAACGAAGTTCATATATTGATCATGCTATTAGAGCTATGGGGCATCCCCATATTCCTATTTCTCTCCCCTTTAGAACATCATCACTTCATACATATAATTTAGGCACATGTTATGTATTTACACCATTTTTCCCAAGCCAAATCCTGTTATTACTAATCCTTCATGGGAACTATTACCACTACAACCTAATTATTGATTTCAATGCCTATATCAACTCAAACCTTGGGTGCATTTCCTTTGGTGAATTCTCAAACTTCAAAGCTTAGTGATCAAAATGTGTAATATCTTGTACAAACTATCAAACTTTTACAAGTAGAGGTTACCAACATTAAGAAAAAGTCTATGAAATCACCTTATGCTATTTATTCATAAGAGGTGATACAGAATCCTTTTGCACTTGAAATATCTTTAAACCCTTTTCCAATTGGTTTTGTTGAAACCAAGTTCAAATTTTATGATGGCAAGGGTGATCTTGAATATCATTTTCAATATTTCTATGTGGCATGTCTTGATTATGCTTCTAATGATAAATTTTTGACCAAATGTTTTCTAAGGAGCCTCAAGGACTATGCTTTATGATGATTTTATGATTTATGACTCCAATGAGTGAAAACATTTAAACCTATAGCCAATCAGTTCCTAGCACATTTTTATATCAATGTCATTGAAAAGTTGTCATATGCTTAAATTACAAATATCAAACAAGGAATCAATGAACCTATTAATGAATATGCTTTGAGATATAAAACAATGTTAGCCAAAATGAAAAATCCAATGGTAGATAAAGAACTACAAGACATATTCGAGTAAAGATTGATTGCCCCATTACATGAGTCCATTATTTTCAAAAAGTTTAAATATTTAGATGACTTATGCCATATTTTTTAAGACCATGAAATTGAACTTATTTCTTTGAATAAGCTCAACTATGTAACAAACACATTGACTACATCTAATATTGAGTTTCATATCAAACTAGGATATAAAGTGAAACATATAAAACCTAAGAAAGAAACAACCACAAAGGTTAAAATAGTATCATAACAACCTAATTGGTTCATCTTATCCAATGTACCTAAGAGAGAATTTACAAGATTACCTGAATCTCTAGCTTCTTTACTTCAAAAGCTTTTAAAGTGTCATCTCATACTTGTCCCTCCTCCCATAGAGATTAATATAAGTTGACATATACCCAAATGATGTGATGCTAATACATATTGTGACTATCGATAAGGACCTAAACACTCTACAAATAGATGTTATACCTTGAAGCATAAAATTTAATACCATATTGATGACCAAAATATTACCTTCGATGATCCTCCAAATGATTTAGGTTCATGACCTAGTGGTCACTAGAATCACAAGATGTTTAACAATCATTTACAAGATCATTCTAAGAAAGATCCATAAGTGAAAATGGCATATAATTCACATCCTCATCCATCACATTATGGGCACCCATAAGATGAAATTAGTGATACTTATACACACACATTACCTCTTATGGTTAAAATAAGGTATATCATATTTGATGATAATGAAATAGTGGATGATGACTCATATCTTCATTAATTATTTATTAGAGCATACCTTGACCATTAACCTATAGACAATGTCATGATTTAAAATGGTGCTAGTGAGTATGTATATACCATGACACTACTTACACATTGGGGATATACACATGATGTTTTATACCCTTCCACCAAAATGGTTCGAGCATTCAATGACATATCACAACATGTTTTTGGTGATATTGATTTACCTTTACAAGTTAGTCTAACACATGTGATTACCAAATTCTTAGTTATAAAATATAAAATATTCTTTGATATATTATTGGAATGACCTTGGATACATAAACTCCACACATTACCTTACATAATGCATCAATGTATTAAATATATTCATACCAATAGGGTAGTCATAGTTCTTGGAATTCCATATGAACATCCACTTGAAAAAGAGAAGTTTATTCTAAGATAGCTAATTGTAAAACCTATTAAGTTTAACCCTTGGTTAAAGGGTAAGAAAAATGCAATCCCTTTTCCTAGCTGGCCCATACTTGAGAGGCCTTTGCACTAGAAACATACATTAGATTTCATATAATCTTCTTCTATGCCTACATAACATACACATTTACTGAGAGTAACTAAACATGTTCCAATTAATGCTACTCCAAAGAAACCAAATATCACTCAATGATGGGTTTCATGAACCCCTACCCATTCTATTATTTCTTTATGACCAAAGAGTCTTATGACATATATGTAGGACACTACAGATTCTATAGATCAAGATATGACACTTATGCATGCTCCTTGGTAGTACCACCAATTTCACATACCATATTCTGAGATTGGATCTAACTATGAGCATCATTTGTATGGGATCATAGGCCATCCTTTTCCTTTCAAACCTTCCAAAAATACAAAAAAAATTAAATATTCCAAAAATATAAAAAACATTCAAATAATTCAAAAATATTAAACATTCTCATATTTTATTAGCTCCTTAACATACATGTTGTTTGCTTTATGCTAGTAGATAGCACATCACTTCATTCCTATATACACATGTTTCACGTATCTTTGAGTGTGATATAAACATACCCAAACACATGATCTATGTATTTTCAAATGTTGGATTTTTCCTCTGCTCACATCATATAGTTCATTGGGGGAATATACTTCTTTGATCATGATTGATACAAGTTACATACCCTTTATTATCATTTCTACATTATCATGTTTGTGATTATATTGATTACACATGTATATCTCCATGCTCATATATTTCATAATGTACTTGATATACGATGTTACATAACATGTTTTTATAACACATATATGAAAAGACTAGTATAATATGCTTATGTTAGTTTATTATACTCCATTTGTTCACTGTATCACTTTATTGAGTCTATTACATTGCTGAATATTGTCTTGCTTGTGGAAAATTTTAATATGTTCCTTACTTGTTGGACCTTGTGCCATTATATGTTGATTTAACATTTGATTATCTCATTATATGTTGATTGGACATTTAAATATGTCATAAATTTCAATTATGCAACATTTCAACATGTTCCTTGTATGAGGTCTTCTTGGACCATTATTTTTTTATTAATTTAAGTGTTCTTGTGTGTGTGATTATTTTATTTTTGAGCTTGTACTGTTACCCTTTAGGCATTACCATGATCTATATCATGCATTTTAGGACTTGATGTGATCCCATACTATAAGCCTAATTGATATATCTACTTCAACATGTTATCCCTATATGCTACATGATTCATACACATGTTTTACGACTACCTTATCCTTTTGAGGCAAGTTACTTATTTGTTTCTATCTCACTCACCTCAAAATGAGGGACATATTAGTGAGAGCATGGTATAGAAGCATGACCTTCACATTTTTCATATTTTTTAGATTATACTGGGGGCATGTCATAAAGACATGACCTAGACACTTATACACCTTCTCAATATTTATAGATTTTAGTGGGGGCATGTTATAAAAACATGACCTCCACACTTCCACCTTTACACCATTTTTAAGATTCTCCCAATTCAATGGGGACATGTCATAGAAACATGTCCTCCACACTTACATTAGTTTTATAGATCACTATATTCCACAATTATATGATTTAGATACATATTTTTGGTAGCCTTATATGCATTAGTATTGTTATTATACCCATATTTTAGTTTGAGACATATTAGAGTTGTATATGCCATGTTATTACACCAAAAATTATAAATTTATCAATTATATTATTCACTAGGACACACCTATTACACCTTGATGTACTATTATCGAGATTTTTTTGTTGTAATAATAGGTTTTCTTGATAGGTCAAAGTGATTAAATCACTCACCCTCACCAAATTATTTATATTCACACATGAGTTGTGTCATTGAGATATAATGATCTCATTGGCCATGCCACAACTCATCTTTACACTAGATTGGGGGCATATAATGATCTTAATGGCCATGCCACATCTGTCATGGAATTACCAATTATTTGAACACAAATACCAGTTTCAATGCCTATTATTACTCAAACCATGTTTACATCCTCCTTGGAGGCTACTCAACTTACTAATCTAAACCCCAATGGGTCTATAGTTCAAACACTCCAAGTTTTTAAAGACTTTGGAGGACAACGTTACAAACATTGAAACAAATGCTTTAAAATATGCTCATGTTATTGATTTGAGATATATTTTCACCCTTTTCCAACTAGGTTTGTTGTACCTAAATTTACATTTTATGATGGCAATGGTGATCCTAAATAGCTCTTCGATCCTTTTATGTAGCATGCCTTGATTATGTCTCCAATGATAAACTTTTGACCAATTTATTTTCATGAAGCCTCAAGGACTATGCTTTGAGGTGGTTCTATGATTTACCTCTCTAATCTATAAAAACATTCAAACCTCTTATAGACCAATTTTTAGCAGACTTTTCCATTAATATTTCCAAAAAGTTTTCATATGCTCAAATTTCCAGATTCAAACAAGGATGTCTTGAGATATAAGATAATGCTCACTAAAATGACCAATATTATGGTAGATAAGGAGTTACAATGCGTATTCAAGAAATTTTTTCTTGCTCCTTTACATGATTCCATTATTTTAATAAGTTCAAATCATTTGATGACTTATGCCATGTTGTATGGGACCATGAAATGAAGATTGTTTCTTTAAATACCTCAAGTATGTAACAAACACACCAACTACATCTACATCTAGTACCAAATTCACAATCAAACCAAGTTATAAGGTAAAATCTCCTGAGCCTAAAAAAGAAACAACCACCATGGTCAACATGGTTCATAGTAGCCTAATCAACTTGTTATAACCATTGCACAAAGGAGACAATTACCCTTTTTTCATGAGTCACCAACTTCATTATTCTCATGGTTGTTAGAGTATGAACTTACATATATCCCTCATCCTATAGTGGTTGATATGAATAGACCTCTAGACAAAGGATATGATGTAGATGCTTATTGTGATTATCATTAAGGAATAGGGCATTCTAGAAACAAATGCTTTTCCTTAAAACACAAGATCCAAGATCTTATCAATGAAAAAAATCTTACTTTTGATGATCCTCCAAAGGAATCAAGTTCAAAACCTAGTGATCACCACAAATAAAAAATATTTAGCAACCCTTTGTAATACCATAATAAAAAAGAATCGAGAGTACAAATGGCATATAATGCACATCCTCCTCTATCACATTATGGGTACTCACTAGATGGGATTATTTGTATTTACACACAACATATACCTCCTATAGTTTAAAGAACCTCCATTTATTTTGATTATATTTAGATTAAGGATGATGAGTATAATATTCTTTCTTTATTCATTCGAGCATACCTTGATAAACACCCTAAATGTAGTGTTATGATTGATAATGGTGAAAGAGAGAATGTTTTCACCATGAAATTAATTATGCACTTAGGTTATAATCATCATGATTTACATCTTTCTATTATATCAATTAGAGAATTTGATGGGACCTCCCAAAAGTTTCTTGGCAAGATTGAGATACCTTTGTAGGCTAATCCCGCACATGCGATTACTACCTTTTTAGTTATACCTTCCATAGGCATCTTTAATATGTTACTGGGGAGACCTTAAATACATACACTTTGAGTAGTAACTTATATAATGCATGGGTGTGTTAAATACATTGATGTCAATCAGGTAATTATAGTTTCTAAAATTTGATATGAACATTCTCTTAAACAAGAGAAAGTTATAGCTAGACAATTAATTACCAAGCCTACTAAGGCTCCTTCACTACAGAAGGGTAATCAACAAGAAATCCCCTTTACTAGGCTACGAATAATTGATATCTTATTACATCAGAGACATACAATGGATTCCATAAAATCCCCATCTATTACACACCATGTTTAGATATCCAAAGCATATAGACATGTTCCTATTATGGTTATTCCAAATAAACCATAGAGCACTCACTAATAGATTCCCAAAACCCCTAATCCTATTACTCCTATTACTAATTCATGACCACAGATTCCTATTTTACATACATAGAGGATCATCGATATTAAAATGACTGATATTAAACCTATATGTGCTCTTTGACAACATTGTAAGATTATTACACTAGGTTCATAATGGGGAGATATTTATGACCATCTATTGGATGCCATCGTATGATGATATTTCCACTTCAAACATTCCAACATAACAAAAAAAAATTAAATATTCAAAAATATTTTTGACACCTACATGTTTTATTGGCTCCTTAGCATCTATGTTTAATTCCATGTTGATGGATGGCATATTCAGTTACTTTTACATACACACATATTTGTCACACTTCTATTTGAGTGCGATACATGCATACACAAATACATGATCTATACCTATTTTGAATTTTGGACCTTCCCTCTACTCATGTCATGAAGACATTAGGGGCATCCAGTTCTTTGATTTTGATACACATAGGTTATATGGTTTGGTGATCATTTTTCATTATCATGTTTGAGCTTACACATGTACTTACATATGCATTTATCCTTGATTATATCTTACACATGGTACTTGATATGCTATACACTTCACATTTTTTCTTAACACATTTGATTCATGGGCTACTATGACATGTTTATGTTAGTTACTTATGCTTTAATTTATGCACTTCCTTGAGTGTCTTACCTTGCTATTATATTCCTTATTCAAGCATTTGAATATGCTCCTTTGCTTACAATCCTTGTGCTTATATATGGTTTATATCAAATTTTGAATATATCATTATTTATTATTGTGACATTTGAATATGTCATCCTTGATTTTATGGACATCTAACTAGGTCATGTACCTTCAATTGTGTGGCATTTTAACATGCCCCTTGTTTGTGGTCTCCTTGAACCATTGCCTTTTGACTTGATTTTGAGTGCTCTTGTGTGTGTGTTTATTTGATTTTTGAGCTTGTATTATTACTATCTAGACATTACCATGATCTTTATCATGCATCATAGGCCTTCATGTCATCACATTGATCTATATGCTTCAAATCTATATCTACCTAGATATGTTCCTTTTATATACTACAAGGTTCCATTAATAGATTATATAGTTGTCGTATCCTTTTGAGGAGAGGTAAATACCTAATACTATATTTACCTCACCTCAAAAGGGGGAAATACTAGTGGTGGAAAGCCATAAAGGCATGTTCTACATAATTGGCATAATTTTTAGATTTAGTGGGGGCATGTTTTTTAAGCATGTTCTCCACACTTATTTAATATTTAACATCCTCAGATTATAGCCAAGGCATGATTTGGAGACATGTTATACACATTATTACTTACATAAATTTTTAGATTTCTACATATATAGTGGAGGCATGCTTTGGAAGCATGTTCTCCACACTTACACAATTTCTGATTTGGCCAAAGCACACAATTATATGATTCAAATTCATAGTTATGGTAAACTTTTATACATTGGTACCATTTTTATGCACTGTTTCAACATGAGACATATCTAAGGTGCATATATACTATGAAATTTGTGCCAATATTACAAAATCCAAATTAGTTTTGTATTTATTGGCTATTTTATGGGCTATTACCACATCATGAACTTTTATATACTAATACCCTGATCAAGCTTTTATGAACTTTATTGAGCTTATCTACTAGACTATTTGGTTTACTTTTTGGTATGGTTGAGGTGATTATATCATTCAATATTACCAAGTTTTTATGTTGGACTTGATTTTATCATCCAGTCTCACTAGGTTATAAGTATCGTTGGGTTACATAGTTGAGCTAATCTCAGCTACCAGGTAGAAACTTACTTTTTCTCTAAGGTTGGGGGTGTGCTTTCCAATATCTCTCTATATCTCTCTATATATCTTTATATATATGTGATTTAAATATTTATCTATATGTGTCCTATTATTAATTTTAGAGCCTTACAATGATATATATTTTTCAAATTAACTTGCATATACAAGGTGGTTACATCAACACACAGGTGTACTCCTAAACCTTACTCTCTTAATTTTGGTCTATTTCAAGTAATTTCAATTATAGATTATATAAATTGATTATATATTATAACATGCTCTTGGTTGTAGGTCAGTCACCATCAAAACACTCAAGTAGGGAACACACAAAGACAAGGTGTATTATACACACCCAGGACACATTATTTTCCTTTAAACTAGTAATATCATTAGTAGATGAAGGGTGGGAATATGTGTATGATATTTATGGATTATATAGCACCTCAATATTTTACATCTATAAAAATCAAACCTTATTTCTTCCTCTCAATTTTAGATCCTTTCCCACTTGTGAAATATTGCATCTACTCTATCTTGTGTCCCTTGACTTATCTCTTAGTCCAACTAGTCTTGTGTTACTAACCTAGGATTTCTATCTTGCCCAAAATTATTAAAATGTACTTATATTCCACCTCTACATGTTTTAATAATGTACTTTTCTTGCTCCATAGACACTAAAATTCAAGATAAACACTAGTGTTGATGCTAGTCCTGACTTGACACAAGTGTTCAATCCCCTAAAGTCATCTATTTTGTAAATGAAATTTATCTTAATGGTCATCATATGTGATTTAATGCAAATTACTTATCTAAAGAGATTGATATAAATATAAGATCAACCTTCATTCATTACTCACCTAGCACAAACCAAGGAAACCTATCAAAAACATTCAATCAAGCACTCAATAAGGTAAATCTTTCTTATTTTATCCTATTTTCATATTAGTCATAAGAACAACACATACACAAGTCTAAAGTATTTAAGGAACATCCTAAAAGATATATTTTCCAACTTACAAGTTATATCATTGTTGTATTTACTATACACATATTATGCAAGCCAACATGTAAGGGAGAACTACATTAGTATATGGCCCTTTTCAAAGTATTGGTTATGTAGGCAACATTCACTGACATAGGCATTTTTGGGATCAAGACAACACCATGTTCCTACTAACCCATTTTTCCCCAAGGCTACCATGAAGATGAATAACTAGGGTTTGATATTTTATGAGGAATAATAGTCCATGACCTATATTTGAATACACCAGAGTGAAGGTGAAGTCAAACATAGAAGCATCCAAGTGGTTGCATCTTTTTCTAATAGGTATTATCTACAAGACACTTATGTTGAACCTAGATAGTAGCGTCAATGTAACCATCTCAGGTTGACGTTAGTGTCTAGATCTCTATAAGAATACAATCCATAATCTAACAAATATTCCATAATCAACTACCAGCATGCTTTCTGCCTATTCTAGATCCAACACTACATTAGCATCAGAACCAAATAATTATATTACTTTGACATTTCCATATATAAATTATTTATACTGTATATAATTAGCCTATTCTCAAAACAAGAAATTTAGTGTATGTTTATATCTGAGTTTAACACCTAATTGGCCTATTATAGATTTGATCATCACCTTTGTGCATTATAATTTCTATATTCTCAACCCTATCTACTAAAGTAGGATCGCCATCTAATTTAGGGTTAAACAAGTATATTCAAGTGCTTTAAGAAATGTGATGCCTTACTTAGTTTACCATAAGTTGGGCTTGACTCTTTCTAAGTAAAAAAGGAAGGTAGTTCAATTGGACAAGTCAGAGGTCAAGGTGGTTGGTGAGTTGTGCCACATTCACATGCAGTTGGCATATAATTTGAGAGTGTAATAGTTCATTGACATTTAGGTTGTTGACATGCTTAATGCATATGGTATGCTTCTCATAAAATATTGGTTCATAACATTAAATGGACACATGGTGATTGATTTATCTTATATGTGGCTCCCATGGCATGACATACCCAATAAAATTAGAATTGAGAGAGAGCCAAAAATATTGATATGATCACTGAGTACAACAATACAAATGAGACCTACATGAGAAATTTTAACTTTGGGATTACATGTTTGAAAGTAAGCAAACCCTCATGAAAACTTGACTAACAACATGTTGTCCATGTAATAAAACTCATAAATTGAATAACTTAAATAACTAGATGAGGAAGATGCACTCTATGCACTTGAAATGCCTTCTTTTCATATTATTTCCCTTGTATACAAGAGTTACAAACAATATGATGCACCTATATATTATGGCAGTTCATTATTTATTTTAGCATTATGGACAACATAAACATATATCAACAAATTATCACCTATTGGTCCAATTAAAAATGACAAATTTTCAAGTTGTTGGGCCAAAAATGTTTCCGCTCTAAGTAGCCCAATGACTACTTCTGCCAGTGAGGACCAAATAATAATATCATTAGAAAGTGAAAAAAGTGTATGTGTGCTTGATGTTGATAAGCTTAATAAGGGTGTGAATGTTTAAGCAACAATTACCTCTTAAATAACACTACAAATAACTAAAGATGATTTGTGGACACTAAAATATTATGGCTCTAAGTCTAAGAGTGGGTGTCGTGTTGGAGTTGAGATCACTACCTATTTAACCCTTTTTGAAATTAAGGATTAATATGAAAGAGGGTATCCTAATCAACTAGGGATCAAGCTACTCTAAAATTAGGACAATTAAGTGAATTTATATTATACTGATATTTTGATGAGATATGTTTAATCTAAGCATATGCCAAATATGGAAAGTACAACATTCAATATTCTAATAATATAATTATAAAGCATAAATTGTACTTAGCTTATACAATGATGTAGAGGTAGATCTAAGTAGTACATGTGTAAGAGTGAATTTTCAAAAGATCTAGATCTAGTCATCAAATTCTAGATATTCACTTTTTATCAACCTAGACACTTGTGTCACCTTGTGGACACTAACATTGATGACATTATCCTAATTTCAAGGTTTTTATTTGGATCATAGTATAAACACTTTTATATAAATTTAACTTGTGCTTATAATATGTCACTGTCACCTTGTAGATTATAATTATGGATTGTGTGTATAGGTTATAGACATCATTATTTTGATCAAAACCCTAGATCTTCTGATTAGGGCATGCCACCTTGAAAAATGGGGGTTACTAGGCTCAACCTCTTTATTAGTGAGCACTACCTATATATCCATATTCTTTGAAGAGGCATTCATACCAATTTAGTTCTTTTATGTGGGAATGTGTATGAACAAAGGTGTAATATACAATATATGAGTGCATGTAGTGATCTAGGTTATAACTTGAAAATTAATTATCATGGGTTATTTTTTTGATGCTCTAGACCTGTAATATGACTATTATTATTATTGGTTCAAAAATAGGAAATAATAAGGTCAAATATTGTGGTTGTGTAATTGATTTTAATTAGTGCATTATAAGCCTGAGAGGTGCTTATTAGATGAATAATGACTGGGTTCTAACCTATATTTATAATACCTCTTTTGAAAATTTTCTCACGGAAGGGTTAATGAAAGAAAATAAGTCAACCCATACATATCGAAAGGTTTGAAAATTTGGGTGTTTGTAAAGTATAGATGCATGTGTTAGAGAAGGGACATTAGTGTTAAGGGTAGTGTCCAAGCCTAAACACAACTGTCTAGGAAGATAGAATGTTGTTGAAGCTCTATAACTAACAGTGAAGGATATATATATATCAGGTTTTAAGCATACTTTGGGCTACAAGTGATCTGGGTAATCATAATATCAAGTTTAGACTATAATATAAGTATTTATCCACTGTGAGATGCTGAATGTGAGCCTTTCAGATGCAAGGTAGGTCAAAAACTAAATGTTAGAGCCATGACTGATATTTTCCAAGTGTACAAGACTAGTTTAACATATAAATTTTGATTCAAGTATCTACCTTTTCCCCCTCTTTAATTTAGTAATATGCAAGGATGAAATTACTAGTTTAAAGGAAAGAATTGTGTATTGTGGTGTGTACACAACACCTTACTTTGGCTTGATCCTTACTTGAATTTGTGTATGTGTACGACCTAAATCAAAGATGATTTTACATGTCTAATTAGTGCATATAATCTAAAAAATGTATAATTTGAAGTATCTTGAAAGAAAAAAGAGTAAAGGAGTATATTGGTGTGTCGATGCAATCATGTTACTCCTTGATATTTCACTTTTATAATCATGCTTCCTAGATGAAGCATTGGAGAGAGGTTCATAATTAAACCTTAGAGATATGAAGATGTGAATTTTAGGGTGATCAAACCCCTAATCTGATATGAGGGTGAGTTGTGCCAAGTCCATTGAGGGCACTGAATCTCAATCGTAAACCTCAAGTGTAAACATAATCTATCAAATCTTGTATGTATCAAATAGTGTAACCATATCAACCTACCATAAATATAAGTAGTGTTAATTCTATCAAGAGTGTTGAATATCAATCACATTAATCAAAGAAACCAACTGGGGTAATAGATAAAATCTTAAATGATGAATCTTGTTAAGGTCATTGCATGAATAACAATATCATTTAAATACCATATCCTTAATTTGGTACATTTATATGGCATATGCACCTAAATTTTTTCTCAAGCTAAAGTAGTTGTCAAAATGTAACCTCTACTTTGTAAACTGCATGTAATATGTATCACAAATCTAAAAAATTTTATCCCAAAATTTTACCAAATGTATAAGATTATGTCCCAAGTGTATATCTGAATCATGTAAACTATATCAAATTCTACCAAGATATCAACTATATGTATGTGGACTCATGTGTCTATGACATGCCCCACCTAATATTCCCCCCTTTTGACGTGAGGGGAATGAAATTTTATATTCACCTTATCTCAAAAGGATAATATAACATAATATATGTGTATCAAACATTTAGTAAATAAGAATGTATTAGTATCATGCTTAAGTAGATGTATTAATGAAGTTCACAATATCAAATCACAACAAGATGTAATATGCATGATATGGATAATTTTAATGTCTAGATGTAACAAGCACAACAAAAAATCAACCACATAGAAGAGTACTTAATGTCATGCAAAGAGGGGTCTAAGGAGACCACAAATAAGGGGAATGTTCAAATGTTGTACACTCAAGGAGGGGCATATTAAAATGTCCACACACTAAATAAATAAACAACACTTAGGACACTATGGACAATAAGCAAGGAACTTGTTCAAATGTTTTACGATCAAGATAATGAATCAAACATTAAGTAAACTTAAGTAATCCATATGAAGAGATGAATTAAGTGATATATAAGAAACTAACATAAGCTTAACATACTAGTCCGTACATATGTATGTTAGTGAAAATGTCCTGTATAATAGCAAATGAAGTAAAATGTGTAAGATAATATCATGAGTATAGGCATGTGTAAATGTTAGTGTATAAGTTCAAGATGATAATGTAAAATGATCATAAAACAATAGAACATATATCAGTCATGATCAATAGAATCAATATTCCCCCAATGTAGTGTGTCACATGGGGAGAAGAAAGGTCCAACATCTTCATTCTCATGTATCATGGATATTTATTACACTAAAGTACCTATGAAACATATTTGTGTATATAAATGATATGTTATCTATTAAAATAAAATAAGTAAAATATGCAAAAGCTAGTAAACATGTGAAATGCTAAATATTTTTTTATTTTCACTTTATTTAAATGTTTTTGTATTTTCTTGAATGTTTGATTTTCTTGAATTTTTGGAATAATTTTTATTTTTTGGATGCTTGATTATATGTGTTTAAATTAATCATATTTATCTTGATCCGTCCATAGACAATGGTAGAGATACATGGCATGTTCTTCTTCTCTCTTTGCTTTATGCTAAGGATCATTATCACCATTGTGTAGTATGTGCACCATTCTTCCCTTGATGGAAAATGAAATGCATTCTTGATTTTGATCTATTTTAGCCTCCATTTGATATAACTAAAACATTCCCAATCTAAATGGGTTTTGAGATATATGAGGCATGACCCAAACTTTTGTTTGGACAACTTTTGGACCACAATCAATTGGTAAGATGATGTATCAAAAGGATTCCTTCTAATCTCTCTTATGATGTAAGTCTTTGATATTATCTAAGTTATGAAAAACACATTATGTTATAAATATTTTATTTTTCATAGAGTCAATATCGTTATGCCATAAATAAACTCCACCCATGAATTATATGATTATTAAATTCTTTTGGCAAGGATGCATTTTGGTTAATATCATTGTACGTGTATCTTTATTTGGTAAATTAGATTTTTTTGTATAGGATGTCCATCTGATATTGATCCAATATTGAGTAAATTTTACAAAGGTTTCATATAAATATTTAGAATGCCTCATATTTGTACATGATCATTGCTTGTAAACTCATCTTTGTTGCATGTACATTAACAAAGTATTTATGCTTTGCATGAGATATATTTAATTATTTGTTATTGTTGAATAATAAACAAACATATTTATACACATCAATATATAGTGATCAAATAAGGTATATTGTTTATGTAATGTTATTTATTTTAGTGGAGAGGTAAGACCTCTAATAAATACAAATTATAGTTTAAAATTTGAAATTTTATATGGTAAATAAGATGATGCATTCTTAAATAGATAACATTATCTTGAATGGAATTGTTATCATGTTCCTTGAAGCTTGACAAATGTTCCAATATAAAATTAAGCATATTTTGTGTATTAAAAGTTTAGAATAAAACATCTTCAAATTGCTTGAAAGTTGCTAAGGAGCCATTAGGTAAATTAAAGAACCAAAATCTTCTCATGTGAGGCTTTTATTGAAAGATTTTAACAATAAATGCCCATATTGATCCCTATGACCAAAAGACTTTACATATTAAATTATATGTTTGGAAGGGTCTTCGTGTCCAAAAAATAAAGGTAGAATGGGCATAATGAAATCTTGCGGATAAGAATATTCAAATACACTTTTTGTAAGAGGTTGATTTGTGATCATGTTATTATAAATATTAACATTACATGATAATATTTGTAAATAAGGATTGGATCTTGACTTTAAATATTTTATATAGCATTCATCATAGAAATAAGATAACTAGTGGGAATTGTTAAAGTTTCCAAATATGTAGTCATTCATTGCAATTTACCGTTGATTTTAAACATAGGAATGATGGATTCTCTTCATTACTAGTAATTGATTTTGAGTGCACATCATTGGAAATTTTAGGAACTGGAAGTAATTGTATATAATATGTAAACTTTAGAACTTTAGCAATGGTACATCATTTCAAAACTTTGGAATCTTTTGTAATGGTATATCATTTAATTTTTGAAATAATCCATAATATCTTTATGAACTTGAAAGAAATTAGCACAATAAAAAAAGTAAGATTAGCCTCAATTTGATCTAATTATCTTATGGTTGGTAGAGGAGAAACTGGTTGAAAATCACCATTTAAGACTATATTATTGCTCATATTATCTGTTTAGATGGTGGAAGCATGGTCCTAGTTAGAGGGATGATAACTATCCCCATTTATAGAATTTAAAGGAAGCCTTATAGAATCTTGGAAGGAGGATTATTCTTGTTTTGAGGTGCTATTTGATTTGACAATATTTTGCATTAATGAAGTTTGTTTATAAAGGTAGATAGTTTTTGCATCATCATCATAAAAAACATCTGTATCATCCTTGGTAAACAAGGAAAAGAAAAGAACAAAGTCTAGTGAAATGTGGAGAGAAAACATCACCTAGGAATAATTAGAGGTCGGGTTCACCAAAATTTTAACCTTTTTTAGAAATAAGGATTAATATGAAATAGAGTAGCCTAATAAATTGAGTAAGCTAATCTAAATGCATGCCAATTAAGTGAAGTTATATTCTATTGATATTTTGTTTAGATATACTAAATCTAAGCATATGCCAAAAATGAAAAGTACAACATTCAACATTCAAATAATAAAAATACAAAGGAGAATTTGTACTTGTCTTATACAATTATGCATAGAAAATATGAGTAATATAGGTGTAGGAGTGGACTCTCTGAAGATCTAGATATTGTTATTAGATTTTGGATATTTTCCTTTTGTCAACCTGGACACTTCTATCACCCTATGGACATTAGTGTCCATGATAATGCCCTTATTTCAATGCTTCTATTTGGATCACAATACAAACTATTTCTATAAATTCCACGTGCTTATTATATGTCACTATCAACTTATAGATTATTAGTCTAGATTATGTGCATAGGTTATCGAATCAGTATTTGATCAAAACCTTATATATTATGATTAGGGCATGCCATGTTTAAAAATGGGGGTTAGTATAATTGAGTGAACTCAAGCTTACCTCAAATACCCCTTTGTCAATGAGTGTTTTTTACATAGCCATATGCTCTGAAGAGGGCCTTAGACCATTGTATTTCTCCCCCTAATGTGGGATTTTGTGTGAACGAAGGTGTAATATGATATATGTGAGTGAATGCAGTGATATATCTTGTAACTTGGAAAATATTTCTCATAGGTTGTTAATTTTATGATTTAGATCTATAATATGACTACTCCTATGATTGATTTGGAAATAGGAAATATTAGGGAATACTAGCTTAGTTGTGTGAATGATTTTTGGTAGTATAGTATAAGCTTGAGAGGCAATTATTATTTAAATAACGAATGGGATTTAACTAATACTTATACCACCTCTTTTGAAATTTTTCTCATGTAAGGGTTAATGAAGGAAAATAGGTCTACCTTTACATATCAAAATATTTTCAAATTTGAGTATTTTTAAGGTACATATACTAGCGTTGGAGTAGGGACACTAGCATCAACCTTAGTGTCCAAGTCTGAACATAATTTTTAAGGAAGATAGAAGGTTGTTTTAGTTTTATAATTGATAGTGAAGGATATATATAAGGTTTTAAGAATACTATCAGCTACAAGTGATTTGGGTAATCATAATACTAGGGATAGATTACAAGATTAGCATTTAGGCATAGTGAGATGGCAAACACGAGCCTTTTAGCTACAAGGTAGGTCAAGAACTAGAGGGTATAGACATTACTGATATTTTCCAAGTGAAAAAGATTAGTTTAATATATAAATCCAAATTTAATTATATTTACTAACCCAAGAGGAAATTCTTATTTAACAACTTTTTTATTACAATTTTATTACACTAATAATGTAGCTGAATATGAAGCATTAATTCATGACCTTAAAATTTTATCTCAAGAGAAAATCAAAGACCCTAAATATGCTAGGTGACTCACATATCTTGGTTAAACTTGTTTTAGGCTCAAATTTCACCCTTGGAGAGGGTTCTTTAGGCTCCCTCCAATTGAGCTACACAATGGGAACAACCCCAAGTTGTGGGTCATCTATGCTAGGGTTAAACCTATAGAAAAGGCCAAATTCCTCTTGATGATCACCTAAACTAATGCAAAATACTGAGAAAAGGGTTATAAAAAGGGTTAAGGGCTCCTAAGAAATCTTAAAGGTGATGTACCAAAGTTAAAATGGACATTCATATGATCTTGAACCCACACTAGATCCGCATAAGACAACTATAGCTCACACAACCTCACAATATTACTGATTGCATAAGTATTTCATGGAAGAGGTTCAGGAAAAACACTAATCTAGACCTACAAAATAGCTTGAAAACATATTAAAAGAGACAAGTAGAAGGACATTGAACTAAGATGATTCTCCTTCACGAATTCATCATACACAAGCATACTAAACACTTATCAAAGGTAAGAGATACACAAAGAGTTAATATTATTGCTTCAAGAGGTAGTTCTTAAAATACTGTAATAGGGTTTAGCCTTATCAAATGAGTACCCTTTTTCAAGAGTCTTAATGATTATCCTTATCCCAAAAAGGAATGAAGTTTCCAAGAGTTAAGAGAACCCTTTCAATGGAGAAGAGAATGGGACATATAGGAGGAGAGGGAGAGAGAAAGAGAGAGGATCCTACCATCTGAGAATTGATAGATGATCTGCTACTATGCTTCAATGAATGATCTACCACCTTTTTGAATAATTAGGACACTGTTCATGGCTTACCAAGTGGAAAAGTCCCCTAAGGCTCTGAGAACACATTGAATGCTCTCATCTACAATTCCCAACGATCAGATCCTTTTCTTTGATCTCCCATGCCATCTCTTACTTGAAGACAAAATCTTCATGTTCATGGATTTGGTAGAATCATGGTTGTGTCTATTTTAGGTGGATGCCTATTGAAGATATGGCCATGTTAAAGGATGAGGAGCCTATCCATAATCATAGATCCACCTTTGCTTTGAAAAGTAAACCTGGGTCTTATTATAGATTGAAAACCAATGTTATTTATTGGTTTTCATATAGTCACTATATCGATGAAGATCCATAGATTGGATAGCTTTGTCTAGACTATATTAGGTTTAAAAGACCTATTTTTTTTGCCTTTGCCCCTATGCAAGTTGAGGACTCATCATATGCATAGATCTTTTCTAAAGAAAAATGAGCACAATCATAGAATAATACTGTGAACCTAGATGATGAACCTTGATGTTACAAATCTTGAAACCAGAGGTCCATATTGAGCTTCAATGGAATCAAAACTTCATTATTGATCATCCTGATTATATTATTGTGTCCTTTTAATTGTATTCAACTGAGCTCTAATGGCAACACATGCCCTTTGAAAATCTTTCTCTAGTTTGACTTTGGCTATGTTCGACCTTTGTTGAAGTTCCTTAGTCTTTCAACTTTTGATCTCACTCATTGATTTTGATCTGAGTTTTGACCTTTACCCTTGGCCATTGATCCTGATCCATATTCTTTTGACTCTTTTGACCTCACTCACATCATTGATCTATTTCTATATGAATAGATGTGAGCCATAGATTTTTAACTAGTCTAACATGGTTAAGACACTTGTCACTCACATATTTGTATTCAAGATTCACTAATCTTTTGACCCAAAACTCAACATCGATCTATTTGGTATGATTGATCACACTCCATTAGATCTTGGGGGCCCACTGATGTCATCCTTGCCCACTCACCATTAGATCCTACCTTAAGTTCTCAAGATCACACCACTTGTCACCAATGTGTTTATGCTGACTATTTGACTCAATGCTCATCATCAATCTTTGATGCATGATCAAATACACTTCATTGGATCTTGGGATCCACTGACATCTAACACATCATCACTCACTGTTAGATTTTCAATATGATTGAATGTGAGCCATTGATCTTGGAGCATTTGAATTCAAATAATTACTTTACGAAGGTCAAAAGTAATTATGTGTGACCATTTAAGGATTCTAAATCCCAATAATTAATTGTCATAGCTTTATATTAACATCCCCATAAACATTTCGTTCTGCAAGTCTAACTTTGAAGCTTTATAACTTGAGATGGACAAGTCATCAAGTTATGAAATTTACAAAGGATGATCCAAGAATGAAGAACTTCAAGTCCATGCCATTATTTAGCTCTGAGAAGCCCCCCAAGTGCATTTATTAAACATGTAACTAGACTAATTTGTCCATTATTATGTGACGTGCTTGTGATAGACTAGTCCTTTGAAGCTTGTGCTTGAACTTTCAAGGCTCAAAAAGAGTATCTAAGACTTGTGAAACCTACCTTTTATCCATAAAGGTCACTACCACCATGAGAACTTATTGATCCTTTTCACTTTACAATCTTAGATCTATATTAAATATTTTTTATTGATCTCCATTAATCAATAATTTTGCTTAGCTGATCACTCCATACCAAGACCTTTAGAACTGATTTAGTGGGAAAATTTTAATAGGTAGGCCAAAATTGGCCAATAGTTTTGGTGACATCCAAGGGATGCATGCCTTTAATACAAGAGACTGGTGGCCTTAAACCAATCCATTGGGCATGGGGTCTCAAGATTTTTTCTCAACTAATCTTGAAAATGATACAAGTTTGCCCCTATTTGGAACCTCTCTTGAAACAATAAGGGCAAAAGTAATAAAACAAGAAAGTGCTCGAAGCACTTAAATAAAGGGAGACATAAAACATAAAGGAAATGTACATGAGACACTTTGAGGAAAGTATAAATAATTATTCTAACATGTACAATATGCTACCATGGTTGTAATTCTTTTAATAATAAGGTTTTAAATGAATGCCATTGAATAATATGGGTAATACCTCTCCATCCAGTTGGGCAAGCTAAAAAACATTATGCTATTTACATCCATGGATAAAATAAGGACCACTCCACAAGCTATCAAACTTGGTATGGTTGCTTAGTTTGGCCTTTTTTGAGTCTTATTTAAGGACTAAGTCCCCTTCCTTGAAGTCCCTTGATGTATCTCTCTTATTAAAGGCCCTTTTGAGTTGAGCTTGATGTGAATCTAATGTCTTCATTACAAGGTCCCTAGTATTTTCAAGCTCCGTGAGTTTTATCATCCTTACATTCATCAAACCTTTCTCCATCAACTCAAGTTGATGGGCTAACTCCAAGGTAGGTAGCTCAAGATAAATGGGAAATTTGACTTCCCTTCCATAAATAAGGACATACAGAGAATTTCCAATGGTAGCTTTGGGAGTCACCCTATTAGGCTATAGGGATATCCTTAGTTTTGCATGCCATGTTCTTTGATTCTCTTCCATGGTCCTCTTGATAATTCTTAGCAAGTTCTTGTTTTTGGACTCTACCAATCCATTACCTTGAGGGTAGTAATTAGAATATGTGTTAAGGTATATGCCTAGCTTAAGTTCCCATTCACTTATCTTCATACCAATAAATTCTAAGTTATTATCTAAAATTATAGGAGCTGGGACACCAAACCTGGTCACTATGTTGTCATACAAGTCCAACACCATTATCTCATTGGCTTCTTTCAAGGTAATTGCTTTGACCCACCTGATAAAATAGTTAGTTGTAGTGAGCACCCATTTATGCCTTGCACTTGAAGGTGGATTGGTCATCCCTATGAAGTCTAACCCCCATTGCATGAAGGGTTGCTCCACCTGGATTGGGTTGAGTCGAAGAGCTATCAATCTCTACTTTCTTATAAATAGAGCACATTTTTGACATTTTTTGACCCATGCATAGGCATATTTGAAAAGGTTGGGCCAATAATAACCAGCTCTCATTACCTTTGTTGTTGTTGTTCTTAGAGCAAAATGGCCTCCTACAGATCCATCATGAAACTGATCTAAGAGATTTATTACTTGATTATCATTAATTCACATAATAATTAACCCATTGAGGTCCCTTATAAAAATAACATAATAAACTAATGCATAAGGTATGGATTTAAGCTTTAAATACCTTATTTTTGCTCTGTCCAAACCTTGGGGGCATTCTCCTATCAGCAAAAAAAGTGTCATGTCCTAGATCTAATTGTTGTGAGGTGGAAGTGCACCTAATTGTGATCTATCTTATGTCACCAAAACAAATTATTTGTCTTCTTGGAGATCATCCACCATATGATCACACAAGCCTTTGGCTCTTATCAACTTATTGACTTTTATCTCCACATCATACTCCATGACCTTGGTAATCTATCCCACTCTTTTATCATTCAAGTCTTTGTTAAGGAGGAAGTCCCTAACTCCAGGGTGAACACCTAAAGATGAACCTTGTTATTTGAAAGCATTAACCTAAACTTTTTGTGGTTCTTTAAAGGTGCAAGAACCTATTTTTATATAAATGTGCACCTCACCTCATATTCCTCTAGCCCTTGACTAAAAAAGCAATTGGCTACTCAAGTCCACCATTCTTCTACAACAACATAACTGATATATTGCCAATATTATTAAAGGTGTACAATATGAAATCCTTTGAGAAAATAAGATTCATGAGCGAGGGTGCTTGGGTAATGGCTTGCTTAATGGCCTCAACTGTTGCTTTTACCTTCATTTGGCCAAGCAAACACTTGGAGCTTCTTCAACATGGTGGTGATGGGTTTGACCAGGTTTTCAAAACCAAGTATAAGCCTTCTCACAAAGTTTATTTTCCCAAGGAATCTCTAGATTCCTTTCTTGTGCTTAGGTAAAGAGATTGCTAAGATAAAAATTATTCTATCAGGGTCAATGGATGCCCTCCTTTGAAATAATATAACCCAAAATTTTGCCTTCATGAAGAATAAACACACATTTATTGGGGTTTAAAGATATCCCATACTCTATGCATCTTTCAAAGATCAACCTTAGATGATCTAAGGTGTTCACTAGCTTTCTTGGAGAAAACTATGATGTCATCTAAGTAGACCAATACCATCTAATTTAGAAACCCTTGGAAAGCCATTTCCATTGCTCTCTAAAAGGGTTCCCCATCATTTGAAAATCTAAAAGGCATCTTTTGGTAAGCATATGTGTCCCACTTGTTGGTGAAGGTAGTCTTATAATGATCTTCTTTTCTTACTAACACTTGGTTGTGTCCTAAATATCCATCTAATAGAGAGAAGCATTCTGAACCAACAACTATTTGAAGTAGTTGCTCCATGAATGGCAACGGATAATGATCTTTCAAAGACACCCTATTTAGGTCCCTGAAGTCAACACACAATTTAATCTCCCCACTCTTCTTCCTTATAGGTACCAAATTGGATACCCATGAGGAGTGCTTAATGGGAAAGATGATCTTGGATTCAATTAATTTGGTTAATTCTTTCCTCATAAGCTCTTTAATTTTAGGGTTTATAGGCCTTTGCTTCTACTGATAGGCGTAGCATTAACCTCTAGTTCTATAGTGTGTTGGGCCAGCTTGGGACCAAAGCCTCTCAGATCACTATATTTCTAAGAAAATATGTTTGCATATTCTTTACAAAGTTTTATGAAAGCATGCCTTTCAACTCTAGTGCTTACCTTCCCAATCTTGAGGAGCTTGTCTATGAAGATAATGAATCTTTCATAGTTTTCTTCATTGGTTAA
This sequence comes from Torreya grandis, assembly GCA_037957365.1. Classification (NCBI taxonomy): domain Eukaryota; kingdom Viridiplantae; phylum Streptophyta; class Pinopsida; order Cupressales; family Taxaceae; genus Torreya; species Torreya grandis. The sequence goes on from JARHVA010002692.1 coordinate 1,162,621, forward strand.
CATCATAGCTTTGTCTTTTCTCATATGATCTCCTTCATGAAAGAGACTTTCAAGGGTGACTAGCCCTTTAGGAAGCTTATTGGATCTCAACCGAGCAATTTGATTTTCATACTAATTTTGAAGCTTCTCTTGGTCTGTGGAGGAGAAATCTGATTCCTGTTGCAAAAAACATGCAATTTATTTATCATTTTTAAAGACTTTCCAATGATTTTTATTATTTGGCACTAAGAGTCTTACTACCAATTTGACATGTGGTTGCACCTTGGTCCTTTTCAATTTATTAGGGATATAAAATTGAGCTCTGATAGCTACTAATCTATCAGCATGTTGATTTTAGCTCCTTGGCATAGCTTGAATGTTGAAAGCTTCAAAATACTCAATTAGGTCTCACACTCTATGTTTTTAAGACTTCATCAAAGGATTCTTGGTGATATTATAGCTTCTAACTTGGTGTACTATCAATTAACTATCTCCATAAGACCCTTATATTCTACTAAATTACAAGAGTAACTAAATTAGAACCTATAACAAGAGAAATACTTGTCATTGGAAGGGGATACCAACATTACACCTGCACCCACTCCATGTTTACTTCTTGAACCATCAAAGAAAAATTTACACAAGCCATTAGGATATTCTTGAGGTCCAATGAGGGATGACATATAATGATCTTCTTCATGTAAGTAGTAGACACCCATGTCCCTCTCTTCAAATCCTTCCAAGGGATTAACCAAATGATTGTCATTCCATAGTTAATCCAAGAATATGTTTGGTATCTCCCCTAGATGAATGTTTAGTTCTTGACCAATTGTAAATTCATCTTCATCAATGATAGTGTAATTGATGTTTATGCTGTCTGACCCATAAGGCTCTATGTGGAATTGTGTAATGGTCTCAACATTGATTGATACTTTGGACCCATATCTTGTTTTGAATAACATGTATGACCAATCTGCTACAAGATAACCTCTAATATTTGTTGTGAATTCTCTGGATAAGCGTAGTGCAAAATGAGGAGGTATATCTAGGATCAACACATCTTGAACCAATGAGACACTAAGACAAGCATGTAGGGTCAATTTGAGGTCTCTGATGATACCAAATGACTTGGTGTAAGAACCATCAAGTTGTAGCACTCCCTTAAACTAGGGCTCATATTTTAGACCAATCTGATTAGCTATGGACTTTGACATTATTGAGGTGCTAAGCCCATTATCTACCAAGTAATTATGTATTAAAAAATTACCAATGATTATTGAAATGTAGAAGGGAGGAGGTTTTACCACCTTACCTTGTTGCCCTTCACTAGGTCCTTTAACTACATTGGTGAGAACCACATTCTACTTGCTTGATGGCTTATTTGTAACTATTGTAACATTAACCCTGGACAAACCTTCTTAGAGAATATCCACCCAACTAGGCATGGAAAACATATCCCACATTGTCACAATCACGTTAGATTTCTTCATCTATTCAACAATGTTGATGGGTGGACCACCAACTTTTATTTACGATTTTGGGGCCACAACTATTGTATGTTGAACTTGTGAGTTTTGGGTAACAAAAGGGTTCCTTTGGTTCTAATTTTTGGGAGGCACTAGGATGTTTGGAGTGGAAATAGGTTCACTTTGTTTTAATAGTGAAGGAGTAATGGTTGGAAGCTCTTTGACCACTTCTTGACTACCATCCATGTTCCTTCTATTGAATCTTGTATTTGATGCCACTAGAATGCATGCCTAGTTAGAACTAACCTCTTGATTCAGTGTAAAGCACTCTTCTTGCTCATAATTCACCATTGTAGCACCCAATTGGCTTGGTTCTTGATCAGGGTTTTGAGCTTGTTGAGGCTCTTTTGGTTTTGTCATCATAGGTACCTCTATGTTTTAAGCCACAAGAACTTAGTTGTACCCATAATTTGTAGCCTGATGGCATTGATCATTGAAAGCTTGAGTGAAATCATTGGTTGGAATAATGAATTTCCAAATAGACTAATTCCAAGGCATGATATCCTTAGCCTCTTGAACAACATTATTTTAAACTAGCACCAAAGTGTTGTAAGTGCTTGCAACATTTAGATTATAATTATTTTGTCTATTATAGTTAGGGTACCCTTGTCCTTGGATTTGACCTTGGCCTTGGCCGTGGAATTGGAAGTTTCCTTTGTAGGGTGGCCTATTTGCTTGATAATATTGTTGTTGAGGTTGATATGAGCCTTGATAAGGCATATTGAAAGCTTACTACCTCTTAACATTTACTAGCTCATTTCCCAAGGACTAAAACATTCTCTTAAGCTCTTGAAAGTTCTTATGCTCTTGGGAATCATTAGATTGACTAATGGAATCCTTTTCTTATTTTTGATGTAGGTACTATAGCTATTGTTGGTGTAGGAAGAATAACATCAAGTGGAGGGATAATAATAAGAGGTGGTCTGATTTCAAGAAATAAAAGCATTGGTGGTCTAGGTGTAAGTTTGCCAGCTTGAACCAGACAATTTTTGCGTTGATGGCCGCCTCATAAGCATTTAGAGATATATTCCCTCCCATAGATTGGATCATAATTGCTATGTCACTATTTAAAGCCTTCAAATAGTAAATGAAGGAAAAGTTAGTGGTTGGTCTATTGGAGACTGGAATTCTATCCCAAGTTTTTTGGAATCTTGTGTTGATGTCTTGCATGACTTCATGAGGAACTCTCTTAATGATAGTTAGTTACTCTATGAGTGATAAATGGTCACTTTTATCCTCAAATATTTTACACAAAGCATCACCTAATTATTCTTATGATTGAATTAAATTATTAGCAATGACTCTATACCAATCTAGGGTTTTTCCTTTGAAAGAGATATCTAATGACCTAATAGCTATATTTTATTTAGTGACATTATGGATATTGAAAAAAATGGATATGTCCATGAGGTGTTCAGAGGGTATTGTAGCTCATTCTCTAGTAAAATAAGGGACACTTTTAAGATCTACTACTAGAATAAGCTCATATTGAGGGAGGTCTAGAGGACTTTGGCCATTAAAAGCCACAAAATCTCTAAGGACTATATTGGCAGTGAAAGGGGCTAACAAATATCTTATTGCAGAGGTAGGTCTTGAAATAGGTTTGGGAGGAAGGTTTCCCTTATAAGGGTGTGTATTATCAAACCTTAGCCTTTTAGCTTAATTTAAAGGAAGTTTAATGAATTCAAAGGGAATACTTATAGAAATTGATCTTGTAGTCACCTTTGACATGATATGTAGTCACTGCTCTAATACCAGAATGTTGAATCTTCTTTTGGAATTACCAGATGCTGTTGCCTAGAAGCTATAACTACTAAAAATTGATCAAACCAACATCAATATTTGACCAATCTCCTTTGTATTGAGTCCCATAGAGTATGCCAAAAATTGTTGTAGGCTCAATTTTCACTCTTACAGAGGGTTCTTCAGGCTCCCTCCAATTGAGCTACACAATGGGAACAAACCCAAGCTTTGGGTCACTTATGATGGGGTTAAAGCTCTAGAAAAGGCTAGCTTCCTTTTGATGATCACCTAAACTAATGCAAAATATTGAGAAAAGGGTTAGAATAAGGGGTTAAGGGCTCTTAAGAAAGCTAAAAGGTGATGATCCAAAGTTAAAATGGACATTCATATAATCTTGAACCCACACTAGATATATGTGAGACAAATATATCTCACACAACCTCATAATATTACTAATTGCATAAGTATTTCATAGAAGAGGTTTAGGTAGACCACTAATCTAGACCTATAAACTATCTTGAAAGCACCTTGAAAGAGGCAAGTAGAAGGACATTGAACTAAGAAGATTCTCCTTAATGAATTCATCATGCACAAGCATACTAAACACTAATCAAAGGCAAGATATAGGCAAAGAGTTAATCATATTGCTTCAAGAGGTAGTTCTTACAATAATTTGATAGGGTTTAGCCTTATCAAATGAGCACCCTTTTGCAAGAGTCTTAATGAGTATCCTTGTCCTAGAAAGGAATGAAAATTCCAAGAGATAAGAGAAACCTTTAAATGGAGAAGAGAATTGAACATATAGGAGGAAAGGGAGAGACAAAGAGAGAGAGAGAGAGAGGAGCTTGCCATCCAAGAATTGATATATGAGCTACCACCATGCTTCAATGAATGGTCTACCACATTTTTTTATCAATCAAGACATTGTTCATGGATTACCATGTGGAGAAGTCACCTAAATATCTAAGAATGTATACATATGCTATCAGCCCCTCCTCCCCCTTTACCTGCTTGAGGTGCACATCTATAATTGATGCTTAGTTGGAGAAGCTATAAAAGATGGCATCAACTGCATTTGTGTGCTCTTAAAGTTTTGGGAATATGTCTTCTACCTCTTCAAGCTTTATAGTTAGTTCCTTTTGTAACACAGTGCATGAATCTTCCTCTTCTTCTTGCACTAGCTCTGCCTTCAACCTTGGGAGCATCTACTCCACTAGAATGCATACTTTGTTAACCTCTGAGAGGTTTGATGTGTCAACACCATCCAAAAGGGATGGTTTGTCTATTTCTATGCACTTGGATAGTTTTTTTAACTTAAACTTCATGGCCTACACTTCATCCTTTGCATCATGTGTGATTTTATTCCATTTCTTCACCCTAACATCATTAATGATGTTTTTTCATGCTAATTCATTATCTATCTAGATGAGTAAATTGGTAGACCTAATTGCGTTCATGGTGTGGCGGTTTAGGATAAAGGAGTCTTGTCTTTCCTCAAGTTTATCCCCACCCAAAATAGCCTTTTGAGGCACGTCAAAATGAGGTTCATCCATATAGCTATCAAATGCAAATGAAAACTATTTGTGTATCCTATTCATGGTAGATTTAGGGGCATGTATTCAAACATGTATAAGTCTTCCTTTGTCCACCCCTTTTGCATCTTTCCCTGAGGCTCAATTAAGTGCCTTCTTCTTTTGTGATGACCAACTCTATGTATTCTTCTTCATCTTCATCAATGCTATTAATTTATTTGGAACTTTCCTCTAAGGTTTTTTCTTCTTGTTCATGTAGGGGTTCTTCTTCAAACTTGTCCCCTTAATCTACTTCTTATTCTCCCTTGGCACTAGTTTCACCCTATTATTTTTACTGGGACTCCATGGTACTCTCTATTTGTTGATTTACTAAGGCACTAACATCATCTTCCTTTTATTCATGCACCCCTTCACTACTTAGACATGCCTATTGTGCAACTTTATCTATTATGCTAGTGGGGGTGCTAAGCACCTTTTTTGTTATTTTCTCTATTGGTTCTACACTTATGGAAACCTCTTTCTCTCCCTTTTTTTTCTTGGACTTTTCTTCTTGAGCCTTCTTTTTCTTGGCCTACCTCCTTTTTGTTAGTGCTAAGGCCTTTTCTTCCTTGTCCTTCCCTTCCTCAACCTAAATCTTCTCAATCTCCTCCTGGGTCATGCCTTTTTACTTCATGGCATCCCTTTTCTTCTTTAGTGCTAGCACTTCCAAAATTTATACTTCACTAATCCCTAGTTTCTTCCATGCCTTTCTCTTTTCCTCCTCAGTTTGTGGAGGTTGTGTGGTAGGTTCTTCGGGTGAGGTGTTAATTATCTTCTCTGCTTCTCCAAGCATGGTGGTAGTGCCACCTTGGAGGGCCTTTTAGACTTCTTCGGTGCTGGGATCCTCTCCCATCTATTCTTCTTAGATAATGTAAACTCTTGTCCCTATTTCTTCTTCTTCCATGTCTTCTCGTGCCTCTTTTGCTTCCATTTCTATTAAGGTTATTGTTAACATCATAATGGGACCCTTCGTCTTCTTTTTATTATCCTTCTTGTTGGGAGAAGCAATCTTTGGCATGAAGGTCACACACTTTTTATTTAGGGTGGAAGGAGTTGCTACTTCATCAAAGGCAATATTTAACCTTAGGTGCTCTTAAATTTCTTCAAGTGTTTCTCCTCATTTTTTTAAGGAGATTTATTTTGTGCTACTGGCACTAGCTTCCCTTCATCTCTGATTTAGAGGGGGAGATCATCATCCTTATCAGAGTTTATGCCCTTCTTTCTTGGATTCATCTCATAATATAACATGTGTATGTGCCCAGGTATTACTTCCTTCTAGAGGGGATGGAGGTCAGTGTGATCTGAGTCTTCCTCCTCATCTTTCATATCTTTTCTTCCTAGGTGCATATACTGGTGCCATAACCTACTTCTTTCCAAATCCATAGAATTAAATGAGGTGTCTAGCTACTGTGTATTGGGGATTTTCCTTAGTGCATCTCTAAAATACTTTGTAGAAAATTCATAAGGGATTTTGAACAAGCCTGAATGGTTGTTGTCTATGAGCACCAGGTGCACTAAACAAAAGTGTTACATTATGGTGAAGGTCATAATTCCAAACATGTTTTAGGTAATCTCCTCATATATGTGCCACTCTATTTCAAATTCCTTTATGTATTGCATGCACCACCCCATCACTTGGATCTTATACTCTAGGAGAAGGAAGTGGGCAGGTGAAGTCCTGATACTTTAGCATCAGGGAGTCTTTATGCACTAAGAAGACCCAAAGATTATCTTCATCACCATTAGGCATGTTGATATCCTCCATGAATATTAAAATTAATATTGACCCCAAACTGAAGGTCTCTCACACTGTATGACACTCAAGTGAGTTCTTTATCATTTTTTCAACAACAAATTTAACAACATTGAATTTGATCCTTTGTGCCATGTGATAAGTGAAGCACAAATAGGCTTTGCTGATATCCATCCATCTTCTACTACGGTAAAGCTTGGATCTCATGAGGCATGCCACATCCCTTATGTCAAGTCCCTTATATCTTTTATTGGGAATGTGAAGCCTCCTTAGTAGTACCCAAGGAGTTTCACAACCCTTTTTACTTTAATGTCATTTTCCATCATCTAATGAATGTCTAAGCAAAAGTTTGGGAACCCAATGATTTTTCCAATTAGGCATGCTAATATATACATGCACCTTCATACAAGGTAAAAATGATCCCTATGGATGTGGGAAAGGAGCAATTACACAAGTTCCTCTAGCTTACCAAAACATGGCAACTCATAGAGTTGAGTTACACCAGTGGTCACAAGTTTGTCTTGAATGGAGATGTCAAACAATTCTACACCTACCTCTATCTTTTTTGATATGTCTATGATCCAATCTTGCACTAGCTCTTGTGCATTTCTTGGGGTATGGTGGTTGTATTCTTTTAGTCTATAGGTGTATGTGAAAGATGCCTAATTCTCCCCCATTAAGACCTTAAGGGGAAACTGTATCTGCTTATATGACATCTTTGTGAGCACCTCAGGGTCAACTATTGTGATGCTAAAGCCTTCCAATGAATGTGAATTATTCTTTGTAGTGGCCATTTATTCCACTTTATGTGCCCTTTTGGCATCCTTCTACATCTATAGAAGACCAAAACTCATATGTTTCTTTCCCATCCTGAACTAGTTAGTGTTGAAGGACAGTCTATAGATTTTGTCAAAGCCTCTAATCTTTCCTGGTGCTTCTCATAATCATGGGTCTACAACTTTGAGTTTGGATTTTGAGCTTCACTCACTATTAATGGTGGCCTTTACATCAATCAAGTTTTCTATTGTCTAGTTTTCTCACAATTCGTGCTTCAAAATCCTCTATTCCAATCTCAAAGGGAACACAATTTCACTCTCTACTCAAACATTCTCTTTTTGCATGTATAGTTGTTTAGGACGCTCTCTGGTAGCTTTTTATTGCTCTTAGCTTTGGTTCAATTTTGCATGTATGGTTTAAACTCACTTAAGATTTATAACCTAAGCCAATCAACCTTTTGATTCTTTATACCTTGATTTTAGCTACCATCTTGATTACATGTGAGTAATAGCATGGTTGCACCTAGATTTCTTAAAATCTACTAAAACTCACAAAATTTATGAAAATCCACTACCACCTACACATTTAATGTGAATCTTTGTGCCTTCACTATCACCTCATTAAATTATTTAAATAATATTTTTGGTGAGGTGATATGTAGTTTAAATGATCACTTCCTACCTAACTTTGGGTGGATGCTAGCTTGTCTTGATGATCTTCCTCTTGTGCTTTGTTCACTTGGGATGAACTTTGCCTTCCTTATGGAAACCTAGGTACAATGCTTTATAAGCACACAAGTTATCCTCCATGGTCCCATTTTTCAATGATACACTTTCATTTCAAACACACTTTCATATCTTGGTTGATTTCTCTGCACTTTCATCACTTGCCTTGGCTTATCCTATCCTATACAAATCCTTTACACTGGTCCTATAGTCATTTACTCTCTAAGTGTCTTACGTACTTAGCATATTATGCACCACTCTCTTATCTTATGCATACTAGCATCATGAACACCTCTCTTCATCACTTGTCACTCAAATTTTCAAAGTTTGGTGAATTTCATATACCCAAAAACTTAGGTGTTTAGCCTTAGGTGCTTATAAATTAACCTTTCTCAACTCACCTAACTGGTATTATGCATGGAAGTGCCAAAATAGTTCTCCTGTGGGCCTAAAAATGCCTCACTTATTCAATCTTGTACCTAAAGATCTTATGTGCCTATTTTCAGAGTCTAGTAACTTTATGCACCCATAACTTAGGTGTCTAGCCTCAGGTGCTAAGAAAGCATCTGTGCTTGACTCACCCAAATGGATTCATAAGTGGAAGTTCCAGAATATTTTATCAATGGGCCTCAAAGTAGCACTTATTTACCCAACATGAAAAATAATGAAAAACATAAGGAAATGTTTGTCTTACACCAAACATTATTCAAGTCAACACAACACAACTGACTTGTGTCTAAAAAGTTAGCGTATGATGGTGAAAGTGCCATACTATTGCCTATAAGGCTTCAATTAGTTACCATTTAGATGCTCATGGAGTATTTCACCTGATAATATGCACAACTTACATGTGCCAGTTTACAATATGTTGTGGATGACATATGAACCCATACAATTAATTTTTATCTTTCTTGGGTGCTTGAGGTACTTAGAGTCATAGAACAAGACCAATGCTCCTTCAATTAGTACATTATTCTTGATATGTTTATCATGCCACAAATTATGGCACACCTTCTCTATCTACTGGCTCTACCTGGGTTAGACACATACCTCATCCAAGCACTCCAAGTCCTCTCGCCTCACACTCAATGATTTTTTGTCATTCAAATAACCAATACATGAAATGTGAAATTATGGCACCATGAATTCTATTGGTAGAACTACCTCAATGCCAAACACCAATTGAAATGGTTCAGCTTTATTCAAGTAGTTCTAGGTTATATGATATGCTCATAGTAAATTGATACTTGATCATCCCAATTATTGTGACCAACATCACATATATTCATGAGGCATGTCCCTAAAATATTTTTGAATGCTTCAACTATGTCATTTGGTTTTGGATGATAAGGCATTATCTTATGGTACATCAACATGTATTCGATCAATAATATCTACATAGTTTCATTAATGAGGTGTGTGCCTCTATTACTAGTCAAAATAATTGGGCACCCATTGTGATTGATTATGTTCTCCCACATGAACCTTATAGTTGTTGTGGTTACGCAATTTTTTTTTGACATTGCCCAACCTACTTGGTGAAATAGCTAGTGGTCACCAAAATATATCTTGTGCTTATATGAATTGCTATGGGAGTGATTGGCCCAACAAAATTAATGGCCCTTTTTTTGAATGGCACCTTAGCAAAAATGGGGATGAGAAGCATCTCATCCTATTGGTTAAGCTTCCCTATGCACCGGCATATGTCACATGCCTTGGTGTAATCTTTTACATCTTAGAATAGACTTAGCCACCACAAGCTTGATTGTAACACCTTGCATGCCATTATGTCTCTAGCATAATGGCCTCTTGATATTCACTTGTGTGCCTCACAAAAAATAGATTCCATTTCATGTTCTAAGATACATCAATGTAAGACTTCATCTCATCTTAGTTAGTACAATCCACCACATATGAGCTGAAAAGGGTTGGTGTGAATTGCAAGCTATTTATTCTCTTTGGTTGTCATAGTCTAGGGTGCAGATCTAGACATTAAAAAAATGATTATCTCTACCAAGTACTCAAGGATGCACTAAACTCTATATATTTTTGCATCTGGCATGTCATCCTCTATCAATGCTACTACATCATCAGAGTCAATGTGAGATAAATGGTCGAGGCCCAAGTTCTATTTTCTAGGCTTGATGACAACTACGAATTGAAATTCTTAAAATAAAACTATCCATCTACAAATGTGCCCATGGATAATGGGTTTATTCACAAGGTATTTAATCACCTCATGGTATATGAATAAGATGAATGGGGTTGCCAACAAATATTGCCTAAATTTTTGTAGGGCAGAAACCATGGCCAACACCTCATGCTCAATTGTTGTATAGTTATACTCTATTTAGATTAATTTTCTACTTGCAAAGGAGATGGGATGATCCATTTTGCCTTTTTTGGGATATGCCATAATAGTGCCAATTACAAGGCTAGATGCATTGACATGAATGTGGAATTGGGTCATCTAGTCAAGAAATTGTAAAATAGGCACACTAGCCAATTTGAGCTTCAGATTTTCAAAGGCATCCTCTTGCATTGTGCCCCAATATAATTGGCCACCCTTGTGAAAGATTTCCTCTAATGGTGCCATAATATTTACATGGCTACTTATAAATTTCTTATAGTATCCATAATAGCCAAGAAAGGTGCAAACATCTTTTTATATTAAAGGGGTTTAGAGATGGATGATTATTACAATCTTCACAGGATCAATGAGTAGACCATCTTTACAGACAATATGCCCAAGCAAGGTTTTAAAGGGTGTTACAAAGATGCACTTATTGAGTTTTAAGGATATTTTTAGCTACCTATACCTTTCAAGCATTAGGTGCAGGTTATCATAATGGTCTTTTACAATCCCATACATAGTCTAGTCATCTAGGTAAACTTGGAGGAACTTGTGGATGAAGTCTTTAATGTAGTGATCACCACTCTGGTGAACATGATTGGCACATTATTGAGTGAAAAGGACATCATGTTATAAGCAAAACAACTCCATTCAGTCATAAAGGTTGTTTTGGGCTTGTCTTCCTCTTCAATCTAGACTTGATGGTATCTAGAGAACCCATCAGTGAAGGTGTAGATCTCACACCCTTTGACATCATCCAAGACTTCATCAGTAAATAGAGTTGAGAAGGGGTCAGTGATGTAGGTAGAATTTAACATTATATAATTAATGCAAATGTGAATGTGCCCATACTTCTTGATGTTAATCACCATGAGTCTCACCAATTCTAATTCTTGCATAGGGTAGATGATGCCTATGGCTAGCACACCATCAATCTTCATCTTGACCTTGGAGCAGAGATTGGGTTTCATTATATAAGGTCACTTATTGATAGGTCTTGTGTTGTCCACTAGATTTATACTCATTTTCCCAAGGGATGGGTGGGTTACCTTCATGTCTCAATAATTTTGAGGGAATAAGTCTTAGAACTCCTTCAGGAGTTCTAAAATTTATACCAACTCCACATCAGACCAATATGAATCCATAGTATCTATCTTTGGTTCTCCTTTTGAGTTGATGTCTACCTTGGTAGTTTTGAATGTTGCATAGTAGGGTTCATTCTTCACCTGAGGTGAATCCTTGACTTATTGAGTTCCCTTAGTTGTTTCTATGTGAAGATGAGTAGGATCTTGTGCATTAGGGTGGCTATCATCTACTTAGTACACTAGCTTATGTTTTCCTATTAAGGTTATCCAACTGTGTGCCTTTCAAGTTGAATCATCCTCTTCACTTGAGTCACTATTAAGTGCTTGTTCTTTAAATAAAATTGGGAGTGCCAACCCTTTTTCCCCAAACATATCTTTGAGGCACTCCTCTAAGTCAAATATTTCCCTATGAATTAATTACAGTGGCTTGATCAATTTTAGGTTTTATGAAGAAAAGAAGAAAGTGTGCATGAGCCTCTCCTTGAGTGCATCCTAGTTCTCTATCTCCAGGTGCATCTCATTGACAACATACCATGATTGCACCCATGTCTTCAAGGTTTTGTAAAAGGCATACACCCATAGGTGCCTTAGGGCATTCTTGTCGTAGATAGTCCATGTTTCTTTACATAAGTGCACATGCACTATAGGGTCAAAATCACCACAGTAAGCATAGATGTCTAGGTCCTCATTGATTTTACCAAATCTAGTACATATGGCTACTTTCACATCTTTCCATATTGGCAAGATAGGGCTTTGCATTGCCCACCAATGAGCACCCATGCTCCTTAAAGTATATACTAGTGTGCCCATTCCATCTATCTACTTTGGGATGCATGATTATAGGTTAGAGACATACTATTCTATAGGATTATTTCCTCCATATCTTGGGATCACTAAAATTTTTCCTTTACTCAAGTAAAACACTCTCTTATCCTTATTTTTGGTGCAAGGGACCCATCTCTTAGGAGTGAAATCAATTTGGACCCAACCAATCCTCATGGGTTTTGGCACCTCCATGTGCACTAAGTGGCATATCTGACGAATGGTCTCATAAGCTTCTTTGACCCATCAGTCACAAGCAATGTTGGTGGTGTCTGAGGTTGAATATACATCTTCCCAAGACATCACTCCTTGGTCATTGGGGTTGAGAGTCTTGGTACCTTACACCATGATGCTATATATATGGTTGATATCATCCTCAAGATCACCACTCCATACATAGGGGGGTCCTTTGTCACTTGAGAGGGGGATCACTACCCTTTCCTTGACATTTTAAAAGGTCATATAACATCTTTTGAAGCACATATTTGTGTTGTTTGCATAACACCATGCCATCCTCAAGAGTGCTAGATAATTATCTTGTTATACCAACTCAATTACCTTGAAGTTAACATGAAACTTGATGACCATGATATCTACAATGATGCTATTCATAATTCTAATGGGTTGCACTCGATCTTATTGGCCATAAAAATCACATAAGGGGAAGGTCCCAAGGCTGGCCTATCCATCTTCTCCCATGAATTCTTAGTCAAGATGTTCACCTTCATGCCTGTGTCTATAAGGACCTCACATATGGACCATCCATCAATGGTGAAATTCACAGGGAGTTCTTGATCATACTCTGTATTATGTGTATGCCTTACTTCTTGTAACCTTTCCATATGTGACATAACAAATTTAACTAGTTTTTCCCCTACATGCTCTAAGAGAATTTTTTTTAATAGGGAGAGAATTCCTTACATTTATAAGAGGCATATGATCTCCATTAGCTCTTGTACCTTAGATTCTTGACCATTTTTATTCTTACAAGAGGTAACAACTTGTGAACATAGGTCTCGTGTCAGTTGGATCTCCCCTTGTAGGTTAAAAATCACACTCAGAGCCTACTATAATACATCTTTCTAATGTACAGGCTCTAGGTAAGGCACAAATTTTGGGCTCAGACCATGTGATGCACTCAGTGTGGCTTTATTCCCCATATTTGAGATGTAACTCAAGCATTGACATAACTAGAGGCTTAGTGGTGAATCCACTACGAGTTGTTGCTTACAACTTAATTGTCTTTGAGTGGTTCAATTGTGTCTTTGGAGTCTAATTCTCCATTTTTAGCTCATGCCTTATCATTCATTCTCCCTTTTTTTCACCAAGCCAATGTTGGGTTAGTTTTTTGTAACCAATGTTGGGTTAATTTTTTTTTACAAGTTGGGGCATTCCTAGACCTTATGTGTTCCTCAAAAATACCCACACATTAGATTTGTAGGTCAGTCACACTAATAATGCTTGGTCAAGCTACACTTATAATATGAGTGTAGTGGGAATCTTCCTCCATCACATCCTATAGCTCACCCTTTGGTGTCTCTTTACATATTATAACCTCCATTCTATTTGGCATAACCCTCATTTCCTTAGGTTGCCTACCCTTTGACTTCCATAGTTTCCTTTTATGTGCCTCTCTTCATATTCTTGTGCATTTCATTGATCACTCGATAGTTAGTCTGGTATGAGTGTAAGCATCACACAACCAATAATATATGGTTGTGTTAACCTAAATAGCACATTGTAACTAAGGGAAGTTAAAAACATCATGCACCTCATAATAGACCTCATAACTTAGAAGCAATGTATGCACATTCCTTCGAGGGTAATCATTCTTGTTATGGCCTTCCATCTCATAGTCATTACACCAAAACCCATTTTGAGCATCTTAAAAAAAACTAGAGGTCAGATTTTGAACTTGGGAGGCCATAGAAGAAATTTATGCCTCCATAAATGGGTTGATTCTAGTATCAGTACTTCTAACTACATCAGCTCTGAGCATGGATTCAATCACTTCACGATGGCTTGTAAATGTCTTCATGGATAATATTTTTATAAATGGTACTAGTAATCTTCCAACAAACCATTATGCATGATAGGAAGGGTGAATGTCACAAAGAAGCTTGGAGAGAAGAGTTTGAACCTAACATCATATAGGCATACACTCTCTAATATTCCTTTGTTAATTTCCTTGAGTGCAGTGATGCCCTATTATTAAAACTTGAATATATCAAGTTCCTTCAAAAATACTTCCTTCAATGTGTTGTAGTCAATCATAACTTGGTTAGGATCAAATTTCCTATATCAGGTATGAGCACGATCAAGCAGAGTTATCATGAACTAGGTTGCCTTTCACTCTGATTGGGTTATACCCCAAGTGCACCATTGTAGCTCACATTTTAGCACAAGCTCTATGGCATTTTCCATGCCATGATATTATGGCAAGTGCATGGCCATCTTGTAATATATTTGATTCAAGGGGGGCATTGGTATCTAAGGCACTTACCCCCTGTTACTTATCTTGGTGGTTATCCTTCAAATCCTCTAGTTATTGGGTTTCATGTTGGCCCCATTGTTATTATTGGCACCATTGAAGTCGATGGCATGGTACTACTCACTTGTGGCACCAGGCCACTTCTTGTGGGCTATTGCCTAGTTTGTGTAGTTGACATTATATGAACTAGAATGATTGCACTCATGTTATGTGTTATCGAACTAGCACCCAAATGTATATAGGTATTCTCACTTAACTCTTAGTAATGAACATGTTCAATCATAAAATTATAGTCTAAGACTTAAAAATGGTTAAAGTTTATGTTGACAATGGGTCTTGTTATCATTCTTCTTTATTCCTATGGAGGATCCAATCTATGAGCTTGCACTATAGGTTTAAAGGGGCTAGGTACATTCAACACATCTTTAATGGTCAAATTATATAGAAACCCAGAGCACTCTACACCTATCAACTATTGAGCTCAATTTATGGCTTCATTGTTTCTCTCCTCTTGATGCTATTGTGATTCAAGAGATCTTTCCCCATCCCCTCCCTACTTGCTATAGGTTCTCTCAACACATATATTTTAGATATTCTATCAGCCTGTGCCTTCTATTGCTATAGTTCTATTGCCTGAGCTTTTAGGTGTTAATTTGCTCATCCCCTTATATTGCATTTCACCTACATATCCCCTTCTTCCTCATTGCATTGATCATATGAAAAAGGACTTTAGCCTTCCATTATCATAGTTTCAAATACATAATCTACCAAAAGTTTCTTAAACTCTATGCCAAACTCTTTCACAAATGTGCCTTTGGTCTTATAAAAAAACTAATACTCTACTTCTTTAGGGCATGAATATGTCAACACTATGAACTCAATCATGTAACTATTCAACGCTCCTTACCACCATTTATCTATAGCTCTAGTCCAAGTGGCATCAAGGTTCTCAAGATTTTCTAAGCACTAATTCATCCACTTAAGGTGCTATCCATAAATTCATATTCTATGGGTCACATAAGCATCTAATAATCGATACACATGCTCAGGTAGTTCATAAAAGAAGACTTCATATAGAGCATCATACAAGTTATTCTAGACCCACTTCCTTGGATTTTATCCTTTATAGGATGGATGCTTTAGTGCAAATTTGTATTTTACCTATTGTAACTAACATTTTATGTTCTTGAGGGAGAATTAGAGCATTATTCTATCACACCATTGTAACAACAAAATTCAACGTGGGTCTTGATAATAAAACCAAAATGGTGTAGTTTATTTGGGGTATCAATTTATTTATTCATAGGGTTTAGGCACTTATCTAGTTGTCCAAGTTAGTTCTAGGCTCGTTAAAACTAGGCATAAACATAGTATAATATTGTAGCACTCAAAATTTGGCACTCAACTATGATGACATCAATTCACATAGGGTGCAAGCATTATATGCTCACCTGAAGTGCAATAGAGAAAGAATTGGGGCTCATATTGGGCTAGTTATCCCATGGTAGAATTCATCACATGTAGGACTTGGTGAAAAGAAAGAAGGATTTTGGTGGATTCATGGGCACAAGCCTTTTTGGGCTAAGACTGATGATCTATAAGCACAAAACTATTCAAGGAACTCATTCTATACATAAGGGTGTAATTCTTTATCGGGTTGGTCCTATAACCTCAAGGGCACAATTTTATTTGTCACTAAACTTAGTGCCATTTGGTTACTCTAAGGGGTCAAGGGGATGATTTCATTGAAAGGCTCATTCTAGACTTGTGCATCTAGTTGGGGTACCAAAATTTTGGCATATGACCTTATCTACACTTAGTCTATTTCATAGAATATGTCGATGTCATCTATTACATAGGGATGCCATTAACGATTTAGACTAGAGCTTTACTACAACCTAACATTCATATTTTGAAATCATACTATTATAGCTATTGCATTTAATTTGCATTCAAAGAACATTACCATAACCAAATAAACCAGATCAAACTCAATTAGGTATAATTCCATCCTTCATTAAAAAAATTCCAAGTAATAGAGTACATGATAAGTGTATCAGCATAAATGCTTATCTAACTAACAACCTAGAGGCTCACATGCGATCTTAGGTACTATAACATGGATCCTCAAAGGCATCCATACTAGTATTAATTTTTAATGGTAGTTGAATTACTATATCTAAAACCAATTATGTATGGTTTCTCTACATCAAATTGCCTCTCCTCATTCTCTATTTGAGCTCAAATTTATTGCACATAGGAACATCTTCATACCAAAGATGAGAACACACAATGGGTGCTGAGTTAGAGCTTTGGTTGATCATTCCATTGGCTCCATCACCTTGCACCCTTCATGTTATGATCACCATGTATAGCCACTCATGAAGATGCCCTAAAATTTTAGGCACCTATTAACCCCCTGCCAGCTAGTGTAAGACATGCATTGATTCCTCTAATTAGCATAAAAGATACCAATGTGGTAATCATACCAAGTGATTGCCTCATGCTGAGATGTGTGTCAAGTTATCACATATCCATACTTAGCTAAAATAGGGGCCCAAAAAAAGTGCATTGTAATATACATGGATGATATAACCATCTTTTCCAAGAACTAGGAAGATCACGTGAGATTTGAGAATGGTGCTACAAAAGTGTAGAGAGTATGACATCTCCCCAAACCTGAAAAATTGTATATTTTGTGTTATCAAAGTAAAATTACTAGGTTACATAATTTATAAAAGATGTATCTCCATAGACCCAGATGGAGTGGAGGCAATTCTAAAAATTCCATCACCTAGTAGTTGAAAAAATCTAAAATCATTTTTTCGCAAGATAAATTTTATGCACAAATTCATCTTTGGTTTCATCAAAATAGTCAGACTACTAAATAACATTCTAAACAAGGATGCTCAGATGAAGTTCACTATTAAAGTACAAGAATATTTTGTTGAAATCAAGAAATATGTTGTAAATACTTTAGTGATGATAAGTCTTTAATATTGAATAAATATCTATTATATTTCCACTACCTCCATTGTAATCTATTGTTTAGGGACTGGAAGGGCAGTGTGTAGTAGATATGGAATAAGTCATACAAATGATAGTGAAATGCATCAATCTCCCTATAATATATAATTATATGGTAAAACATTAATCTTATTCTAATCCCTAAAATATGTTGTTGCTTACTTAATCTATGTCTAATAGAACTAAATAAATTATGTGTTAAGGTTTTATATCTCTTAGTGAAAGGGCTTATAGAAGGAACGAGAACTAATGAGAAGAGTTCAATTTGATCACAACTCAACCAAAATAAAATATCAAACACAAATAAATGAATAATTTAAAATTATTTGACAAGGAGATTTTTCAAAAAATTATGATAAATGTTTATTTGAATGCCTTTGATACCAAATTTGAGACCTTAAAAAATGATACAAAAAAACTCAAGATTTTAATTCTTCTATTATTGAGAAATTTATTTAAAATTTATGTAAAATGAATGTGTAAGGTGATTGAAGAAGTCATTCTTTATGGCTTGCTTAGAACCATATACAAAATATTTGATATGATAATCTATGTTAATGGGAAAATTAATGAAATAATCAAGATTTGTTTTGATTTAAGGAGAAAATAAAGGAATATTAGAGGTATGAGTCCCTCAAATTATCTGGCATTGACCATATTCACAACTCTAATATTTTTTGATGATGGGAAGATTTTAACCTTTATTGGAAGAACGTGAAGATTTTGTGTATTCCACCTTCCATGTCTTAATTGAATTAGGGTTAAGGTTTGAGATCTTCATTAAAATTAATACCATTTTTTTAAAAAATATTCCTATCTTTGAGCCCCCAAAGTATTTGAGAAGGGTAAGGAAATATATAAAAAACCATTAGATGTGATTGATATAAACAAAAAGTGTGCATAATAAATTTATAAGGGAGGGGGACCAACCTTTATCAATTGACCTTTTGATGTGTTAAAAATATATGCACTTTCCATGTAATGTTGTAACACTTTTTAAATACAAATTGTAATATATATATATATATATATATATATATATATATATATATATATATATATATATATATATATATGTGGATGATCAATTATAGGATATATATGGATGGTTTAGGGGTTTGAATGAGGATATTTACCATAGTTTGATCATGGTTTTACTTGAAAGAAAAAATCCATTGCTCTCGTTAGTTAGAGATAATGTTGCTAACATACTGAGGTATCTAACTACCTCTCTTCTTCCTCCATGGAATGGTTAGAAAGTGCCATTTGGATTTCAATAACATTGGCTGGGGTCAATATTAGGATCCATTATTAATACCTCACAACACACCCCCATATTTGGTCATAATACATCACTGATTTGACTAAGACCCAACCTCTTAGCCATCATAACCCTACACATAAGGATTAAACTCCTAGTACTCCTTTGAATCTCCAAATTTTCTCAATATCACAGAGGATGAGGAAACATGTTATAAATTAGAAACTTAAATGTGTCAACCTCTCATCTGAACATCTAAAGCTAATCATAGACCCTAGTCTATTTAAAGATAAGGTCATTCTCAATATTGAGTAGGAACTCATTAGATGCTTTCATTCCTGACATTATAAGGCTACTGATATATTTAAGTGGGTCCAAAATACATGGGATATTTTTCTTAGATATACTCCATCTTTCCATCATGGGGTAAGTGGTTACATTACCTTTATTTTCAATTTAGTTAAGGATCAATTGATGATTTTGATGGGAGGACCCTAGTTTTGGGGAAATGTTGCTCTCACTACTTCCAAGAAGCATATCAGTTTTGATCTGACCCATGAACATATCCACTCATTGGTGATTTGCGTAAAATTTCCTTACCTACCTATCAAACTATGTGAACCTCAAATTTTTAAAATCATTAGAGGCACTATTGGTATATATCTCAAGACAGACCCAAAAATTACCAATCAAAAGAACATAATTATTGTTTTTATTTGTGGAAATGGACATTTATGATGGATTACTAGATGTTGTCAAGATTGAGGAAAGGAAAAAACACTACGTGATTTTTTTGATTAAAAAAATGTCTACTTTAGATGCTCTTAGTGTTAAACTTACAAATACTTAAAGTCTTTATAACCACACAACAATAGGTTTGATCTAATGTGTGCTCTTAAAAGGTGAACACAATCATGCTTTTGTAATCTAAATAATATCAGATTTAAGGAGGAATGTATTGTTGACATTGATACTATAGTTTCTAATGTGGGATGTTCATGGTGATCATAGAATAAACTAGTTGCTTAGATAAAATATCCTCCTAATGCATGCACAAATATTTTTGATGCTTTTGTTGGGTTGTTTGACACACTAACTTATGCAAGATGATATATCATCTAATATAGGGTATTTTAGGGGCTATTTAAAAAAAAAAAACTAAAATCTTAGATTCAACAATGAACAAATTTTTGAAAAACTATTCACCAAATTTTATTAGAAAGTATCCATAGAATTAGTAAATTCACCCAGATATACATATATTAGTATTAAATTTTATGTTTTTCTTTAAAATTTTCCTATTGTATAAATGTTTGATAGTTTTCAATATAAAAATATTTGCCTACAAATATACACTTATAAAAAAATCTCATTCTTTAAAAAATACCCTGGCTGACTTTACCCTCTCATGAAAGAAGATTTGAAAATCTCCCCAAAGTCTATATCTAATGTGTCATGACATACTGGGTAACCCTTTTGGTCAATGTGTAACTATTCTAATTCAAGGGTCTTGATGGTTTGAAATTTAAATGTTGTTTTAGATTTAACAAAGTAGATTTAAATATAAGTCTTGATAGTCACATTCATGTAGGTTTTAAATGTGTATTTGGAAACAAAGACAAACACACATATGTTTGATTTTACAAGTAAATAAATTAGCATTTGCAAGTTTTAGTGAATTTAATATGGATGATTTAAATTAAATGTTTATTGCATATATTCAATAGTGAAAACATCGAAATAAATGACATAAATATTGAGATAAACATTAAACCATAAATTATTTTTAGATGTGGTTAAAACCCTAACTTAACAGATTGGTAAAAAAGCCAAAAGATAAGGAGAAAGTGGGAAAAGAAAATTTTGTTGTAATGAAGACAAAGATGAAACTTTTGATTAAATAGATCCCACAAATTAGTCTCTCTCTTAGAGATCATATGCACAAACATGAAAGGAGGTGATGCAATCATATAAGGATAACCTACCTATGAAAGGAATAAACACGACCATAATTTTATTAAAAAAATAATGAAATAAAAATCCACATACTTATATTAATCAGGATATTCATTTTGAATAATAATGTTTGAGTCCATAGTCATTCGGTTACAAATTCAACTACATAACAAAAATACCAAACAAAACAAGGGATGGATTACAATACAAAATCATGAAATTTCATAAAGGTAGAGTGTCTGGTCAAATGTATCCTCCAATAATCAATAAAGAGACAACTCTTCAAATGGATTTGGGCTAGTTATTAATAGAACTTGGGTCAATGGTGGGAAAATATTTTCCCTCCAAAACCACACTTTGAATTTATTTTAAAATTTGAGCTCCACTTTTCTATTTAATACTCCAAATTATGTGCTCCATTTCCATTTTGGATACAAAAGACAAAGATGAGTTAATATTTCCAAGAAAAAAGTCAAAAAAATAATCTAAAAATAAATTGAAACATGCACTTTATCAAACCACTTATAAATTTCCAAGAGAATGCAAACATGTTTTAAACAACACATTCCCAAAAATGTTGGCACCACAATGTCTGAGTTAGAACCAACTTCTCTATGCCGAATACAACTCACAAAATATAGATGCAACATAATAGTTAAGGTTAAAAAACTGATGAGGGGTAAAAAAAATAGTCCCACAGACCATTTTAGGTGTTTTGACCTCCACATGAATAATGCAAAATGAGGGTAAAAAACACACCTCCAAGAAATGGAACAAGATTTTGGAAAAATTCAAAACATTAAAGTTTATTGCTTTGAAACCAATTTTCCAAGATCATAAATGGGACTGAAAATAGAGTAGAGAGTCAAAAGATATTCTAAAAAACCTAACCATGTGTGCGCATTTTCAGGATTTTGACCTTTTTGGGAACAACTGAAACAAAACCATTTTGGTTTTTTTGGGTCCACTAAAAACTAGGCCAAAATGAAGGTCA
Source organism: Torreya grandis (assembly GCA_037957365.1). NCBI lineage: Eukaryota > Viridiplantae > Streptophyta > Pinopsida > Cupressales > Taxaceae > Torreya > Torreya grandis. The sequence continues at coordinate 1,184,684 of JARHVA010002692.1, forward strand.
ATAATGCATTTCTTCTGACAATGCAAAACACAAAAGGTCATTGCCTCAACATGACCTTTTGAACACTGCATACGACATCAAAAACAAAGTTACAATTCAAAAGTTATGATCTAAATTGTGGTCTCTTGTACCTCATAGACCAGTCTAAGCATTTTAGGGTTTTTAGGAATAAGTGGAACCAGAGTTTCTAGACCAATCTAAGATTTTTGAGGCTGTTAAAAACTCACTCTTTTGAGACACAAGATCATGTTTTCAAGAGAAGTACAAAACATGAAAGTTAATTATATTGAAGTCACTTTTTTAACACTATAACTGACATAAAAAATGGAGTTAAGAGTCAAAATTTATGATTAAAAACCTTACTACATGTCCATCTATAGACCAATTCAAGCATTTTAGCCTTTTTGGGAACAAGTGGAATAAGAGTTCCTAGACCAATCTACCTTTTTTGAGGTTTTGAGGCAAAATATTATGTTTTTGGACTAAGTGTAAATAATGATTTTTTTTACATGGACTTAGACTACACAATGAAGGAATTTTTGGACCTAAATATACATGTAAATTGAGATATACCCAAAATAATTCATGCGTATACGAGTGAATAAGAAATATTTTTAAAAGTAATTTGAGTCATGTAGAATTTTTTTATGCTAAGTGTTTAATTTGAATTTTTATCGCACAAAATTGGAATTCTCAACAGAGGGGGTTTTATGCCCCAATTTGTACATAAAATAAGACAACCCTTGGGATAAACTTGAGAGATATGGTTAAGCATACCATAAGCACAAATGAGAGAAAAAAAAACAAAAAGGATGGGTATTATGATTCTGGAGGAATTAGGGCATGTTGTGTAGATAAAAATAAATGATGACTCTACTAAAGATACTATTGATTATTTTGAAATAAGATAAACATGTTTATGAACCCATAATCTATGTTTGAGAAAACATATTAAGCATGAATGGATTCAAGAGCTAAAAATAATGGAATGGATACAAGACCAAATATTATATTATCATTGATGAATGTGTACAAATGAATTCCTTACCACTTCATGGAACCTTTGAGGACTAGTTTCTATAGCTTTGATCATTGAGCTAGTGAATTACACTTGAAAAGACTTACATGGAAATTACTCTGATAGCATCCAATCATGCATATCCTTGCCAAAGATGTCTCTAATCCCACTAAAGGCATTATTATAGTAATTTAGAAATCCATAGATCTGGTAGAGGTTTCCTATATCACCTAGGAATTGATTTTTATGTAAAATGAATTTTTCTCTTTTATTTATTTATTTTTAATGTCTCACTTCTAGGTTGGGGACCACCATGGCAAACAAAAGGAAAAATTATAGATTTTTCACCCTAAATCTTAACCACAACAATTTTTTATAAATAAATTAAAATGTGATTTTTTGTGTTTGGTTTCATGATAATATATTCAAAAATTGAATAATTTATCCCAAATTTTCCAAAAAAAAAAATCCATAACACACATGACAACCCATGCCTTTGACACCAAACTAGTAAGTATAATATTTATCCATAAACTACTCAAATATCTTAAGCACCATAATGTCATAATGACTACCTACATACAAACCTTCACTCCTTATTTCACTAATAAATGAGATACCCACAAGGTAGAAACAAGTGGGAATAGGGTAAAAGAGATAAAATAGGAGGCCAAATCAATGCCCAAAATTGATAAAATAAACAACAAAAGAAAATATAAAATCAAAAATAAAAATCAAGCTATATATAGGAGATTTTTAGGAAAATTCAAGCCTAGAAATAGTGATTGAAGAACTACCCATTGACAAGTGATGGGAATTAATCACCAGCTAGACACCTATGATGGAACACATTCTCACCCAAAATTTCAAAAATTTGGTAGGGACCTAGCCGTAGGGAATTAAATTTTCCATGTTATCCCTTTCTCTCATGATCCTTGTCCCAGAGAAGAACTAAATTTGAGATCCAAAAGGCTTTCACTTTGGCTCACTTGTAAAACCAAAATTTAACAACTCTTTTGTGTTTGTTAAAGTGCAACAAGGATGCATCACACATTTATTCATGCATTATCAAATTTACGAGTCAAGCCTCTATCTTATCATCAATTTATAGATAATCTCTCATAAATCACAAGGTTGAGATTCTTAGGTTCACCAAAAATAAAAGATCTTGTTCGTACACTAGATGATATGAGGATGTGCTAAGGAAATATTTAATTCTAGTCCTATTAGACCACATTGTAAATTTTGAAACATTATGCCAGTCCTTAGGGTTTTTTCTAAGATCTTCTTAATTACACCTAGCGAATTCTAATTTATAGATTCAACTACCCCATTCCCTTGAAAATAATAATTATTAGAGAATTTTAGAATTACTTAATTTTTATATGCCCATTCATTAAATTAAAGAGAAGAAGAGGTAGGACCATTATTACATACAAGAGGAAACAACATTCTAAACTTGGTGATGATGTGATCCTGAAGAAATCCAATCACAATGTTGGTCATGTAATTCTTGAATGCTTGATCCTCAATCCAATAAGTACAATAGTCAATTATCATTAAAATAAACTTGGGTCCCATGGAATAATTTGCATTGATATCTCCAAAAAATTCCAAACCCCATTTTTTTTAAAGGTTAGACCTCAATTACCAGTTATAATGGTATAACAAAGTTATGTTATTTTTACATGGTAACATGGAAAGTATGTTATATTATGATGTTTAAGTGAGCATATTTAAAAACATGTGACTAATAATAACCTTTATAAAAGAATTAATGGATTGTATGACTAGTTGAACCATGGTTGGTTCTATATTTTTTGTGGATGTATTTGAGTACTTCAACCACTTCACCTTTGTTTAGGTATCTCAAATAACTACCTTCATGGTTCTTTCTATATAGTGTGACTGATTTGATAATGAAGTTATTTCCCTTTAGGAATAACAAACTTATCTGAGTAGAGTTTAAGTATCTTGGGCATTAATTACTTAGTATCTAATAGAGTACATCATGATACCAATGATCATCTGTAATGGCTTAAACTATGTATTGATAGAAAATGATTTAGGGATCAACTTCAATCATTGCTTGACTTAAGCCTTTTCATCTCATAATTTTCATGGGATAGATCTCCAAGTAAAATTATTGGAGAATATTCATCCAATTACCTTTTTGTTTTCCCAACTCATTTTTCATTAACATTACTTTTATATCATGGTTTGAATAATGATAAACAATTAGTTGCATATGATGTAAATCCTAAACTTTTTACTATTTTGATTAGAGAAAAATCTTGTTTATCAATTGTTTAATATAAAAAATTATTGGATAACTCATGAAAGACACATGTTTCTCATCTTTGAATTCTTTTCTATGAGTCAGAATCATAGCACTTCAGTGCTTGAAGGTGAAGGAATAAATGTAGAATGGTTTGACTCCTAAAGATTTTCAATCATAACTTTTGAATCCTAACTTAATTTTTTATATTGTTTATGATGTTGGAAAGGTGACTTAGAGGTGATTAAATTACGTAATTTTCACTTCACCCAAAAACATGATCTTATACCTCAAAATTATGAGTTCTTACTAGCCTAAAAAATCCAAGATTGGTCTAGAAACACTTGTTCCACTTGTTCCCAAAAATCTCGAAATGCTTGGATTAGTCTATAGGGTACAAGTGATCAAGTTTAATATCATAACTTTTGAATCGTAGCTATACTTTTTATGTCATTTGAAACATCTAAAAGATGATGTCGAGGCAATGAAATTTTGTGTTTTACATAGTGCTAAAAAATGCCATATTGATCTTAATTTTGTCCTAGTTTTAAGTGGACCCAAAAAACTCGAAATGGTTTTGTTCTACTTGTTCCTGAAAAGGTTAAAAATCTTGAAAAGGTACACATGTGATTAGGCTTTTGACCATATATTTTGACTCACTACTCTATTTTTGATGCCAGTTTAAATTTTGGAAAATTGGTTTTGAAGAAATAAAGTTTCTTGTTTTGAAATTTTCCCAAAATCTTGATCTATTGCCTAGAGGTGTGTTTTTTACCCTCATTTTGCATTATTTTTATGGAGGATAAAAATATTGAAATGGTTTGTGGGTCTATTTTTTGACCTCTCATCAGATTTTTGACCTTAACTATTACATCACATCTCTATTTTTTGATCCCTTTGTGGCATTGAGAATCTGGTTCTAGCCTAGACATTGTGGTCTTAACATTTTTTAGAATGTGTTGTTTAAATTCTAATAGCATTATCTTAGAAAATTTTAAAGTGGTTTGATAAAGTGCATGTTTTTTTTTTTTCAGCTTCTTTTTTGACTCTTTGTTTGTAAATATTAACTTATTTTTGTCTTTTGGTAACCAAAGTGGAAATAGAGTGCAAAATTTAGAGTATTGGATGGAAAAGTGGAGCTCAAATTTTAAAATAAAGTCAATGTGTGGTTTTGGAGGGAACGTATTTTACCTCCATTGACCCAAGTTATATTAATATACAACCTAAATCTATTTGAAGATATGTCTCTTTATTGATTTTTAGAGGAGACATTGGACCAAACATTCCACCTTTATGAATTATCATGCTTTTTTAGTGTAATCTCTCCCTTATTTTGCTTGGAATTGTTGTTATGTTACTAAATTTGTAATTAGATGATTGTGAATCCAAATTTTGTTGTTCAAAATGAATATCCTAATTAATATAAGTATGTGGAGTTTTATTTCATGATCTATACATGAAAATTATGATTGTGTTTATTCCTTTCATAGATAGATTGTCATTAGACACTTACATCATCTCTTTTCATTTTTGTGCATACACTGACTAAGAAAGAGATTGATTTGTGGGATACATAATTACAAAAACTTTTTGCTTTTCCCACTTTCCCCTTCTCTTTTACCTTTTTGACCAATTTTTTAAGATAGGGTTTAAACCATATATAAATCAATCTGTAGTTAAAAGTTTATATCAATTTCTATGTCATTTATTTCCATTTTTTCACTATTAAATATAAGCAATAAACATTTATTTAAATCATCCATATTCACTTCAATAAAACCCACAAATGTTAATTTATTTACTTGGGAAATCAAACATATGCATGTTCATATTTTTTTCCCACTAGGAATTTAAAACCCATATGAATGAGACTATCAAGACTTACATTTACCTCCACTTCATTAAAGTTATAACAATGTTTAAATTTTAAACTAGTAGGCCCATTGAATTGGAATAGTTGCACATTGACTAACTGAGTTTCTCTGTATGTCATGACCTAGTAGATATAGATCTTGGGGAGATTTATAGATATCTTTTCATGAGAGGTTATATGATATCCCTTCCTACATAATTTGGTGTGTCAAATGATCCATCAAAATAATCCAAAACATTAGTGAATACATTGGGAGGATATTTTTTCTCAAAAACTAGTTTATCCTTCGATCCCCCTAAACATCCTAGACTATAAAATATAGTATCAATGTCAGCTATACCTTCTTCCCTAGATCTTACATTGTTCTAGTTATAAGGGCATGTTTATGCTCCACCTTCACAGAGCACACATGCAAATTAGACTTCTTGTTGTGTGGTTAACAATACTTTAAGTGTATGTGAGTTTGGCACTGAAAGCATCTAAATGGGGCATTTTTTTACTCTATGAATTTCATTTAGTGGTTCTCCCTTTGTTCAATCTTGGTAACATCTGTTAATCCATGATAAATGTCCATCTCCATTTAAATAACAACATTTTCTTTATTTTGAATCAAATTTTTTGGGTTTGTTATGAGCTATGTACCAAGAGTGTCTCCAATGATTTTTAAAATTTGAGATTCACATATTTTGATAGGTAGGCAGGGCAACTTGAGACAAATCACTAATGAGTGGATATACTCATGGGTGGGATAAAAAATGACATGTTACCTGGAAGTAATGAGAGCAACATTACGCCAAAATTAGGGTTCTCTCATCGAAATCTTCAATCTATCCTCAGCTAAATTAAAAACAAAGGTAATGTAACCACTTCCCCCTTGATAAAAATATGGAACATACCCCAAAAATGTATCCCATGTATTCTAGACCCACTTGAAAATATCATTATCCTTGTAGTGTTGGGAATGAAATCATCCAATGAGTTCTTTGTCAACATAGAGAATGACCTTATCTTTAAAGATATTAGGGTCTATGACTGGATTCAATTGTTCTAATGAGAGATTGACACATTCATGTTTCCACCTTATAATAATATTTCCTCATCCTCTATTATTTAGAGACAATGTGGAGATCTAAAAGAGTGCTAGGAGTTTGATCCTTATGTGTAGGGTTATGATGCCTAAGATGTTAGGTGTAAGGTAGATCAGGTGATGTGTTATGTCCAAGAATGGGGGTTGCTATGAGGTTTAAATAATGGATCCTAATGTTGACATAAAATAGTGTTATTAAAATATAATTGGTACATTCTGACAGTTTTGTGGAGAAAGAGGCATAGTTAGAGAAGTTGGTATGTCAGCGATATTATCCCTAGCTAATGAGAGTAGTGTAATTTTTCTTCTATGTAAAACCATAATAAAACTATGGTAAATATCCTCATTCAAAACCCTAGACCCTCCATATCTATCCTTATTTGTTCATCCATCACTCATATATATATATATCATTATAATATAATATATTCTTTTATATTATAATATAACTATAGTATAATTTAATAAATATTATATTTTCTATTTAAAAAATATTTAACTATGTATCCTTTAATAAATTTGTTGAAATGTTATGTGATAAGTTCTAGGTATCACAAGTACATATATGTTTAACACATCAAAAGGTCAATTGATAAATGTTGGTCCCCCTTATAAATTTGTTATGCAACTTTTTCTTAATCAATTGAATCTAATGGTTTTGAAGCCTATTATCTCTTTCCTTACCCTTTTTAGTATTTTAAGGTTTCAAAGATAGGAATAATTTAAAAGTTTTCAATATTAATTTTAATGGAGAGCTCAAACCCTAACCCTAATTTAAGCAATGCATTGAAGGTGGAATACACAAAATTATCACATTCTTCCTGTAAAGGCTACAAGCTTCATATCATCAAAAAAATATCAAAATCGTGAAGATGGTCACTACCAAATAATCTAAGGGACTCATACCTATAATATTTCTTTTTTTCTCCTTAGAGCAAAATAATTCATGATTATTCATTATTTTCTTCATTAACATGCATTATCATCTCAAATATTTTGCATGAGTTTCTAAGCAATCCATAAATAATGGCTTATTTAATTACCTTACACATTCATTTTTGATGAATTTTAACTAATTTTTCTCAATGTTGGAAGAATTAAAATCTTGAGAATTTTTTATATCATTTTTTGTGATCTTGGATTTGGTATTAAAGACATTCAAATAAACATTTATCAAAGATTTTTGAAAAATATGTTTTTCAAAGAATTTAACATTGTTCATTTATTTTCATTTTATATTTTATTATGGTTGAGTCATGATCAAATTAAACTCTTTTCATTGGGTTTTATTCCTTGTGGAAGTCCTTTCACTAAGAGATATAAAACCTTAGTGAAGCAATAACATATTTTAGGGATTTGAATAAGATTAATGTATTACCATATCAAATATCTTATAGGGAGATTGATGAATTTAAATGTCATGCATATGACTTATTCCATCTCTCTTACACACTACCATTCCAATCCCTATACAATAGATTACAAAATGTGGAAGAGGTTCGTGTACTTTTATAGGCAATGGAGGCAGTGGAAACACAATAGATAGTTATTCAATAGTCCATTAGCTACTGAATATTTAATGCCCAAGCTACTTAAAATCCACTTAGAGAAGTGTGTTATGATTAAAGAGTATCAATTTCATGATAAAAAAGTCATGCTATACAAAAATAACCATGAAGGCATTTATTTGAGATGCCTAAACAAAGGTCAAGCAATGGAAGTACTCAAAGACTTACATAGAAAATATGGAACCAACCATGGTGAAGATAGTGTTTAATCCCATAAAATACTTTAGGAAGGTTATTATTGATTGCATTTTTTAAATATGCTTAGTTAAACATCAAAATATTCCATATTTTCCAAGTTATTATGCGTAGAGAATGTAACCCTGATATATCATTGTCACTGATTAATAAAGACTGACCTGTTAAAAAATGGGGTTTCAAATATTTTGGTTCTATCAACACAAATTATTCCATATGAATCAAGTTTATTTTAATGATAATTGATTATTTCACCTATTGGATCGAGACTCAGGCATTCAAGAATTTCACAACCAACATTGTGATCAACTTTCTTGAGGAACACATCATCAACAAGTTTGGAATGTCATTATGTAATAATGGTCCTACCTTCTCTTGTCTCTAATTTATTGAATGGGAATATGAAAATTAGGTAATGTTCAAATTATTTTTCAACTATTATTTGCAAGGTAATGGGGTAACTGAATCAATAAATAATAATTTACTAGATGTAATTAAGATCTTGGAAATAACCGTAGGGATTGTCATACTATTTTAAAATTTGCATTTTGGTTTGATAGGACTATAATTAAATCTTCCCTGGGCACATCCCCATATCATGTAGTGTATGACCAATATCCATTATTTATGGTGAAACTAAAAATCTCAACCTTGTAGTTTATGTGAGATTATAAAAAAACTCACAATAAGATAGAGGCTCAACTCTTGAATTAGATATAACTTGACAAAAAGCATGATGCATGCTGCTACACTTTAACAAACACCAAGGAGTTTTTAAACTTTTATTTGACAAGTGAGCCAAATTGAAATCCTTTCAATTCTCAAATTTAAATTTTCTCTAGGACATGGCTTATGAGAGAAAGGGACAACATGGAAAATTTGATGCCTTATGGCTAGGTCCCTACCAAATTTGTAAAGTCCCAACTGAGAATGTTTTCCACCTGAGGTGTTTAACTAGTGAGGAAGTCCCATCACTTGTCAATGGGAAGCTCTTCAAGCACTAATTTTAAGCTTGAGTTGCCTTAAAAAAATATTATATATAACTTTATTTTTATTTTTGATTTTGTATTTTCTTTCATGTTTTTTTTTCTCACTATTAGTAATTAGTTTAGCCTTGTATTTTGTCACTTTTACCCTAGTCTTACTTGTTTTTGACCTATGGTTACCTCATTGGTTAATGAAATAATGAATAAAGGTTTGTATGTAGGTAGTGAGAAAGGTTTTTATTATTACCTCATTGGTTAATGAAATAAGGAATAAAGGTTTGTATGTATGTAGGCTTGTACCCTAAGTAGTTTGTGGCTAAAGATTCTAATTACTAGCTTGGTTTAAAAGGAATGGTATGTCATGTGCATTCTGTATTTATTTGAGTTTGGACAAGATGGGATAAAATATTCTAATTATGACTATATTCTCTCAAATCCATACATAAAAAAATCACATTTTAATGGTTTCTATGTAACATCTTTACTAGGATCTACTTAGAATAATGTGATTTAAAAAAAAATTCAATCAACTTATTCTTTCATTAGATTTCACCATGAGAATATAATTAGTGATCTGGATATAACAATCTAAGTATGTTAACTATAATATAAAATATATATGTCATTGATCACTATAATTAGATGAAACAACATAACTGAATATGGAAAGTAATTATAAATATCCAACAATTACTCTAACTCATTCTACCACGACTACCCTAGAATCTAGAACCTACAAATCATTCAAATCCAATACACGTGAAGGATCAACTATATACTTTTTAAGATAAGAAACATGGAAGACATTATGCAATAGATTTAGGGCTAGTGGAAATGTAAGCTTATATTCTACAGGATTGACCACTTATAAAACCTCAAAGGGTCCCATATATCTTGGTGAAAGTTTCACTAAATTCCCAAATTTAATAGAGCTCTTCTATAGCTTAACTTGCAAGAATACTTTATCACCTACTAAAAAATAACTATTTATTCTCTTCATATCAACATAAATATTCTTTCTGTCTTTGATCTCAACCAATATCTACTTGATTAATCTGAATTGATCTTTCATTTCTAAAATCATCTCAGATCCAAAGACTACCCTATCTTCTAACTTGTTCACTGATTGGTGTCCTACACCTTGTTCCATACATTGCTTTAAATGGTTTCATCTTCAAAACTAATTGATATAAGTTATTGTAAGCAAAATCAACCAATAAAAGATAATCTTCCCATTTATGCTACTGATCCATGTAATAGATATGAAGAATATCCTCCAATACTTGATTAAATCACTCAGTCTGATCATTAGTCTCTAGGTGATATGCAATGCTAAAGTTTAATTATGTACCCAATGTCGAATTCAAAGTTACCTAGAATATAGAAGTCATCTTTGGATCATGATCCAAAATGATCTTCTCTAGAAATCCATGCAACTAATATACTTCCTTTACAAACCTCTTTACAAGAGTAGGTTTATCATCTATCAAATTTCCTGGTATAAAATGAGCCACCTTAGTTAGTTAATCAAATACAACTAAGATCATGTCATGCCTATTTTTTGACAATGGTTACCTTGGAAAAAATACATATTGATCACCTACCACTTTTATTTTGGTATATCATGTGGATATAACAATATAGTTAGATGCACATGTTTAACTTTCACTTGCTGACATTCTACCATAAGATTGTTACTCTTAGATGTCTTGAATATGGGTATTGTGCAATTTTTTTAGCACTATACTCCTCAAATTCTCCTGATATGGCACATACATCATTCCATTGTATCATAGAAGACCACCATTCTCTAATATGAATCCTTTATACCTAGGATTTTGAATATTTTCAGTTAATGCTTTCTTAACTTGATCATAGAATTCATCTCCTTGTGATAATTTGATCACTCAATTCTTGAAAGTACACTTGATAATATCCATGATTGATATGTATCTTCTATGACTTAGGGCATACAATACACTATTTTACTTCCCTTTTATATAGTTTATATTGAAATCAAAGTCAGACAATAACTCTAACTAGTGTCTTTAATGAGCATTCATATTTAGTTGGGTAAAGATGTATTTGAGTCCCAAGTTATCTATCTTGAGATCAAATGGTTTTCCTAATAAATATGCCACCAAACTTATAAAATATACATATTTGCTACAATTTCTAGGTCATGAGGGGCATAGTTTACCTCTTAAGGATTCAATTTGAATAATTCTTAGGATTCCACTGCACCATCTTGCATAAGGACTCCTCATATTACATCCCTAGATGCATTTATGATCACTAAAAATTGACCATGGGATCATGAACTCTTAGCTTTGGTGTTGAAGTAAGCCTCTTTTTCAATTCTTGAAAATTTACTTCACACTTATCTGACTGGAAAAAACTTTGGTTCTTCCATTACAAAGAGGTAATTGAATTAGATATCTTAGAAATTTTTTAAACAAACTTCCTATAACAGGCCACTAATCCTATGAAATTTCTTACCTCATGCACATTCTTTGGTGTTGGCCATTCCATAATGGCTCATATCTTTACTGTATCTACTAAAATGCCATCTATAGAGATAATATGTCCTAAATATTTCACTCTTTCCTTAAAAAATGATACTTAGATAATTTACCATACAAATTATGCTTCCAAAACCATTGAAAAACCAATTCTAGATGTTGAAAATGGTTCTCTTCATTTTTAGAGTATATAATAATGTCATCAAGAATGACCAAAATAAACTGATATAGATAATCTTTGAACACACTATTCATGAGATTCATGAATGCTACTAGAGCATTTATAAATCCAAATGGTAAAAATGTGAACTTATATTACCCATAATGAATTCTAAATGCTATCTTTGGAATATCTTCATCACTTATCCTTAGTTGATAGTATCCTGATCTAAGATCAATCGTAGAAAATACCATTGATCCTCAGATTTGATCAAAAAGATTATATATACGAGGTAGTGGATACTTATTTTTGATAGTTAACTTATTCAACATTCTATATTCTATGCAAAGCCTAAGAGTACCATCCTTATTCTTGACAAAGACAACTGGTGCACCCCATGGTGACACACTTGGCCTAACCAACCCCTTTGATAACAATTCCTAGAGTTTAGCCTTTAATTCAACCAATTAAGTGGTTGCCATCCTATATGTGTCTTTAGAATGTGATTCTAATCGAGGTATGGCATTGATAGAGAAATCAAAATCTCATTTAAGAGGTAAACTTAGTAACTCTTCCAAAAACACATCATGATAATTCCTAAGAAATGGATAATCTTCTAGGGATGGTTCCTTAGATTAATCCATTTTATTTATCTTGATGATAAGATCTTGGCACCCTTTTCCTTAAGCCTTTTTGAGTTGCATTTTAGAAATATTCTTAGGCCTCAACTCTCTCTTCTCGCCTTGAATTTGTGTAAAATTTCCAAAATCATCTAGATACTCAACCTTCTTCAGATAATAATCAAACTTAGATTTATGTTTTACAATCCAGTTGACTCCTAGAATCACAACAAATGACCCTAGTGGTGATACATAAAGATCCATTACTATTATGAATTTAGGCAACTTAATATCTACTTAAACTAGACATTTGTCAATTTTGACTTTTGAATAATTCTCATATTATGCTGACCATGCATTTTCCATCACCCTAAATTTTCTAAATAACTTATTTATAATTATAGGAGCTATAAAACATTCTATAACCCCTGTATCTATCAAAATGGAAACTAGATGTTCAAGCAAAATACCCGACAGTTTTATGGGTGAAAGTTTGAATTCGACTTGCTAATTATCAATTACTGCATGAATACATTGCTAAAAAATTCCTTACTAAGAAATAAAACCTTTTTTCAATGATTTATATTGGGTACACTCATGAGTATAATGGTCACCTCCAAAAATGAAGGAATCTCCAGGTGGTCCCTTCTTATCAACTTGTTGATTTCCCTTGAATCTACGTTTAAAACTATTGCCCAGTTTCTTGTTGCCTGAACCATTGTTGAATCTGGCATTCTAATTTTTTAACTAATTTATGTAGTCTCCAATTCTCTGCTTCTCATTTTTGTTTTTGAAATTTGGTTTATAACTTCCAAACTTCTCAAACTTGTTCCTGACCTAAGTAAGAGATTACAACTTTTATTCTTGGTTGACTTCCTTCTCAAAGACTTGGTCCATGGTAAATGGTCCATGAAAGTCCACATCTCTAATAATTTGGGGTTTTGTTGTCCCCAAAGACTGCCACTCAGTTTTGGGATAACATATGAACTATTTTTGGTCTTACAAGCCAAAAACCCTCTCTTCTCTTCTAAAAAATTATTATGAGCCTTGAAATTCTCCATTTTTCAAACTTTTTTAGCTAAGGGACCCTGTAAATGATTTCTATGGACTCATAACTACAGACTCCACAAACTAGTTTCTATAGATTCAACATGCTTGAAATTCAAAGGTTCAATAGGTTCAATGGCTTTAGTGGGTAAATTCTCTCAAAAGAGCAAGTTTATAGAACTTAGGCATTTTTAGGATTGGTTCAATGCCTTGATTCCACCAAAAAGGGTTCAATGTCGTCAGTGAGCTTCAAAGAGTCAAAAGCTTTGTCAAAAGTTCATCAAGTTGAATCACTTCACAGTTTAATGGTTCAAAGGAGTGCCTGAAAGGAAAAAGCTTGAGAGTAAAAGCTACCAAGTGTCATCTATCAGGACACATTATAATTTGTTTCCAAGAACTGTGAAATGTGCCACGTGTCCCTTGTAAAACTTAGCAAAAGCTGCCAAGTGTCAACATCTGTAGTTTCTTCCTTGTGTTTCATTATAACTCGATGGAGTACGCCAAGTGTCAACCTCCACAATTTCTTCTATTTTGTTATGAGAGTAAGGACTATGGTGGGCCCTGAGTGAGTTGCTAAAGAGTATCAGAAGCTGCCAAGTGTCATCTACCAGGACTTAGTTTCTAATAAAGTTTCATAGTAGTAGAACGTGCCACGTGTCCCATTTTAGCTCAGTAGAGCATGACAAGTGTCTACATCTATGTTTTAGGTTTCTAAAGTTTCATAGCTTATTTCAATAAGCTTCTCTCAGAGTCTCGTAGAGGGTGCCAAGTGGCAATAGCGGAAGGTTGTAATATGTTTTTATACAAGGTAGTGGAAGATGCCATGTGTTCCATTCTAGCTCAGCAGAGCATGACAAATGTCTACATCCATGTTTCAAGTTTCTAAAGTTTCATAGCTTATTTAAATAAGCTTCTCTCAGAGTCTTGTGGAGGGCACGAAGTGGCAATAATGAAAGGTTGTAATATGTTTTTCTATAAAGCAGCAGAAGACACCATGTGTCCCTTGAAAATCTCGACGAAGCGCAACAAGTGTCAACATCTGCAGTCTCTCCCTTTTTTTGTTTTATAAGGACTATGGTGGGCCCCAAGTGAGTTTCTAAAGAAAGTGGAGTGTGCCAAGTGTCATCATCCATGTGAATCTGAATAAGTCTTGAATGTTTCTATATTATTTCTAAAGCTTAGCAGAAGCTGCCATGTGTCATCTTCTACAGGACTCTCAAAAGGTGTCTAATGCTTCTATAAGTAAGCAGAGGCTACCAAGTGTCCTCACTTGTTTCACAATGAAAAATGGCACATGTCATCTATTTCATAGTGGAAAGTAGCTAAAGCAAGTGGAAAAGACACTAAGGATTGCCAAAGAAGATGATAGGCCCACAGTCATCAAATTCAAGGCAACTAACTAGCTGTTGGCTTTCAAATCATGACAGATCTGAAGACATCAAATTTGCAATAATGAAGTAGCTGTTGATCTTTACAGGCCTAAGTGTGGACCTGAATGCTTTCAAAGGCATTCAAAGACCTTCAAGGTGAAAGGAATAATCATTGAGAGGGAGAACCAAAAGAACCAGAAAGGGGAAAATATAGTTCGAGGGCTCAAATTGTAGCAAAAAGAGGGAAAGGCCAAAATATCTATGTTGTAGTTATTTCAATAGGTGGAACAATATACAAGGTAGATTTTTGAGCCCTTAAACATTAAAGACATGGCCTATTTATCCCCTTGGGAGTAAAGATAAAATGGGCAGCTGCATAGACACCAGATGATCTAGACCCAGGAGAAGACATTTGAGATGAATCAACACGTCATAGTTAAGATAACCGCCTGGTTCCAACATGGCCCCTCTTGATAGAACTGAAAATGCATTCAAGGCATTGAATGCATAGCATGGGCCATTCCATGAACTAAAGTTCCAAGTCTTTCTTGACTGCTATATATTGTAATCTCTTTTATTGTTTGAAGGAGACCTTTTTGATAAAGAAAGCAAAAACTCTGTCCAAATTGAAAGGTGAATACTGAGACTTTGAGATCAGCTTGTTGTTCATATTATTTTATCTAAATGAGAAATCAAGTTACCTACAAACTTTGTGCTATTATAGCTTGTATCATTTTAGGAGATTGTTCTTATGTCTATCTTCTGAATGTGTCCTTGTTTATTTAATCTAACAAGCAAAATTTGTGGAGATATTCAGGAAGGTGTCCTGAAGCCAATTGTAAGAAGACTTTGTGCTACCTACAATTACCTTTAGTGTGTTTATCTTTTTCTATTTTCTATGTAAAGGACCTTGGGATGACTTTGTGCCCTCATTGTTCTTCATATCTCACTCTTTGGGCAGCTGAAGTGGAGACTTTGTGCTATACTTCATTCTACTGGTTACTGCACCCTGTTACCTGTCATTCATCACTAAATGAAAGAACTCTTGCTGTTTCCTGCAAGACCACTTTTGAAAGAAGAGAAGTGCCTTCAGTGTCTTCTCCTAGATTTCTCCTTTATTTTTGAACATCATCTCTAAAAAAAGAGAGATGAATGGTGTTATCCTACCCCTGAATGTTATTGTTAGCTTATATTTATAGTATATAGCTCTTTATATTTACAGGGAACCTCCCCTTGATGAGAGGAGAGATTTGTCTCCTTTTGATGTGATAAAACCACACATCTAGATGACCAATCTCCCTATGCTATGGTTGAAGAGACCTATTTTGTTCATTAGTTAGCTGGTGACAAAATATTCACCCAACAGTTTTTGGTGACTCTACTGGGGATGAATGAGCAGTTTGAAGCCTCAAGCTCTAAGCTAAAGTAGATCCTGCTATTTTCCATTTTTGTTCTACAATTTAGAAACTCCACATTATATTAGAAGCTAGAAAGCTCAAGGTGTTGTTAACCTTGTCTTTGAGTTGGTGTAGCAGAGCAATTTTGATTTGTTTCCTCTACAACCTCACCTTCAATGAACTAGGAGTCTTCCTCCTACCAACACCAGGTCACCCATACAAGGCAAAGCTTCTTTTTATGCCCTTAGTAGAGATTTTCCTATACATACTCCACCCAAATTTTTTATCCCACTTTTACATAATCAAATCATGGCTCAAGGCCCTTGGGGTAACTCTTTTGGTCCACTAAATTTGACCCCACCCTCTACATGAGCTTCCATGTAGTTCAAGGAAGAATTTCCCCAAATTCTTTGGTGATAGGAAAGTTTACCTTGATGAACATATTGTAGCCTTCAACATAGCCTATGGTGTAATTGGAGTGGATTATGAAGACATAACAGTCAGGTTATTTATGGAAACACTATAAGGTGCTGATACAGACTAGTTCTACCACCTACAAGCTCGGTCAGTGACTGAGTGGGACACTCTCAAAGCTAAATTTGAAGCCAGATTCATGTTTGTAGAATATACACATGCCTTGTTGGCCCAACTCACACAGATGAAGAAAGAACCTCATGAACCTATGAGGGATTTCATTTCAAAGTTTGACAAGCTGAGGAACCAGATTCCAACCATTACTCAACTGACACCTAAAAACCTCAAATGCTTCTTCATCAACTCATAATTGCCTAAAGTGAGTTTTTTGATGAGACAGGTTGGTCACATAGACCTTGTTGCTACTCTAGACTTGGCTACTGAGGTAGAAGATGACCTTATCTTGGCTGAAAAGATAAGAAGAGATCCAAACAAAGGTAAATCCTTTTCATCTTTAGAATACCCACCTACAGGCACCACTGATCCAATGGTGCAGAAGCTGGCTAATGAGTTACTTACTCCTAGAAAGTAAATGGCACAAGGGATGTCCTCTGATCCTTCATATAGAGATGTACCAATGAGGACATTCCCTAATCAGTCATACCAAGGCAATGCTGCTAGAAACTAAAGACAAGCAAATCACCTTCCTCTTTCATAGAGGAACCTTGCCCTTGAAGTGACTCTAACCAACTCAGTAGTTGGATATCTTGAAGCTGAATCAAATTTTTCATTCCAGCCTAAGTTGAATTTTGAAGATGACACTAATCTCTTCACTGAGGAAGAAGAAGAATTAGCTAGTGACTCCAACATTGGTTTCTTAAATTATCAGGATGAACCCAGAGGTGAAGGTAATGCAGCTGAGGGATCATATGATGTATTCACCCGATCTAAGAATCAATCAGCTCAACAAGCTGATAGAGAGAAGACATAACAATGACCTCAACCAACAATTTTGATTGTCAAGTGGGGAACCACTCTACCTTTTCAGCCAAAGGACCTAGTGACTACTAAAAAAGTGAGTACCTCAATTGCACCTTCACCTCCATTTTCAAATTCATAGTCTAGTCCTCCCCATCTAAAAAATTAAAAGGATGAACTCCCATCCTCTACTCCTAGCTCATTCTAGACATTTGATATAATTGACCATATAAAGAAAACTAAAATTCAAATGTCTAAATTTTAATTCCTGCAGTCCAACCCTGATCAGTTGGATAAATTGGTTCAATGTGTAAAGAACCAAACCATCCCAGCAAGACAAGAAGCTAAGAAGGTAACCCATGATCCCCCAAAGAACATGTCTATCCCAAACAACCTTGTCATTACTCCTCTTGCTACCCCTGAGAAAATAGAGCATTTTTATGTTTCCCTGTTGATAAATGGTCACAAGCTGAGCAATTACATCATTGATTCTAGAGCCTCAAAAAATGTCATGCCTACCAAAGTGGTAGAATCTCTTGGTCTCATATTGACTAAGACATTTGAGAGATGTTTCTCCATGGAGAATAAACAAGTCCCACTGCTAGGACAAATCAAGGATGCCCAATTTACATTTACAACATTTCTAGATAAGAGAATTAAGATGACTGTCCTGGTGGCTGATGTCCCAACATCATATGGCATCCTTCTTGGGTGAAACTTCTCCAAAGATGTTGGAGGTGAATTGAGCATGGACCTATCCGAAGCAAGGATTCTAGTCAAGGGTGTTATGAAGAGGCTGCTCCCTGAGAAAGAAGCAAAATATGTGGTTACCCAGACCTCGACACTTGAAGCTCAAATTCTATTTAAGTCTTCAGGCATGGATAACTACTTTCTATCCATAGATGAAGTTCATGAGACATCTAATGAAGCCCCTATAGGTGGCAACTTGGAAATGTAGATTTATCAAACAACAAGAGAATTGGTGGAGTACAATACAAATATGGAAGGATCTCCACCTTCGAATGAAGAAGAATCCAAAGAAAAAGTAGTGTCTAAGGAGGTATGGATTCTAGAATTTGATGGTAGCTACTCCTCTACCAGTTTAGGAGCTAGGATTGTGTTGATATCTCCTCAAAGAGATATTTTTCCTTCTTCATATAAGTTATAGTTTAGCAACACCAACAACATAGCTGAGTATGAATGTCTACTACTTGGATTATGGGCTGCATGAGACAAAGGCATCCAACTTCTTCATGCTAAAGGAGATGCTGAACTGGTGGTTTGTCAAGTGAAAAACTTGTACCAAACCAAAAATGAGAGATTGTGCCACTACCACAATCTAGTTTGGGATCAAATTGAAAGCTTTGATGCTTTTAACATCTCTGCCATACCTAGGGAATTCAATGATAGAGATGATGCACTAGCGGTTTTAATAACTCTCTTAGTTCCTCACTCAAACTTCAAAGGAGACAAGTACACTATAGAGCTGGTATTTTGACTGAGTGAACCTGATAATGCTAATCATTGACAGGTATTTAACAATGACCACCAAATCATTGCTTTCCTAGAGCAAAAAGATAGCTTTGAACAACTGCACTTTGAAGGTAGTGAGCCTCAAAATCTTGAATCAACCCCATAATCAAGTGTAGATGCAAGTGAAGAGTTCCTGCAACTCAAAGGGAATAAAATTCCCAAAGGCCTAGTTTCCCTCGAGAAGCAATTTGACAAACATGACAGATTCATCAAATAGTAGCAAATAGATTCAAGCTCTTCCTAGGAGTTTGATCAGATAAATTTAGGTACCAAAGAAGATCCTAAAATGGTGAAGATTGGGAAGTGATGCACTCCTGAAGAGAGATTCAAGTTCACTGCTCTACTCTACCAATACATGGATGTCCTAGCATACTCCTATGATGATCTGAAGTCACTTAGACCTGAAGAAATCCACCATGCCATTCCTCTCAAAAGTGATTTAGTGCTTTATAAGCAAAAATATAGATAGTACAATCTAAAGATATCAAGTACTATTCTGTCTGAGATATAGAAAATGCTGAATGCTAGGATAATCTTCCTAATCCATCATTCTACATGGATTGCAAACATAGTGCCTGTAAGGAAGAAGAATGGTAAAATTTTCCTTTGTGTGGATTTCAAGAATTTGAATCAGTCATCCTTAAAGGATAACTATCCTTTGCCTATCATGAATCAAGTGCTTCAGACAGTGACAGGTTCTGATATGTTATCAATGCTAGATGGCTTCTCAGGGTACAATCAAGTTAAAGTTGGTGAAGTAGACCAGCATAAGACTGCCTTCACCACATCTTAGGGCACCTTTGCCTATAGAAGGATGCCTTTTAGCTTGATAAATGCTGGTGCCACCTTCCAAAGAGCAATGGACCTTGCTTTCAAAGATGAAATAGGTAAGTTCATTGTGGTATACCTTGATGACCTAGCCATCTTTTCCTAGCATCACCCAGATCATTTGTGCCACTTGCAACAAGTGCTAGAAAGTTGCCACCAAAATGGCATTTCTTTAAACCCCAAGAAGTCTATTTTTGAGGTAATAGAAGGGAAACTTCTCAGACACATTGTGTCCAAAGGAGGCATAAAATTTGACTCAGACTGAGTTAAGTCCATCCAGGAGCTTACTCTGCCCATGAGTAAGACTACAGTTCATTCTTTCTTTGGAAAAGTGAACTTTTTACGAAGGTTCATCCCTGAGTTTGTTGAGAAGACTCACCATATTTTAAATATGATGAAGGAAAATGCCACTTTTAGCTAGACTATGAAAGGCAAATTGGCATTCCAAGACATAAAGACAGCTATTACCCATGCCCCAATTCTAGTATATCTAGATTACAACAAGGAATTCACCATATATAGTTATGCTTTCGAACACACACTTTCAGCAATTCTGGTTCAACAGAACCAAGGTGTGGAATCCCCCATTTATTTCATGAGATGTCCTCTCAAATCTCATGAGCTAAAGTACTCAAACATGGAGAAGCATTCTTATGCAATGGTAAAGGTAGTGAAGCATTTCTGCTTTTACATCTTGAATTCACATATTACTGCCTTGGTTCTTGATACCACAGTTAAATCCATATTAACTTAGCAGGAGTTTGAAAATAAAAGAGGTCATTGGATTGTAAAAATCTAGGAGTTTGATCTAGTCATCAAACCAATGAAGCTGGTGCATGGACAAGGCCTATGCTAATTGATTGTTGATAACAAGCCAGGAGGAACAAAGCATGAAGAATTAGAAGAAAAAGACATGCCAATAGTCCTTTTTGTCTCCACTATGAATAAGTGGTATTTAGATATTGCTTATTTCCTTACTTATGGTGAGTGTCCTACTCACCTATCTCATAAAAAAAGGAGGATTGTCAAACTGAAAGCTACCAATTTTGTCTTCAAGGACAATAGCCTATACAAGAGGAGCCTTGATGGAGTATTCCTTCACTGCATGGACAAAGAGCAATAGAACCAACTTCTGAAGTCCTTCTACAATTTGGCCTATGGAGGACATTTCTCTACTCCTATAACTACCCATACAATTCTATGGGCCATGTACTGCTGGCCAACTCTCTTTCAAGATGCATATAAATGGGTAAGGAAATGTGAAATATGTCAGTAGTTTGTTAGAAGACCCAAGTTAGCTGCCCTACCTCTCAAGCCAGTGGTCATAAAGAAACCATTCCAGCAATGGGGAATCAATTTAATTGGTGTTGTAAACCCATCTTCAAGTGCTAGACATGATTATGTCCTCACAGCCACATATTACTTCACCAAGTGGGTGGAAGTAATTCCAACCAAGTGCTACTTCAGAAGTAGTGTGCAATTTCTTAAAGGAGAACATTATTTCCACGTTTGGGGTCCTAACTGAGATTGTCACTGATAATGTAGCTTGTTTCACTTCCCAGGAGATCACTCAATTCTATTTTTACTATGGGATCACCCTCTCCCATTCTTCTAATTACTTTCCACAGGGGAATGGACAAGCTAAATCAAGTAATAAGAAACTAGTGTCTATCATCAAGAAGCTAGTAGATGACAACCAAAAGACATGGCATAAAGCATTGGTTGATGCTCTATGGGCAGATATGATCACACCAAAAAGGGCAATTCATATGTCTCCCTTCCAACTTCTTTATGGGCTCAATGCTAAGATACCAAACACCCTAGAATTGCCAGCATTGAAATTGGCTAAGGCAATTGAAGATCAGACATATGAAAGCTCCATTGATAAGAGGATCATGTGCCTGACTGAACTAGATGAGTAGAGAACTATGGTGCTGGACCAAATTGTTGCCCATCAAAGTCTAGTGAAGAAGCTCTTTGACCAAAAAACAAAGAACCGTGATTTCCAGATTGGAGATCAAGTCCTCCTATGAGATAAGAGGAGTGAACCAAAGGGAATGCATGGAAAGTTTGACTCCCTATGGAGGGGCCCTTTTACTATTCATCAGCTAGATGGTGAAAATAACTTCCTATTGAAATATCAAGATGGCACGCTCTTTTCTTTGCCTCACAATGGGTAGCATCTGAAGCACTTCAATTCTTCAAGTATTAGATAAATTCACCTGTATATATGTATATTTGTATCATCTTTGTTTCTACTTTCCATTGTTCATTTTCATTTTTTGGAACCTTTATTTTGGGTAGCATGACTCCATATCCCAATGGCATACTTTAAGGCACTGGAGATTTTGGTCTCTACTCCCCTTAGTTGTTTCAAAATTTTAACTGAAGGAAGTTTCCCAACTGGAGCTAGCTGTTGTGCCTAAAGTTTGTTACTCAGTTTTGGGACAACACATGAACTATTTTTGGTTTTACAAGCCAAAATCCCTCTCTTCTCTTCTAAAAAATTGTTATGAGCTTTCAAATTCTCTATTTTTCAAATTTTTTTAGCTAAGGGACCCTGTAGATGATTTCTACAGACTGATAACTACGGACTCCACAAATTAGTTTCTACAGACTCAACATGCTTGAAATTCATAGGTTCAACAGATTCAATATCTTTAGCAGGTAAATTTTCTCAAAAGATCAAGTTTTTAGCACTTAGGCATTTTCAAAATTAGTTCAATGCCTTGGTTCAACCAAAAAGGGTTCAACATCATCGATGAGCTTCAAAGAGTCAAGCGCTTTGTCAAAAGCTCATCAAGTTCAACCGCTTCGTGGTTCAATGGTTCAAAGGAGTGCCTGAAAGGAAAAAGCTTGAGGGCAGAAGTTGCCAAGTGTCATCTATCAAGACACATTATAATTTGTTTCTAGGAACTATGGAATGTGCCAGGTGTCCATTGTAAAACTGGGTAGAAGCCACCAAGTGTCAACATCCACAGTTTCTTCCTTGTGTCTTGTTATAACTTGATGGAGTGTGCCAAGTGTCAACCTCTATAGTTTCTTCCTCTTATTTCATTATGACAATAAGGACTGTGGTGGGCCTTGAGTGAGTTGCTAAAGAGTAATGAAAGCTACCAAGTGTCATCTACTGGGACTCAGTTTCTAATAAAGTTTCATAATAGTAAAACGTGCCATGTGTCCCATTCTAGCTCAAAAGAGTGTGACAAGTGTCTACATTTGCATTTCAGGTTTCTAAAGTTTCATAGCTTATTTCAATAAGCTTCTCTTAGAGTCCTGTAGAGGGCACCAAATGGCAATGGAAAGTTGTAATATGTTTGTCTATAAGGTAGCGGAAGATGCCACGTGTCCCATTCTAGCTCAATAGAGTGCGACAAATGTCTACATCTACATTTTAGGTTTCTAAAGTTTTATAGCTTATTTCAATAAGCTTCTCTTAGAGTCTTGTGGAGGGTGCCATGTGGAAACAACAAAAGGTTGTAATATGTTTTTATACAAAGTAGCGAAAGATGCCACGTGTCCCTTAAAAAGCTCAGTGGAGTGCGATAAGTGTCAACATCTAGTCTCTCCCTTTTTTTATTTCGTAAGAGTATGGTGGGCCCCGAGTGAACTGTTAAATAAAGTAGAGCATGCCAAGTGTCATCATTCATGTGAATCCAAATGAGTCTTGAATGTTTCTACATTATTTCTAAGGCTCAGCGGAAGCTGCCATGTGTGATCTTCTGCAGGACTCTCAAAAGGTGTCTAATGCTTCTATAAGTAAGCGGAGGCTGCTAAGTGTCCTCCCCTATTTCATAGTGAGAAATGCCACATGTCATCTATTTCATAGTGAAAAGTGGCCAAAGCAAGCAAAAAAGACACTAAGGATTGCCAAATAAGATGATGGGCCCGCAGTCATCAAATTCAAGGCAACTAACTAGCTGTTGTCTTTCAAATGATGATAGACCCAAAGATGTCAAATTTGTGGTAATGAAGTAGCTATTGATCTTTGCAGGCCTAAGCCTAGACGCAAATGATGTCAAAGGCATTCAAATACCTTCAAGGTGAAAGGAAGAACCACCGAGAGGGAGAATCAAAAGAACCAAAAATGGGAAAAGATAGCCTGAGGGCTCAAATCAGAGTAGAAAGAGGGAAAGGCCAAAATATCTACGCTATAGTTATTTCAGTAGGTGGAACAATCTACAAGGTGGATTTTTGAGCCCTTAAACATTGAAGACACAGCCTATTTGTCCCCTTGGGAGTAAAAACAAAATAGGCAGATGTGCAGACACTAGATGATCCAGACCCAGGAGAAGACATTTGAGATGAATTGACATGCCATAGTTAAGACAACCGTCTTGTTCTAGCATGGCCCCCCGATAGAACTAAAAATGCATTCAAGGCATTGAATGCATAGCATGGGCCATTTCATGAAACAAAGTGGCAAGTCTTTCTTGACTGCTATATATTTTAATCTCTTTTATTGTTTGAAAGAGACCTTTTTGATAAAGAAAACAAAATCTCTGCCCAAATTGAAAGCCGAATATTGAGACTTTGAGCTTAGATTATTGTTCATATTATTTTATCTAAATGAGAAAGCAAGTTACCTGCAGACTTTGTGCTATTATAGCTTGTATCATTTTATGAGATTATTCTTATGTCTATCTTCTGAATGTGTCCTTGTTTATTTAATCTAACAAACAAAATTTATGGAGATAATCAGGAAGGTGTCCTGAAGTTAACTGTAAGAAGACTTTGTGTTGCCTATAGTTACCTTTAATGTGTTCATATTTTTTTGTTTTCTATGTAAAGGACCTTGGGATGACTTTGTGCCCTCATTGTTCTTCGTATCTCACTCTTTGGGTAGATAAAATGGAGACTTTGTGTTACACTTCATTTTGCTGGTACTACACCCTGTTACCCATCATTCATCACTAACTAAAAGAACTCTTGCTATTTCCTACAAGACCACCTCTGAAAGAAGAGAAGTGCCTTTAGTGTCTTCACCTAGATTTCTCCTGTGTTTGTGAACATCATCTCTAAAAAAAGAGAGATGAATGGTGTTATCCTTCCCCTGAGTGTTATTTTTAGCTTATATTTATAGTATATAGCTCTTTATATTTACAGGGAAGCTCCCCTTGATGAGAGGATAGATTTGTTAGATTTTGATGTGGTAAACTCGCACATCTAGATGACCAATCTCCCTATGCTGTGGTTGAAGAGACCTATTTTGTTCATCAGTTAGCTGGTGAAAAAATATTCATCCAATAGGTTTCAATCCCATGATGAAATTATTAATTCTTAACCTTTCATCTTCCTATTACTGAGGTACATACTTCATAAATTTAGTGCACTATTCCCAGTACTCATTCACCAATAAGTATCCTTTCTTTATGTTCTAGAAATCTATAAGCTTTTGGTCAAAGGATAATTTTGAAATCCACCATGATATAAACAATGTAAAAAATTGCTCCCATGTAGTGGTGGTCAAGTTAAGATTCATTTCTAATTTCTTGTTGGCCCACCATGTATATGTTCTTCACCAGCCAACTAGTATGTTCCCCAAAATACTTTAGTGACCTCAGAGTAGTTTTAAATCTTGAAATACTTCTCCATCTTAGTTAGCCATGCTTCAACTCTATCACCCAAAATAGTTCCATCAAACTTAGGTGGATTCACTTTTTTTATATCTCTAACCAATTCTATAACTACCTAAGCTTTTGTGTCTTAAAGGTTTTCTTGGTTAGTGGGATGCACTTTAAGTACATCTTGATGTTCTTCCTCTTAATGGCCATGAACATACTACTCTAGGGCTAAAATTTAGTCCCTAGTTTTATCTATGGCTATGAAAATTTGATCTAACTTTACTGATTACTTAACAACAAATCGATTAAGATCAAATGGAAGGTTGTTATCATTGGCATTTGAAAGAACCTCTCTGAATAATCTAGCCTTCACCATCTCCTTTCTGGTAAAAAAAGAAGATACAAAGTTTTTATGGGACTCATTAGGTCTTAGAGTTTGAGCCACAACTCTGATATGACATGTAACATACCCACTAGGATCTACTTAGAATAACACGATTTTTTAAAAATTTAATCAATGTATTCTATGTGTCATTGATCACTATAATTAAATGAAACAACATAACCGAATATGGAAAACAATTACAAATATCTATCCATGGATGGTACAATAATAAAAAAATTGATGTCAATGTAAAATAAGTGAATAATTACATTTTATCAAGAATAATGTTTTAATAATAATAAATCTAATACAAATACAAGATATAAGGTTCCATAGAGTAAGAGTTCCTGAACTCTAGTAACTATGGCAATCTCAAGTGTAGTATCTAAATAAATACTATTGTGAGGAGGGAGAACATAATCTAAGTGATTTTCCACACCAACCATGAACCATTGATCCCTTACATAATTCTCCATTAGGGAATGTCCCTCCCTTCACAAATGAGTAAATAGTAATGGTGCGGGAATCCAAAGAGACAAACTAATACCCATGTGTTGTATGATTTCTAAGAACATGTAATGTACCATACAGAAGTATGTTCTAACATGATATTTCACAAACATGTAAATCATACATATGAAATGACAAAGTATAACTAACATTACTTTAGCCAAAATTTTCAATAGTTATTGATCTTTAGGATCAGCCAAATTCATACACACCACTTGATTGGATTACCTTTATCTTGCATTGGTGATTCTAGTAAGGTAATGAAGCCTGTCTCACTACTTACTTAGTACCATCAATATGAGATTTTATTAACATATATATAACCAATAGATTCATACAGATTACTTCCTACTAGTAGGTATACAAATACTAAACATATAAATAATCACATTGCATATATTTAGTCTGTTAAATGTATGAATGAATCTTCACTATATTATTTATCACAAAAATAATAAGCATGACAAAAAATGATCATACCAACTGGCTATAATCTATATTTAGACTGCATAATCTAATTTTCATCAGTAGATTTAAATACATAGTATATTCTATGACAAACAATAATATCACAATCCATCATTTTCATGTACATATTACTCAATTTTAATAACTAGTCATAATAAAGAAAGTCATAATTCTCATGAAAACATATTCTTTCATTTAAAAAACTTGTTATATTTTTAGTACACTATGCTCATGTAATTATAGATTCCTGATCCTCAGGATTTTATGGCTTATTTTTAGTATTTAATAATACTAAAGATATAAGCGCACCTCCATATGCTATATATAAGTACCTAAGTCTTCATATTTATATTTTTCATATATACGAGAACCTATACATCATATTTATATTCATAACATATACCATATACAAGTACTCAAAAAATATATAAATACTGTATATAGATGTCAATAGTCATTTTACAATTTTAATCAATGTCTTCATATGATTTCAACAATCATTATAGCTATACACTCATATTAATAAACTAGGTAATATAATCAATAGACTGTTTATATCGACATCAAATACTCATATGGTTAATACACATAATTAATATTTCTAAACTTAATTCACTATATATCTTAAGTGTAAAACCCATTGCTCAACCCAATAATTAACTACAAGTTGTATTCTCTTAATGATATATATGTAAGATCCCAATAAATAGTTACTATTATTTGTCAAATTCAGACCTTTTACACTATTATTTATTACACATATATTCGTAATGTAGGTTTACAGGCTAGCGATGCATATAGATAATGATGGATACCATTAACAATGCACATAGGCTTCATCTTATTTTAAATTAATAATTTATAACAAATATTTTAAATCTCATTATTCTAGTTTGCTTAATGCTCTAATACTATAGGCCAGAATCATTATTAAAATAGACTTGGATCATTATTAAAAGATTCATTATAATATGGTCATAATGCATGTTAAGAATTTGACTATGCAAGTCTATGGATAATCTGACTATACACTATTAAAAGATTCTGACTATCCAACTCACTATATTCATAATTCATATAATGATGTACTTGATTGGCCACATTCTTAATCTATATAATATGACTATCAATATAGGATTATGTTACTATATTGATCTATATATAACCTTAATCTATGTGTATAGTCAATATAGCTATATAAATAATGATGCATTATACTTTTTTTAACATCATTGTACTTACATTACTTTGGTCTACAACTCAAACTCTATGGATTTTGGAGCACTATACTACCATATATGATTAATTCTATTTCATTTAATGACCAAATAGGATTAATTCCACATGTTATCCATATTATCTTATAGAAGGAACTATACAAATTTATTATATCAGATACATAATTATACTATATTTATAATATTTGATTACCATAGTATTTACCATGTCAGATTTGTGTATTATCTATAAAAAGCATATATATAGCGAATAAGAAGTAACATAATATATACCATTATTAGATTTGCATGATGAATAAGTAGATTTGTTATTAAAGTTTATTTAGTTTGAAATAACAAACATATATACATATTTAATATTATTTGAGAAATAACAGTGATTATATATCTCTTCACAGTTCGCTATGTCTTTTATAGTTCACATAGTTGTTATATGAAAATATCCTCAGTTACTAATTATATTTGTATATACACTCAAATTACACCTATACCCATTACTATAATTTATAGAGTAGAGGCGCACCATTGTATATATCCATACTTTTACTTTTAATCAACAATACCTCAATCATTCATATTTAAGTCTCACCATTTTTTGTTAACAATAAATACAACTCTCATACATTTATGTATACAAAAGCACACAGATTATTCATATATTTTATAGTTTGTAAAATTAGAGAACATAGAATTTTACTAATTTCTATATAGAATTTAACAATATCACCTACCTTGCAAAAGTGTCCAAGCTGAAGCGGCATGATCCAAAAATTCTTTGCTCAATTTGATCTCTACCTTCCTCAATGTGCTACTGTCCTCTTCTCCCCTTCATTTTCTTCTTCCTTCTTCTCTTATTCTTATACACTCTGCTATATCCTTCCTTCTCTAATTGTGCCCCTTTTTATCTTTTATTTCCTTTTCTCTCATTGAATGACTCTCCTTTTCTCTCTTTTCTTTAATGCTTCATCACCCACTTTAAAGCTTTTCCATCCTTTTTCCAAAATTATTCAATCCTTGATTTTTTTTTCTTTCTTTCTTTGGATATATATTTTTTTGAATTATTGATTTATTTTCTAATTATAAAAATCAATACAATTGCTTTACTTATTTTATTTCCTAAATAAGGCTTTTCCATTTGTATATATTTCTAATGACTTAATAATAAATATTCACTTAGTACAAATAATTAATCATAATGAATTATCAATAATATGACTAATGTAAGGTCGATGATATTTTTTTAATGATAATTTATTATTTTATACAATTAATATACCAATCCTAATAGTATTATTAAAATGTAATTGGTATTCTTGAAATACATTCCAAAGTCACGAGGGTTAGTCTATATACAGTAGTACCAAATACATATTCATGCAATTTATGTTCTCAAAAAAACATTAATGATCATGATTGACATAAACACATAGTACCACAATGCAATCACATAAAATTAATTCCACATAAGCATTAAAGTAAGCTAACACATAATTAATCATGCATAAACATTTATCTAAATGCAAACAACATATAAAATGCACTAATACTAACCATTCAACTGTGCATATAATGAGTGCCATTAATATGGTGTGTGCATGGGTTCTAGCCATTCCTCTTTTATCTCCCAACACCAACATCTATGTCACCCTATCCGATGATGTTCTCCCTATATCATGCTCTGAGGGATGAATCTCTCTTACATCAAACTCATGATAAGAAGGTAGTTAGTCCATAATATCATGACATATATTATAAATCACTATTGTAATAAAAAATCAACATAATCAAAATGTAAAGAATATACTAAATGGCTAAACTCATAACAATGAAATCAAATAATCAAAGCACATACAACTATCCCATAACAACATATAACTCAAATTTTAGTTAAATAATGATCAAATCAAATCCATGGATAATCAAGTAAATTTTCTTAGTGAGAAATTGAGATGTAACATCTTTCTCCCTTAAATTTGGTCATCTTGATGTCACTTATTCAAACATTAGTTCAAAATTAAAACATTATTTAGTAGAAAAATAACATAGTATGAAGCATCAAATCAAGAAAATAAATATGGAAATCACCTGTACAACTCATTATAAGCCTCGAAATTTACACTATCCTTAGAGTGTTGGTCCTAAAAAACCTTGCACTATGACTTTTTTATATTACAAAAATAAAGTTTGTGAGTGCCAACTATTATGACTGTTTCTACCATGACCATCATAGGATCTAGAACCTGTAAAGCATTTCAATCCAACACATGTAAAGGATCAAATATATACTTTTTAAGATAAGAAAAATGGAATGAATTATGTAATATAGCTATGGATGATGGAAATACAAGACTATACATTATATGATCTTCTAAAACCTCTAAGGGTTCCACATTTCTCAGTGAAAGTTTCACTGACTTCCCAAATTTGATTGAGTTATTCTATGGCTTAACCTGCAAGAATACTTTATCACCTATTGAATTATACCTATATGTTATCTCCAAATCAACATAACTCTTCTACCTATCATTGGATTTAGATAATATTTGATTGATTAATCTGACTTGATATTCCATTTTTGAAAGTATCTCAAGTCCAAAGACTACCACGTCTTCCAACATGTCCCAACTGATTGGTGTCCTGCACCTTCTTCCATACAATGCTTCAAATGGTTCCATATTTAAAGTTAATTGATGTGAGTTATTACAAGCAAACTCAACTAAAAAAAGATAATCTTACCACTTGTACTGCTAATACATGTGATACATATAAAGAAGATCCTGTAATACTTGATTAACTCGCTTAGTTAAACCATCAATATTTGAGTGATATGTAGTGTTGAAGTTTAAGTACATATCCAAAGTTGAATTTATAATTACCTAAAATACAGAATTCATCTTTGGATCATGATCCAAAATGATCTTCTATGGAAATCCATGCAACCAATATACTTATTTTATAAACCTCTTCATAAGAGTAGGTGCATTATCTATCAAATTACCTAAAATAAAATGAGCTACATTGGTTAGCTTATAAACTAAAACCAAGATCATGTCATGACTATTTTGTGATAATGGTAAACCTTGGAAAAATTACATACCGATCATCTACCACTTCCTTTCTAGTATATCATTTGGATATAACAATTTAGATGGATACACCTGTTCAGCTTTCAATCATTGACATTCTAGATAATGTGACACAAAGTTCACTAAATATATCTTGATTCCCTTCCAAAAATAAAGTGGTATAAGCTCTACATAAACTTGGTTACTCTTGGATGTCTTGAATATGGGGCATTATATAGTTCCTTTAACATTATGATCCTCATATTCTCCTGATCTGGCATATACATCTTTCTATTGTATCGAAGAAAACCATCATTCCCTAAATTGAATTCTTTATACCTATGATTTTGAGTATTCTTAGTTAACACTTTCATGACTTGATCACAAAATTCATCTCTTGGTTAGAATTAAATCACTCGATCCCTAAAATTACTCTTGATATTATCCATAGTTGCTATGTATTTTCTATGACTTAGGGCATCAACTACTCTATTTTCCTTGCCTTTGATATATTTGATATCGAAATCATGGTTAAATAAGAACTCTATCCAACCTCTCTAATGAGCATTCAAATTTAGTTTGGTGAATATGTACTTGAATCCCAAGTTATCCATCTTGAGTTCAAATGGTTTTCCCAACAAATAATGATGTCAAACTTAAAAAACATGCCCAATTACTGCAAGTTCTACATCATAAGGGGCATAGTTCACCTCATAAGACTTAAACTTCCTTGATTCATAGTCTACCACTACACCATCTTGCATAAGGAATCCTCTTAGTCCATCACTAGATGCATATATGATCACCAAAAATTAACCATTAGGATTAGGAACTCTTAGCATTGGTGTTGAAATAAGCCTCTTTTTCAATTCCTAAAAAACTATTTCACACTTATCTAACAAGATAAAACTTTGGTTCTTCCCTTGTATAGAGGTAATTAGATTAACTATCTTAGAAAAATTTGAAATGAAATTCCTGTAATATCCCACTAATCCCATGAAACTTATTACCTCATACATATTATTTGGTGATGGCTATTCCATAATGGCTTTTATCTTTGCTGACTCTACTAAAATACCATCCACAAAGATAATATGCCCCAAATATTGCACTCTTTCTTGGAAAAATGTGCAATTAGAAATTTTTCATACAACTTGTTGTTGAGGTGTTTTCAATGATGTACCTAAGGTGGCCAAGAGTGTCTATGAGTTGATATGTATGCATGGTTCTCAATGACAAAGTGTGCCTTAGTGATCATGCATGGATCTTGTAGTGTTTGTTTGGTTAGGCAAGATGATGGATGTTGATGATATGTTGACCATGTTTGAGGGGTCATATGGGGTGTAAGGATTTCTTGGTGTAATTATGAAAGTGAAATTAATTAATCTAAGAAGTTTTGTGAAGGTTTAGGTTAGCTTAGTCATCTTGATATAATTTCCTAAGTAAGCAGATTGATGACATTAGCATTCACATGTGTGAAGGTTTCAGAAGAAAGAGGTCATAGGGGTTAGTTTAGATTTGTGCCTAGAGCATGTGTTATAAATTTTGTCTTGAAATGATGTATATCAAAAGTTATGGTGGTTAAAATTTGTTCTCCCAGGCATATTTCACTAGTTTCCATAGTCAAATTTGCATTAAAAAGTGATTGTTAGAATTCAAATATTTGAATGTAGAAAGGAAAATCAGTCTGCAATATTTTACCTATAAATTTTGATGATGGATGAATTTTATGATTGTGTAAAAATAAAAGTGGTAGATAAATCCAAGGGAAATCTAAAAAAAATGACTAAGAGGTTTGATTGTTTTTACATTTGCATTTATTATGGTTCAAAGTAGAATAAGGGTTTGACTTTCCTCTACAAGTGACCCGAGAAGGATGTTTATGTTTTTATTGATATTGTTTAGATGTTTCATGGTGAATTATATATTTAAGAGTGTTTTATACTCCCTAAAGATAATTTTTATGGATTTTGGAGGTTTGAACAATCAATATTCAGTATGAACCATTGCCTGGAAGTTAACTTTTTGTTCATTCATGGTGTTTTCATGTACAAGGCAAATGATTGATATGTTTTGCATATGTAGAGGTGTGTAGTGATGAATGTAATAAATTGAGGATGTATTAAGGGTAATGTGGCATGGACCTATGTTATTTTAAGTGGTCTTGTGTTTCTATTTTTGCTTGTTGAAGTGTTAAAATGATGAATAGGTCTCCATGGACCTAAAAGCACTTCGTAGGCCTAATTGAAAGGTGTTGTTACTTAAGGGTGATCTATAAAATATATGGATGACCTATGTAGGTGGTGTTGATATTATTATAAGTAGGATAGATTCCTTAAGTGTTAAGGAATGTCTTATGATAGACCAAGAACGTGGTGATCATGAAGGCTCTATAAAGAGCATAAACAAAGATGAAGGTTTTTAGAGTCGACAAGCGAAGAAAAGAGAAGTATGAGTGTGCTTTGTGGATGGATTGAATAAAAGACCAGTGTAATGAATATGTGTGTGGCCTATAGGTCATATTTTTGATTTTATAATAGTGTTCTTATAGGGTTGAAGATTGAGGATGAACAAAGAGGTGTAGAGTGATCCAAAAGGTTGTTTTGGATGCATTGCTTGTATATGAAAGCTTGAGGAAGTATGAAGGTTTGAAGAGATTTGATATTAACTATTTCTCCATAAAATTGGAAGGTAATAAAAATTATATAGGTATTGATATTAGAGGTATTGTGTGGGTACTCAACATTTAAGGGCAAGTGGGTACTTGTCCATGCTTAGGGGTTGGTGTTCCTTGTGAAGTGGGCGCTTCACTAAAGTATCTTGTTTGTGATCTATTATAAGACTGTAGTCCATGTGTTTGCAAGATTAAGAGTGGGTTTTATCCCCCATGAGGGTTTCCCAAATAATCCATGTGTTATGTGCTTTGATCTTACATTGTTTTCTTTGTTCATTGCAATGAATGGTTTATATGCTTCATGAGTGCTTATGTTGAATGATCAAGAACTTGAAGAATTAGAATTGAAGTTTGAATTGATTTTATCACTAATTCACCCCCCTTCTCAATGATTATACCTCTAATAATTGGTATTAGAGCCACACTTTTTTTATAAGTTTAACCACTTAAAGGTGATTAAAGGTACAATGGGTAGTCATCAAATGCAATGTGGTTTATCTACTAAGTAAGCACCACTATTCAATGGTTCCAACTATGATTTTTGGAATGCAAGGATGAAGACCTTCATAATGTCTCTAGGTTTTGACATTTGGGAATCTATTGTGGATGGGTATTATACACCTCCTACTCCTCCAAATAGTGTAGCTAATAAGAAGTTAAGTGAGAACAATTATAAAGCTATGAATTCTATCATTTGTGGCCTTTTAGAGGATAAGTTCACTGAGGTAATCCATTGTAAATCTACAAAGGAAATCTAGGACAAATTTTAGATCATATATGATTGTGATTAAAAGGTTAAGTTGGCTAAATTAAAGACCTACTAAAGGCAATTTGAGGTCCTCAAGATGAAGGAGGAAGGTATCACGGCATCTTATCTTCTAATGATTGATGAGGTGGCATGATCAAAGGTTTGGGAGAGGAGATTGAAGAAGATACTATAGTAGAAAAAGTATTATGGTGTCTCACCCTCAAGTTTAATTCAAAGATTTATACTTTTGAAGAAAGTCATGATCTCACCAAGATGAATATGGATGAATTGCGTGACATTCTTACTACCTATGAGATGAGAGTCAATGAAGACAAATCACCAAAGAAGGAAGCAACCTTAAAGGTGATCAAGGAGATAAAAGGCTAGAAGAGCAAGTTAAGTCTTGAAGACTTTGATCTTAATGAAGATCAACTTGAAGCCATGATTTCAAGAAAATTTAATGTAGGATCAAGTAAATATAAAGGGAATATTCATTTTAAATGTTTTTTCATGTGGTAAAGTTGGTCATTTTATAGCTAAGTGCCTAGATAGAGGCAAGTTTGAATACAAGGAAACTCATAAGGAATATGTTGAGGATGAGCATAAGAAATCTGAAGGTCCTAGTAAGTACATAAAGTTTTTCAATAAAATAAATGTCAAGGAGTCATATAAAGGCAGTAAGATTATTTATCATGAAGAAGATAGTAACTCATCTACTGAAGAAGGAAACAATTTAGACAATGGTGATTCATCTCATGATGGGAACAATGAGACACTATTCATGGCTCTTAGGGATGATGAAGGTGAATGTTTTTTAGGTAGATATCTCTTTGGTGGAGATAGCTCAGAGGAAGAAGTTGAATAAGTCACTTTGGAAAATAAATATTTGGATACGTTGGAAGAGTTGAAGCTTCTACAAGGAAAGAATATAAATCAAGCATCCTTGATCAAAACCTATGAGGAGTAAATTGGATTCTTTGAAGAAAGGTTGAGTAATGAAGTCAAAGAGCATGATGAGATCACTCAACATCTTGAAACTCAGGTTTTCACCCTTACTGAAGAGGTAAAGAGTAAGGATGAAGAATGTTCTAAATATAAATTAGAGATGGAGTCCTTATAGGTGAAACTAGATCAAACTATGAGTAAGATTGAAACATATCAAAAATTTGAGAAATGTACAATTGATCTTAATGACCTATTAAGTAGTCAAAAGTTATCAAATGATAAGTTAGGCATAGGGTTCCATGAGGATGTTCAAAAGGATAAGAAGATTGAGAAGACAATGGTGATAGATCATAAGACTAATCATGTTAAGGAGAGTGCTAGTTAAAATAATAAAAAAGTCAATATGAATAATAAGGACAACTTCAAAAGATGAAAAATTTCAAATCAAATAAAGCAACTCAATGCAATAAGGTATGATAACTCCTTCAATGGTTACTATTATTCCTTAAATCAATTTGGTCATAAGATCATTAATTGTAAAACAAAAGATCCTAGCAAGAGATTTACATGGAATTATGAGCAAGATAATGACAAACATGAAGAATATCATCACTCAAGACAGTCAACCAGTCCATAAACAAATCAAGACATCTTGTGCTATAGGTGTCAAGGGATTGGTCATATTATAAGGTCTTATAATTCCTTCGTCAAGAAATCAAATGATCAAGTGTATGAATGGGATAATGAAACTTCAAGGAGTCATCATATGTCCCATACAAAAGTTATGTACAATCTAAAAAACTTCATTTATTTTAAGTGTCAAGAGAGAGGTCACATAGAAAGGTTCTATAGGAATGGTCATAATTCTACTTTAAAGAATGACAATCATAACATGAAGAAAAGGATCCATAACAAATGGAGACCCAAGGAGGTGAATGAAAAATAGGTTTAAAATGGATTGTTTGTCATGACAAAACATGGTAAAAGTTCAAGTGTCAAAGAGAAAGTCTTATCTACCCAAGTGGGTAAAAGAATCAAGTAAGATTCCAAGCCTAAGGGAAAGAATGAACTTAAGGACTCGTTCAAATTTAATTTGATGATGAGGTAGGACTGTAAGTCAGGTAAGAATATGGAGATATGGGAGTCTCCTAAGTTTTGAGATGTTTAGTCTCTTTATGAAAAGTGGGTGTCTCTACCTATGTTTCTTAAGAGACATATTTCATATGTAGAAGCAAGTGTGTGTAATTTAGGTGATGTAAAAAATGCTATAATCAATAAAAAGGTATGCAGAGTTGTTGATTGGTATGTAAGACCAATGCCATTATGATAGAAAATTAATGATCTTATGTTGTTAAGTATTGTGTTGCTCATATAAGGTCATTGGTTAAGGGGGAACAACAAGTTCATGAGCTTGCTCCAAAGGTTTTTGATGAAAAGCTTCATTGGTCCTAAAGGCAAGTTTTAGTCAATCTTTGAAGCTTTAGCTAGTATGTCAAATCATGAATAATGAAGGTAAGGTTCATATGGAGTGTGGAGAGGACTTATATAAGTGTGTTCTATGGGTTCAGATGTGTTTAGTTGGTCAAAATAGTCATTCATGACCATTTATTCAATTTGACCATTTTGCTCAGTGTTCACTACCGAGTGTGTGTTCATCATGCAAAATTGATGTTTTTGAGGTCTATGAAGCTAACCAAGGCTTGAATCCAATTGGATTTGATGTGTCTAAGTACAAAAGGTGATATGGAGATGTCAAAAGGCTCTCATGATCCTTTAAATGTGTTTTGACATAGTGATTGTTGTGTAAACAAGGTCTGTAGACACAATCATGAGCTTTCTAGGTGTCAAATCAAGATTTATGGGTATTCAAGGTGACTTTGAGGCATAGAAAGGTGTTTTGACCTCATAAAGGTGTACTATAGGTGGTTTTAGGTTTTTAAGGTCTCATTAGGGCAAGTTGAATAATTTTGATGCCTCTTAGGTATGACAATCTTTACTTAAGGGCTAGCAGGAAAAAAACCATGTTCATGGATGTATGGGTTACCTAAGGATTAAAACCTCAAAATCTTTTCCATAAGTGTGTATTGGCGACCTCTAGGTGTGATATAGGTTTTAGGAGTTGGTGTTGATTGGAATATGGTAAGTTGACCCTATTTCTTTTTGATGCCCTAGGTGTTACACCATATGGGTTAGTGACCTTTTGTAATGATTTGAGGTATGAGGCTAGTTAATATATTTAAATTTCCAAATGGGTGATAAAAAAATGTTTCACATTATTCTGAAAGTGTATGGTTTGTTCTGTAGTTGAGCATTTGTGTAAATGAAGGGTTAAGTGGTAACTCAATTTGTTAAGGAGCTATGGTGTAGAGGAAGATTTGGATGATAATTATGGGTAATACAATTTTGCATCAAATATGAAATTTCAAGTCATGAGGATCCATACACATAAAGTTATGGGCTCTGCAAGATTTAGGTAGGGGTATTATGCCTCTAGGCAAGGCTATTGTGAAAAGAGTGATTTTTGGTCATTTTCTTCAAAATAAAAAGGTATGGCTATCATTTAATATGTTTATAAATTGGGTTTCTGTGTAATTTATGTTTTATAAAGATATTTAATGTCCACTCTTCATTCTATGGGTGGTTTGTGAGAGAAAATTTGAAGGCAACTATTAAATTTCATCATGTTTGGAGATGGTTTGAAGGTGCTCAAGGGGTGACCAAGTTTAGGTGACTTAGGGGGAGTATTTTTATATGTTATTACATTGTGATCACTCATATTTTATTGATATTTATTCATTAATTCTTCATATAGCAGTACATAGTCAAAGAAGAGTATTGTCAATGAGCCAGCTTGAGGTACTCATGGTAAGAAATGGTATGCATAGTGATAGGGGGAGTTTTATATCATATCTAAAAGGAGATACCTTATCAAATTTGGATTTTAAAAAATTTATAGGTCCTCAATATCAGTTGGTAAGCCCACTTTTTCATTGTGTCAAAGGGGGAGAAAATGTTTATAAAGGGAGAAAGAGTATGCGCATAGCTTTGTTATTGTCTTTGAAAACATTTAAAAGCATTAACATCAATGAAAAATGGGTATATTTTTTATGTGTTGTCAATTATTTCCATACATGTAAAATACTGTGCATGACTTGATATGTATGCATGGTTTTCAATGACAAATTGTGCCTTAGTGATGATGCATGGACCTTACAATGTTTGCTTGGTTAGGCAAGATGATGGATGTTGATGATGTGTTGACCATGTTTGACAGGTCAAATGGGGTGTAAGGAGTGATTTTTTTAATTTTTTAAGTGAAATAAATTCATCTAAGAAGTCTTGTTAAGGTCTAGGTTATCCTAGTCATCTTGGTAGAATTCCTAAGTAGATTGATGACATCAACATTCGCATGTGTAAAGGTGTCAGAAGAAAGTGGTCACATGGGTTAGTTAAAATTTGGGCCTAGAGAATGTGCTTCAAATTTAAGGTCTTGAAAATATGTCTATAAAAATTTATGGTGGTTCAAATTTTTTCTCCTAGGCATATTTCACTAGTTTCCATAGCCAAATTTGCATTAAAAAGTGACCGTTGGAATTCAAAAATTTGAATTTACAAATGAAAAATAGTCTAAAATGTTTTTCCTATAAATTTTGATGATGGATTAATTTTATGATGGTGTAAAAATAAAAGTGGTATATAAATTCAAGGGCAATCCATGAAATATTATGTGGAGGTTTGCCTGGTCATACATTTAAATTGATTGTGGTTCAAAGTTGACTAAAGGTTTGACTTTCTTTTGCAAGTGGACTGAGAAGGATGTTTGTGTTTTCCTTGATAGTGTTTGGATGTTTCATGGTTAATTATATTGTTTCTATTCAAAATTTTGTTTTTCAGATTTAAGAGAGAGAAGAAACTAAAGAAATAATGGACAAGGCTTGTGAAGTACCTGGATATAGTTTGCGCACCGTAAATCCAGACGCTGTGAATACTCCTCTTTGGCTGTGAAGGAATAACACCTGAAAGAGATAAACACTAAAAACATGAAGAATATTAGTTGATAAGAGAGTGGATTGCCAAGCAAAAGCTTGGTCCTAGAAGCGCTAAGGCTTCTTCAAGGATGACAATCCACTGTTTAAGACAGAATATGACAGAGATAGAAAAGAGAAATAATGAAAGATGTGAAAAGAAAAGACTAAAAACAAATGCGTACCTGATAAGCTATAATTTGGTAAACACAGTCGCCGACGTCGGTGGTATTGCTGTCGTCGGTCAGAAGGTTGCCGACATAGGTTGGGGAGGTGACCGGCATCGATCGGGGCAATAATCAAGAGCTGGTTACAGGATTGGTTTCAGGGCTGTAGGATAGTCTATGGTCTTGTCTGAGGGTATGGGGCTCTGTGCGGGGCTATTTGAGGGCTAAGGGACAGAGAATATTGTCTGGGAATAGACTAGATAAGTGACAGAGACAAAAGGTGGATGGACAGGAGAGAGGGCTTATCAGCCTCTCCGGGAAGAACAGAGAAGGTTTTGGTGAAGGATATTGGAATAGATAGAAGACAGAGTATTTGATATAAATGAAATGATATAGAAATAAAGACAACACAAATACTTAGCTGTGTTGAATAGTTGATGAAGATAGCATGCAGTCCCGGTACAAAACGTTGGATACAAGATCTCAGTCCCTGAGAGAAGTTGTCAAGTATGCTGATCCCTGCAAGAAAATAAGATGCCAGAATACCAAAAAGCAAGAGCACCAGAGCTTTGTTTCATCGAGAGAGAGATTCGCCTGTTAGATCACCCGAGATTCAAAAACTTTTGATTTTGATTGTGATTACCCGGAAAGAGGAAGAGAAGTCAGTTAAGTATAACCGACGTCGACCGATAGGTGGCCGACGTCGGTGGGGTTAGAACGGGCAGAACAAGCCACCAAGCCCATTTTTTATCCGCCAAGTGTTCTTATGCATTGGAGAATGCCGAGGGTTGTGCTAAATACACACGAGAGTTTGTTAGGAGGTTAGAAGAATTAGGGAGAGATCTTGAGTGAGTCATAGGAGGAGAATTAGTCTAAGGTGAGGTGTCTAGGCGAGGTGTCCTAGGCGAGGTGTCAAAGGAGGGAGGGGTTAAAGGGACTTATTTAATTAAAAATAGTTGATTATTTCCAATTAATAAGACTTAGGTGGGTTAGGGACCAAGGAGGACTAGGAGGGAGAAAGGACCAAGGGTTAGACACTTTTTTGGTGTCTACATTTGCCCCTTTTTGTCTTGTTGATTATTCTGGACGAACTGCAAGACAAAAACAGGAGTTAGTTGCCCCAGGTATGGGATAAAGTTGATTTCGTAGACAAGAATATGTGAGAATTGGTTGCCTGATTATGGATGAGGTATCCCCCCTCAAAGCAGGAGTCGAGAGAAGGGAACCTGGAATCGGGTGCTGCTTTGACAGAAAGTAATAGATAGGGTGAAAGATAGAGTGAGAACGCTGCAAAAATTGTGATTGCGCGGACACCACTTCACGAGGATGGTCAGGTCAAATTGTCGCAGGTCAAAGGTCAAGGAGTGCCAAAATTGAAAGAACCAAGCCCCAGCATTAGTCGTAGCTGATCGGGTTATTCAATCGAGGCTGAAGCTCCAATAGTCGTCGTGTTCCAGGTATCCCAGGCTTAGGAAGTGCTCCTGAAAACATGAAAAAGTCACAAGTAGTGCAGATCAACTGGCGTGTGATCCTATACTTGTGAGGGTCCAAAAATATGCACACAATTTTGCTAACCAGTGGTGGAATAGCATACAGGCAAAAACAACCAAGGCAAACGCTTTGGAAGTGGTCACAGTTTAGGAGATGGGCATGATCTCCAATGTCTGGTGGTCGATGGATAGATGCAAAAAGTAATCTAAAACTGCCCCAAGGGGCCAAAATGACATGGTCTAGAAGGACTTGACTTGATTAAGGACATGATTTAGGTCATTTGGAAGAGGGATAAAAGGTTGAAGGCCACCGATGTCGGCTATATCACCGATGTCAGTGTCCAAAAGGGACTGTCGTCGGCGGCCTAGGGCACGTCGATGCCGACGTCGACAGCCTATCAAATCTAACAAAACTGGATTGGCAGCCCACCAAAAGTCATTTGCTATTTGATTGAAAGAGAAAAAGGAGCTCTAGAATTTGTTGAGTGATAGTGACCTTGAGCTGAGCCAGGGAGTAGTGCGAGGTGGCAGAAGAGCATTGGTGGAGAGAAGGCACTGATTGGACGCTGTAAGGACGCGTTTGAGTCAGCAAGATTGTGCAAAGCCATTAGGATAAAAGAGATGGCAGAGGGGAGTAGAGGGCCCATAGGAGGTCCACCACCAGTGGCTCCCATCGTGCCACCACGCCGGCGTCAACGGGATGAGGTAGGAGGGTCTTTGAACCCTATTTGATTGATTTTGCTTTGAATTTAGTTTTTGGAAATTTTGTTATTTTAGGCAGAAATTGAGGCGGGGAGGGTAGCTAGGAAGGTGGGTAGATTGTCTAGGAGAGTTTAGGAGTAATTTAGAGGGTTTTTTGGGTAGTTTAGGAGACAAAATGGGGAAGACCTAAAAATTAGGGCTCGCCCCGTTCGGCCCTATGGCCGAACCAGTCATCGACATCGGCGATAAAGCCAGCGTCGGCCGACTAGTGACCGGCATCGGTTACTAACCTACCGACGTCGGTCACTAAGTGGCCGACGTCAATTAGGAGAGTACCATCGCCAGCACGCTAACCAATGTCGGTGGCTGCCTGGTCAAAAGAGGAATGAAAAAAGTTTAAGTCGAGGGGTTGAAATTACATCAAGGACTTTTTGTCGGGGTAGGCATAGATGATTAAATAGGTTGGTAAAATAGGAAAAGTAGAAACAATGTTAACATGAATGTGTCTATGGATGGATGCAGGTGAGGCAGACTCTAATGCTGCGGGATCGCCTCCCGACCTTCCTGACGCGGATGCGTGGAGGCGTGTCCGTCGAGGAGTGGGCGCAGATGAGCACCGTTGGACTAGGTAGGTTGGGACGCTACTGCAGAGTGGTGAGGGATGTGAGCCTTATGATTGCTTTGATCGAGCGGTGGGACCATGCCACCAACACCTTCCACCTGCCTACGGGTGAGATGACAGTCACGGTTGAGGATGTCTATCAGATTTTGTGACTACCGGTGCACGAAGCAGACTTGTATGCGTGCTCGAGAGAGGCGCATGACATTCATATGGTGACGCTATTTAGAGAGCATGCCATGGAGACGAGCTACCACTCGATGAGTTTTGCCTATGAGCCATTGTACGTGGCAGATGAGGAGGCCCATCGGCTAGCGATTTTGATGATGATCAGCATCACAGTGTATGCGTTGTCGGATGCAGAGGGAGGCAGATTCTCGGTGGCTATGACTAGAGTTTTGCTGAAGATGATAGAGCAGAGGACAGTGTTCGCCTGGGCACCAGTCTTTTTGGCTCAGGTCTACAGAGAGCTGTGGGGCATCAACAGATGGCGGCGGTACAGCTTATGTGTAGGCCACCTCCTGCACTGTTGGGCCTACGAGCACATAGTAGTCACACAACCTCTCGGCCTCCCAGTGGCGATTCAGGCTGGTTTCAGAGTTGGATTCAGATGATGGCGTGAGGTTATGGTGCAGACGCGGATGGATGGAGTGGTAAGGGACATTGACCACTACAGAGGGGTACTGGAGGGTTTGATCCTGGCAGACATCATTTGGAGACCATATTTGGTCTATCCAGCATTCAGAGACCAGGGAGAG
Source organism: Torreya grandis (assembly GCA_037957365.1). Taxonomy (NCBI): domain Eukaryota; kingdom Viridiplantae; phylum Streptophyta; class Pinopsida; order Cupressales; family Taxaceae; genus Torreya; species Torreya grandis. The sequence continues at coordinate 1,227,916 of JARHVA010002692.1, forward strand.
CAGCTGGTTGGAGCGCAGAGCCGAAGATGGGTCAGGGGCAGGTGAGCCAGTGAGCTCGAGAGGATCCCTGCAGAGAGAGTGCGGTGCCAGTACGGGTTGCTACAAGATGTGCCTCCCGCCTTCCCATAGTATAGACGGGATGACATAGAGGCGCCGCTCCCACTTCCAGAGGAGACAGAGGAGCCCAATTTTGAGGAGTTATCGGCAGGACCTGGGATAGTCGACCCAGGGTGTACAGAGGCCTACACGGCATGGTGGTTAGGTCAGTATAAAGGGATACAGGTTAGGCAGCAGCCAGATCTACAGGCCATCACCAGGGAGCGAGATACAACCCGCGAGGAGAGAGACACGGCTCAGGCCCAAGTCTCAATTTTGCAGGGTCAGCTGGCAGGGGTGACTGGGTAGCTTGCAGAGGTGACAGGGCAGGTGGCAGCGTTGACAGTGCAGGTCACTCTATTACAGGGACAACTGGCTACAGCTCAGGCACAGGCAAGTGTAGGGCAGAGTTTTGGAGGGTAGGGCCCACTGCAGCAGCCATCATTTTCACAGGGGGCAGGACCATCAGCATCAGTGCAGCTAGGTCAGCCACAGCCACAGGGGTCAAGACAGATGGGTCCACCACAGACTGTATCTATGGTTAGATACAATGATGCGCTGGACGAGATCACGTACTATGAGAGGGCCATCAGGGGGATCCCTCATATACAGTGATACTCGGAGATGAGGGCGGAGTAGAGCAGACAGAGATCGATGTCACGAGTGACGGCTTCAGGGTCACGCAGACGACAGAGGTCAGAGGGAGGAGGAGATACAGCCTCTTCTCGACCGCCGCCACCACCACCACAGCCACAGCCTTGAGGGCAGCCCCAGAGTTGTATTATTATTTTTGATGTATATACCGGCCTGCGAGCCGAAGACGAGAGATGTATTTGATTTTTGAGAGCAAGAAATAGATACAGGTTGTGTCTGCTTTGTATAAAACTGATTTTTTGATATATATATGATGAGATTTTAGCTATTGATGTGTTTCATGATGCATGTTTTGATATGATATGTATGATGATTATGATGATGCTAATGATGAGAATGATGTAAATGTTATGTTTAATGATGATATAGTGATTTATGATGATTAGTTGATGATAGATGTGATATGGAATGTTTAACTTGTGGATTATGCAAATGTTTAATGAGTTATGATGGATGAAATTTATGACTAATGACTTATGAGTATATAATGAAAATGAGAGTATATTAACGATTATGTGAATATATTTATTGACTGTGATGTGATTGACAGGTGACGAGAGAAGGAGATTGAAGAAAGTGACGAAGAAAGTGGCCGAGCTAACCCCAGAAGACCCCATGTCAACTGAGTGCTGCCTACATAGCCCCTATTGTTAGGGGCCTCAGGCCTATGTAGTTCTCCCAAAAGGGAGGAAGAGTCAAAAGTGGGTGATGGTCTAGTCAAGGTCAAGGTTATGGTCATAGTCATGATTATGTTTGAAAAGGTTTTGGTTGAATGTGACTAAAGTGTAAAAAGAGAAGTGAAAGGCATATTTGCTCTTTCATTGACAAGGACCAAAAAGTCAGTATAGATAGGGGTTATTAGAACTAAGAACCCCATTCATGCGTTGCGTCGTTGACCATAAGTTATGCTAGAGTGGTGATCGAATCACTTTGACACTAAAGTGAGCTCGAAGTCCCTTGAGCAGGTTATAGGAAAGGAGGATAGGACAACCCGTTTTAAGAGCAGAGATAACTTTGCCCCTTTTTATAGGAGACCCTGAGACAACATAAGCCAAGTCCATGACCTTTTTTTTTTTTTTTTTGAGGCTGATCAATACGGGAAGCCTGTATAGTGATGTCATTGTGTTTGATGGTCAGTTATGAAGCTGATCGATGCGAGAAGCTTCTAAGATAGTGCTGTTTATTGCCAGATTTAGTCATAGCCATCCTTCAAGGGAGTGGTCTAGATCTTTGCTTAATAAGGACTTTTGAATAGCTGTCCTTCGAGGGAGCAGTCTATTAGTTACAACAATGATAGTACAGCTGTCCTTCAAGGGAGCAGTCTGCTTTTTAATTTGATTTTGTGACCTTGGTTATTTTGACATCTTGATTGATTGTTGATAGGAATTTGAGTCATGGACAAGACTTATAAAAGTTTAAGGGCTCCCTTTTATTAGGACAAAGTATCCATACTATATAAAAGGGTTTTAGAGGATTTATTAAAGGAAGTAGGGTTGAAAAATAATAGGATTAGCTGGATGAGGGATTGCTCAAGAGACGAGCTCAAGTTAAATGTTAAGTAAATGAGTACTCAACTAGCAATAAAATGGTCGTAGATGCAACGCATTAAGGGGTTCAGGTTTAGGTCAGCCTTCAAGAGAAGACAGACGATAAGTCCCTGATCCGTACTTGTGCATGATAATGTAAGGTCCGAGCCAATTAGGAGCGAATTTGCCTCGCTTACTTCGTTCCATATTAGTCACATGTTGATTCTCTTTGAGGATGAGGTCTCTGATATTAAAGTCTCGTTCTCTCAGATTTTTGTTATAGGCTTGTCTGATTCGACTTTGATAGACATGGAGATGATTAAGGGCAGTAAGATGACGCTCATCAAGTAACTCTAATTGAGCTAAACGATCTTGACGAAAGTAATCATTGGAAAGAATGTCACGTAGAGAAATGCGAAGAGATGGGATCTGTACTTTGAGAGGTAGGACAGCCTCTATTCCATACACGAGAGAAAAAGGGGTAGCGCCCGTAGAGGTTCGGATGCTAGTGCGGTAAGCCCACAAAGCGAAGGGAATTTGAATGTGCCAGTCCCTTCTAGTGTCATTGACCACCTTCATGAGAATTTTAGTCAGAATTTTGTTGGAAGCCTATGCCTGCCCATTTGCTTGTGGGTAGTAAGGCGAAGAGAAACTGAGCTTGATGCCAAATGAATCCCATAGCTTTTGGACAGTTTTGTTTTTGAAGGACTTGCCATTGTTGGTGATGATTTTATGAGGGACACCGAAGCGACAGATGATGTGGTTATTGATGAAGTCAACAATCTTGTCGGCTTTTGTAGAGACAAGAGGAATAGCTTCCACCCACTTAGTGAAATACTTAGTGGCGGTGATGATGGACTGATGACGAAGAGACGAATGAGGGTTAATCTCACCGATGAGATCTAAACCCCATTGTGAAAAAGGCCAAAAATCTTGAGCAACTTGTAAGGTGTGGCTGGGGAGATGAAACAAGTTAGCGTGCTGCTGACACTTGACGCATCGCCGAACATAATTGCTACAGTCTTGATGAAGAGTAGGCCAATAATAGCCTAGACGAAGGATGCGCTTGGCAACCGAATTTCCACTGAAATGTCCACCACAAATCCCGTCATGTGCTTGCTTAATGGCATGAGAGGCTTCAATGAAGGTAAGACAACGAAGAAGGAGGCCATCGAAACCTCGCTTATAAAGAAGACTGCCTAGCATGGTATAGAGAACGGTGCGTTTGATGAAAGCTCACCGCGCATTGCTAGAGAGGTTGGGAGGAATGAGAGAATGAGTCAAGTAGTCCTCAAGTTGTTTATACCATACATCTTGTGAATTAGAGTCTATGGTGTGGACGAGATTGATGTCAGTGGAAATGTATGAAGGCAATGACACACGATGTACCATGACATAAATTCTCGATGAGGATGATGATGATGAAAGAATATGCGAGGCAAGGGAAGCCATGGTGTCAGCAAACTTATTCGTCGATCGAGGAATAGTCTGCAATAAGTGATGGTCGAAAGATGCAAGAAGAATGTCAACATGGTTTTTGTACCTTTGCAAAATTTCATTTTTGCAGAGATATGAACCGTTGACCTGATTGATGATGAGCTGCGAGTCACCGAAGATGTTGATGGTCTTGATGTTGAGGGAAAGGGCGGTCTGAAGTCCCAAAATTAAGGCCTCGTATTCGGCCATATTATTGGTACATTCAAAGTCGAGTTTAAAAGACAGAGGCATGGGCTCCCCTTCGAGAGGGATGAGAATGACCCCGGCACCTCCACCAAGTTGACATTTGGAGCCATTGAAGAACATGGTCATTTGATAAATGGCTTCATTGGTAGAAAGAGTGGCGATGGACTCGTCAGGAAACTCACAGTGAGAAGGTTGATTGTCGGGAAGTGAGGCATCGGCTAATTGATCAACGATTGCTTGCCCCTTTATAGATTTTTGTTGGACAAATTCGAGGTCGAGCTCAGCAAGCAACATGAGCCACCGAGCCATACGTTGATTCTGATAAGGCTTGGAGTGCATATACTTGAGAGGGTCAGTGTGAGTGATGACGAAGGTTTTGTGGTTAAGAAGATAATGGTGGAGTTTAGTAGCAGCAAAGACTAACGCCAAACAAAGTTTCTCGGTATGGGTGTACCGAGTTTCATAGTCGACTAATGTTCGGCTGATGTAGTAGACCGCTTGCTCGCGGTGTTGCTCGTCTCGATGCGTGATCATGGCACCTAACGAATGATTGGTTGCGGAGATATAAAGGTAAAAGGGTTTATCATCTTGAGGTGGAATGAGGACAGGTGGGGAGATCAAATAGCGTTTAAGGGCTTCAAAAGCCTCTTGACAATCCTTATCCCATGTAAAAGAGATGTCCTTTTTAAGAAGATGATGAAAAGGTTGGCAGCGATCAGAAAGTTGCGAGATAAAACGTCGAATGGACTGGAGTTTCCCTTGCAAACTGCGAAGCTGCTTGAGATTAGATGGGGGTGGCATTTCGAGGATAGCACGGATCTTGGCGGGATCTATTTCGATGCCACGGAAGGAAACAATGAAGCCTAGAAGCTTACCAGAGAGGACCCCAAAAACACATTTCTTGGGGTTAAGGCGAACATTGTATTGAAGAAGTCGAGAGAAGATGATTTTGAGAATAGTCAGATGGTCACGGCGAAGTTTGGACTTGCTTAATAGGTCATCCACATAGTCTTCCATGATTTTATGGAGGAGATCGTGAAAAATGTAGGTCATAGCACGCTGATAAGTGGCGCCTACGTTCTTTAAGCTGAAAGGCATGACCCGATAGCAGAAAGTCCCCCATGGGGTAATGAAAGTGGTCTTGTGCTGATCTTCTGGTGCAACCAAGATTTTATTATATCCTGAAAACCCGTCCATGAGAGATAACATCTCATGACCGGCTGTGAGATCAACAAGTTGGTCAATGTTTGGAAGAGGAAAGTCATCCTTGGGACAAGCCAAGTTGAGGTCACGATAGTTCGTACAGATTCGGATCCCCCCAGTCATTTTGGTAACAGGAACAATGTTAGAGACCCACTGTGGATAATCGATGGGTTGGATGAAAGAGACTGAAAGAAGACGCTGAAGCTCTTCTTTAACAAGAAGTGCAATATGAGGATGCATTTTGCAAAGCTTTTGCCTAACAGGCTTAGCCTCTGGGTTTGTGACGATGTTATGGATAGCGATGGTAGGATCAATGTCAGGCATATCAGCATAGGTCTAGGCAAAGGCTTTGCTATGGTCAGAGAGGAACTAGGTATAGTCAAGCTGCTCCTGAGTGTCTAAAGATTGACCAATTTTTAAAACATGAGGAACATCGGAAGATGGAAGGTTAATGTTAATGGTCGATTCATTTAACATAACCTGCGTTTCAGAAGGGAGAGAGTGTTGAATGAAAGAATCATCAGCGCCCATATAGGTAAGAATGGCATCGTCCTCTATGCAGTGGACTGTGTTGATGGTTGATGAATCATCGTCTATCATGCTAGGATAAATGAGAGGAAGAGATTTGGGAACCCCGTGGAGCTGATAGGTTAGGGGTTCTAAGCGGATGGTGTTTATGGAAAAAAAAACTAGGAGGGATGGAAACCACTGACTCCGTAGGTGAGGATGGAAAAATTGGTGAGTCTAGAAGAAATTGGTCGATGGCTAGTTCAGGGGAAAGGTTTGTGGAGGCCTCAGTGGGTTCTTGGAAACCCAGGCCATACCGTTTCTTCGCATTATCGTCATTGGGTGTTTCGACAGGCTGATGAGAACCTTGTTCGTAACATCCAAAGCCGAAACCCTTCCATGCACACCTATAAAGATAGGTATGTGCAAAGGTGGGGTTGCTAAGAAAGGAGAAATCTGATGTGAAGATTTGAGGTGAGGAAGAAGGATTTGATTCAGTAGGGGCTTGATCCAGCCCCCCATAGACAAGATTGGTGCGAAGGCTAGGAGGACCATAAGGAATGACCATCCTGATCTGACAGTCATAGTTTGGGTGTTGATGAAGTTGTCCATACTCTTGAGGAGTTTGGAACATGTCTAGAGTAAGGAGATGATATTCTCCTAGTGAAAGTCTTTGGAAGATGTTGTCCATGGGGTCCTTGGTTGGTAATTGAGAAGAGGATGTGGTGGCGACCACGGTTTGTGCACTAGTTGACGCTTCTGCGGATGGAGGCGATGCTTGGGTTGATGCTTTAAGCGGGATAAGAACGTCGTTTGGGCTATAGGTCGTGTTACAGGTTTTAAAAGGTGATGGGTCGGCGGGAATGACATGGATTTGTTTGTCGTGTTCAAATTTAACACAATGGTGGAGTGTTGAAGGGACGCAAGCCATGGCATGAATCCAAGGTCACCCTATGAGGATGTTGTATTGGAACTCTCCTTCGATGATGTAGAAGAGCTCCGGGATTGTGCGTGGACCAACGTGGATGTGGAGGACAACAGTGCCGATGGTGTTAGCAGTTGTGTCATTAAAAGAGCACAAGATTGCGTCAGTTTTAGAGACGCAATTCTTGGGAAGAGCCAACTGATCAAAGGCATGGGTGGAGATGATGTTGATGCTAGCGCCCCCGTCAATCATAACTCGTTTAATACAAGTTCGATCAACGTAGGCTGTGATGAAAAGGGCGGCATCCTGAACTTCCTCGGTAGAGGTAGGAATCTCAGAATTACTGAAAGTGATGGATACGATGGGGGATAAAGAATGGACTAAGGCAGCAAGTGGTTGAGGGTCTTCAGGTTGAACCTCAGCTGCCTATAGGGCTTTGATTAAAGCCTGACAATGTTGGGGGGAGCTTTGAATAAGGTCATATAGGGTCATCTTCACAGGCGTTTGGTGAAGTTGTTTTATCATAGATTCTGTGATTGCCTGTGAAGAAGTGGGTTGGGATGCACCTAAGATGGAAATCTTGGGTTTTGGTGGTTGAGGTGCTTGGACGAAAGGATAGGTCCAAGGGATAGCGGCTTTTTCTTTCGCTTTGTCCTTCTGTGACCTAGTGGTTACATGAATGGCATTGATTTCGAAGATAGTAGGTGAAGAAGGGGTTATGGTCTGTTGGTGAGACGTTGATGTGGTTGATGAGGCTGGATGGGAAGGTGACGAGGGTTGGTTAAGAGTGTCCTCAAGGAGAAGAGTGTCTTTCTCCATAAAATGATGAATGACGGCCTTGAGGGCACAACAAGTCTCGGTATCGTGCCCTGGTGTGCGATGATATAAACAAATCTTTGTATCATCGAACCAAGACGGTTTGGACCCGAGAGGTTGGAATGGCTTAATGGAAGGAAGGGTAATGCTAGAAGTTTGCAAAAGTTGGCGTAATATTAAAGCGTATGAACCTTCTAAGGGGTCCACGCTTGTTGATGCATGACACGCTGGTGACTTCTGCTTGGGAGATGTTGAAGAAGGTTTTCGTACCACCTTTTGGGTTGGTGGTGCGGTGATAAGTGAAGATGGCACTTTCTTTGTGAGAGGTGCTAAATTTTTGAGAGGTTGACTTATGATTGGCGAAGGAAGTAATGGAGGCAATTTGTGTTGGTTAATGGTCGGAGTAGGAAGCACGCCAAGTAGGGTGGAAGGATGAGGACCTAAGATGGAGGGCAAAGTTGACGGTGGAGGAGGAGTTCGTCTTTGTGGTTTGGCAGTCTTCTTTGACTTGGTTGGAAGACTACCTTTGGGCGAGGTTTGGTTCAAGTCCACCTTCACTTGCGGGTGAGTGAGGGTAGAGAGAGGGCGAATGCCAAATGGCTTGATTGGTTTGGGTTGGGTAGATGTAGATTTGGAAGCAGTGGTTTGGTCTTTGTTTGGAGTCTTGGGTGATTCTGCCTTAGGAGGATTGGCAGTATGAGATGAGAGGGCACGGGAATGTTGAATAATTTTAAGATGTTCCCACAATCCCCGATGCTCCACTTTCCTTGAAGGGAGAAGTTCTAATTTCTCCACTAGTCGAGAAAATGGTTGGGAGGATGTTGGATGAAGTTGGGATCCTTGAGAAGACGTGTTAGGTGATATAATAGTCTCGAACCCGAGGTGTGTGGGAGTTTTAGCTAGATTGTTGTTGGTTGAGGAAGATGGAGAGTCAGGTTCTTCTCTTGGTGGAGAAGGAACTGGAGAGTGTGACTCCTCAAGTGGGTAAAGGGTAGGAATTATGGTGCCCTCCACTTGTGGGCGAGGAGTAGGTAAGGTTAGGTCCTCCATAGGAAGAAGAAAAGAGGATGGTGAGATCGGTTGCACCGGTAAAGTTAAGGCATCTTCCAAGATGAGAGAGGTTGATGGAGAATTGACCGGGGAAAGAGGTTCATCCACACGTGATGGACTGGTAGATGAGTTAACCTCTTGAGGTTGGTTGGAGATGAAAGGTGAGACCGTATTGACAGTTCGAATATCATGTTCATGCGTGTTGTCAATTAAAGTCTGGACGTTATTATTTTGGGTTGGTGGATGATTGGGGAATGGCTGTTTGAATATGTCGATGCCCTGGTTTGAAGGTGCATTAGGATTATCTAGAATAAGCTCTCCCTTTTCAAGCATGTCCTGGACTATGTTTTTGAAAGTTTTACAGTTTCCTGTGTCATGACCCTTGACACGGTGGAAATTGCAGAAGTCATTTTCCCTGTACCACGCAGGGATGGCGCGTGAGGGATCGAATTGTGGCGGTGGTTGAATCTGGGGAAGGTTGATAATCCCTTATTTGACAAGTTTTTCCAGTATAGATGCATAAGATTCTCCAAGAGGAGTATATTGTCTTTGAACGTACCACTGCTGGAATTGCAGGTGGCACTCTGAGATGTGGAGGGTTTAGCTTGATTAGATGAAGAAGATGAGGGTCTAACGGCCACAGCGTTAGCTGCAGCTTTAGACTTAGGATTTGACGATGAAGGTTTAGATGAAGAAGAGTCATTAGTCTTGGAGTTGGGGTTCTTGCTTTGTAACTTGACTTTGTTCTCCTCGATGGCACGTAATTCAAGTTTATGAGCCATCGTGAAGGCTTTGTCAAAAGTACGGAAGGTCTGAACCCTCAAAGTAGAAGAAATGTGTTTGGCGCAAGCTCGGGAGAATAGTTCGATAAGTTCAGTTTGAGGTAAGGAAAATGAGAGTTGGTTGATGAGACCTCTCTAGTGAGCAATGAAATCAGCTACTGATTCATCCTCAAATTGACGAATGGTGTAAAGGTCTGTGATTGAAACCTTTTTGGTAATGTTAATGGAGAAATGGTCAAGAAAGAGTTGCGCCAGTTGTGTAAAGGTGAAAAGGGAATGGCTGGGAATGGAGCTGTACCAGTCGAGTGCAGCGCCAAAAAGGGACATAGGAAATGTGCACAAGAGTAATGCGTCATCATGGGCGATAAGATAGCAGGCATGTCTAAATGCCCGTAAATGTTGCTATGGGTCTTCCTTGCTTTGAAAGCGCAAAAATTTGGGAAGCTCCCACTGGTTGGGGTATGGTCTAATTGGAACGGAAGGATGAATAGGCTCATTGCAAATTTGCTCGTATGATAGAGCATTACGTGAGTCAGAAATAGAAGTCTCTAAGCTGGACATTTTATCCATCAGCATCTTGATGATATCTGCTGACGGATTGGTGGGTGGAGCACCCCCTAGATTATAAGGCGCTTGAAAGATATTGGGAGGGGTGTATGACATGGATGGTTGCATAGACGCAACATATGGATAACTGGTTATTGGAGCGAGAGTTGGGGCCAAAGGCACTTGTGTTATGGGGTTGGTAGGCATAGGTTGAATAGGGGCCATCAAGGATGGTTGAGGAGTGGCTACGCTTGTTGACGGATAAACGGTTACCCTTGTGTTGATGGGGACAAGAGTAGGGGGAATAGAGACTAAAAGGTTTTGGAAAGGTGTGGGGTTTGGTTGAGTGACTTGAGGTTGAGGGAGTATCGGAACCCCCATGGAGATAGGTTTAGATGGAGAGGTTACGTTCTGAAGGTAAGATACCGTTGGGTTATTGGTGGAGGTGTTGTTTAATGGTTGAATGGTAGGGGCAGTTGATGTGATTCTTGTGTCAATTAAGGAAGTTGGCATCCCATAGATTGGGTTGCCTAGGGAGTCTCGCGTTTGGCTATTGGCGAGATAGTGTTGCAAGGCTTTAACGTTAAGGTCTAAGAACTGTGCAAAGTCTTGGTCCCCTTCTGGGACGATAGGAGTTTGAGGCAGGGTTGGGCGAATGGGAGTTCTTTCAGTTTCCAAGTTGAACTCCATTATTAGACTGGTTGTAGGTGGTGAAGGTGGAAGCGGTTGTTGACTAGCGTGGTCAAGAAGGGCCTTGGTTTGACTGCATGTCAAAACCATTCAAGGCTGGAAAGGGGCAGGTTTCAGAAAACTGTGTTCTGTCAGTCTCAAAAAACCAGAATGGATGATTAGACAGTCAAAAAATTGGATTTTAAGCTTGCTGGTTTTTGGAAAAAAGAAAATTGACAGAGACCGACGTCGGTATAAAAACCGATGTCGGTAAAGGAGACTGCCGATGTCGGTCAGATGACCGATGCCAGTTAAGAGAAGTTGCCGACGTCGGTTACAGGACCGATGTCGGTTACTGTGTTTTCCAGAAACTCAGAAAAAAAAGTTTTTGGAAATGAGGAAAATGTCCTTACCAGCTCAAAAAAGACAGATAAAAATAGAAAATGTGGTGATGACAGACAGAGCTTAGCGTTAAATCCCTATAAATAATTTTATTAGGATCGTATGGCTTATGCCTTAATAAGATGTTTGAGGAAGTTGGCTATAAGAAGGGTCCTAGAATAGGCAATCTAAAGATGGTTTCTGGTAGTTAAGGTGCTCAAAAATCTGTATTAGCTTCCGTACAGGCCTGGTGCTAAGGAGCAAGCTCCCCTCACTTCACGATTCTAGTGGTTAGCTGGTTTCGCTTAGCCAATAGATACTTTCACTATAGTTTATACTCTGCCAGAGAACAGAGTTGGCTTTCCCCTTGGTGGTGAAATCCAAGTAGGATTGCCGGGTAGGGGTAAGGTTGTCCGCTGGGTGATGAAATCCTAGACGGGCCTTGTCTCAAGTGTGTTTTATGTTTTATTGAGTGCTTGTGGTCTGGTAGTGTAACATCATGTGATCTACGGTTTATTCAATATGCGTTTAAGTTACTAGATGTGGACTAAAAAGATGCAAGAAAGCAAGAAATGAAATGCAACAAGTTTTAAAGTCCCAAATCGAAATATGATATTGGAATGAAAACAAATTGGAGAAAGGGTTTGAAGAAAATGATTTTTCTTCCTAGTCTAGAAAATGCAAGAAAAAAGTAAGAAAGAGTTCCTTTTAATTTCCTGCTTATGATTTTTTTTTTTTAAGAAAAGAAGAAGGGATGAAGGTTAAGAAGCCTAATGCAACTAAATGAATACAGAAGAAAGGGAACCCAAGGAAGGCCCTAAAGGGGTCCCACCGGGCGTGCCAGAATGTTTCTATTCAAAATTTTGTTTTTCAGATTTAAGAGAGAGAAGAAACTAAAGAAATAATGGACAAGGCTTGTGAAGTACCTGGATATAGTTTGCGCACCATAAATCCAGACGCTGTGAATACTCCTCTTTGGCTGTGAAGGAATAACACCTGAAAGAGATAAACACTAAAAACACGAAGAATATTAGTTGATAAGAGAGTGGATTGCCAAGCAAAAGCTTGGTCCTAGAAGCGCCAAGGCTTCTTCAAGGATGACAATCCACTGTTTAAGACAGAATATGACAGAGACAGAAAAGAGAAATAATGAAAGATGTGAAAAGAAAAGACTAAAAACAAATGCATACCTGATAAGCTGTAATCTGGTAAACACAGTCACCGACATTGGTGGTATTGCCGTCGTCGGTCAGAAGGTTGCCGATGTCAGTTGGGGAGGTGACCGGCGTCGGTCGGGGCAATAGTCAAGAGCTGGTTACAGGATTGGTTTCAGGGCTGTAGGATAGTCTATGGTCTTGTCTGAGGGTCTGGGACTCTGTGCGGGGCTATTTGAGGGCTAAGGGACAGAGAATATTGTCTGGGAATAGACTGGATAAGTGACAGAGATGAAAGGTGGATGGACAGGAGAGAGGGCTTATCAACCTCTCCGGGAAGAACAGAGAAGGTTTTGGTGAAGGATATTGGAATAGACAGAAGATAGAGTATTTGATATAAATGAAATGATGTAGAAATAAAGACAGCACAAATACTTAGCTGTGTTGAATAGTTGATGAAGATAACATGCAGTCCCGGTATAAAACGTTGGATACAAGATCTCAGTCCCTGAGAGAAGTTGTCAAGTATACTGATCCCTGCAAGAAAACAAGATGCCAGAACACCAGAAAGCAAGAGCACCAGAGCTTTGTTTCGCCGGGAGAGAGATTCGCCTGTTAGATCACCCGAGATTCAAAAACTTCTGATTTTGATTGTGATTACCCGGAAAGAGGAAGAGAAGTCAGTTAAGTATAACCGACGTCGGCGATTCCGCCGGCGTCGGCCGATAGGTGGCCGATGTCGGCAGGGTTAGAACGGGCAGAACAAGCCACCAAGCCCATTTTTTATCCGCCAAGTGTTCTTATGCATTGGAGAATGCCGAGGGTTGTGCTAAATACGCACGAGAGTTTGTTAGGAGGTTAGAAGAATTAGGGAGAGATCTTGAGTGAGTCATAGGAGGAGAATTAGTCTAAGGTGAGGTGTCTAGGCGAGGTGTCCTAGGCGAGGTGTCAAAGGAGGGAGGGGTTAAAGGGACTTATTTAATTAAAAATAGTTGATTATTTCCAATTAATAAGACTTAGGTGGGTTAGGGACCAAGGAGGACTAGGAGGGAGAAAGGACCAAGGGTTAGACACTTTTTCGGTGTCTACATATATATTAAAGAGTGTTTTATACTACATGAGGATCAGTTGTATATATTTTGGAGATTTGATCATTCCATCTTCAATATGAACCATTGATTCAAAGTTGACTTTTTATTTGTTCATGGTGTTTTCATGTACAAGGTAAATGATTGATAGGTTTTGCATATGTACAGTTGTGTAGTGATGAATTTAATCACTTAAATATGTATTAGGGTCATGTGGTGTGGAAATATGTGATTTGAAGTGGTCTTGTGTTTCTAGTTTTGCTTGGTGAAGTGTTAAAAGGATGAATTGGTCTCCATGGATGTAAAAGGGCTTCTTAGGCCTAATTGAAAGGTGTCACTGCTCAAGGATGATCTATGTAGGTGGTGTTTATCTTATTATAATTGTGATATAATCCTTAAAGGTTAAGTAATGTCTTGTGCTTGACTAGGAAGGTGGTGATCATGAAGGATCTATAAAGAGTATAAACAAAGATGAAGGTTTCTAGAGTTGACAAGCAAAGAAAAGAGTAGTGTGAGTGTGCTTGGTGGATGTATTGAAGAGAAGAGTAGTGTGAGGAATATGTGTGTGACCTATAGGTCATATTTTTTATGGTATAACAATGTTCTTGTAGGGTTTAATATTGAGGATGAGCGAAGAGGTGTAGAGTGATCCAAAAGGTTGTTTTGGACGTATTGCTTGTGTGTAAAGACTTGAGGAAGTGTGAAAGGTTGAAGAGAGTTGTTATTCATTATTTATACATTATATTGGAAGTAAATTAGATTTATATAGGTATTGATACCAGAGGTGTTGTGTGGGTACTCAACATCAAAGGGAAAGTGGTTGCTTGTCCATGCTTAGGGGTTGGTGCTCCTTGTGAAGTGGGTGTTCAATAAAGTCTCTTATTTGTGATCTATTATAGGACTTTAAACCATATGTTTTATTGATGCTATGGATTGCACCCTTGATAGGAGGCTGAGCTCCTGTCTTCCATGCAGCACAATGGAGACTCATCTCTTGCCTATGGGTCTGGAAAAATTGAGGGGGGAATCTCTAGATAAGGGCTAGCTCCCTTTGATGCATCTCTGAGTTATTCTAGTAATATTGATAATATATATATATACACACACACACACACACACACACACACACACATATATATATATATAAAATGGGGGGGTTGAAAAGAGAGAAAGATTACTAAAAATAGAACCTAAACTAAAGTAGTGATACACCAAAATGGTTGATCTACTTAGCTTGAGCCTACGCTTTCCACCAAGAACAAGCTAGCATACACTTCATTTGATATGAGAAAATATTCTACATCAGTGAGCTAGGGGTCCTCTGTAGATACAAGGAGGAAGAACTACCAGAGGTGTTCTAAGACACACTATGGTAGCCTGTTCACATACGCTTATACTATGTTGTAGACACTTCTAGCAGACCTACAAAAAAGAACTTCATAATACACTAGACATGATGGAATAATTATGTGAAATCATAAAATAAAAATGACTTAACACAAAACAAAGCCATAGACATATGCAAAAGTGTAAGCTCAAATGGAGGTAAAAATGTTATGTCTTGATTCAAGGTAAAATTTGATAGAGCTCTACCTTAAAAGCCAAGAGATACCTTCTCAAATGAGAGATTACAAACTATATAGAGAAAGAGGAAACAAAGGCACCCCATTTTGGAAAATACTTTGGTGCCCTTTTACAAGTGGCCCATGTGCGTTGAGAGCATTGGGAAGAGGAACTACTGAAAGAGAATGTTGTGTTAGCTCTAGTTTTGACTTTAGGCAATTAAAATATATTAAATGCCATGTGTGAAGACATGGGCCATGCCATTTGTCTGAAAATAATATCCCTCCTTTAAGACATTCACATGGTTGTCTAGCCATTAATACAAAATGAGGAAAAAATAGGCTGCACCATTCACTATTTGTGCTCCCTGATGACCACTTGGTGGAGACTATTTCAATTGCAGGAATAACTCACCTCCCCTTTGCCACTTGGGCTGTTTTTTCCATATCTCATAATTTTGTCTTTTCCTGGCTTTGTCTTTTCCTAGAATTTGAGCTTTTGGGCTATCTTATCATCCTTTACTGGCTCTTTGGGCTCTTTCATCAGTAGATCACTGAGTTTGCTCTTGACTTTGTCCTTTCTTGGCTTTGTCTTTTGTTGTCTCTTTTGTCTTTTCTTGCATTTTTGGCTCCTTTCTTAGTGGTCTCTTCCCTTTAGCCTTAACCCCATTGAATTTCCTCAAGTTCACGCTCAAGCATTTGAAGATCAACAACTATTTCGTTGCCCTGAATTTGACATATGTGGGGATGTCATCAGACGTCTAGATTCCAATGGCTAGTTTGTGGTGCTCAATTTTGATGTCTTTGAGCCCATCACCCCCTTGGAAATTCCTTCAGCTTCATTTTCCTTTGGATTTTGTTCCTTCAGCTTTCTTAGCTCTCAGCTTTCCTTCCAAAGTGTTCCTTTGACTAAGCTTAGCATTTGAACCCTTCTAATGGGAAGGTGTCCCTTCAGGCCTTGAGAAAGGTACTTTTCATGGTCTCTGAGAGTCCCCTGCAAGGGCACCTGCCCTTCAGGGTCCTTCAAATGGACTTGGATTCTAAATTCCTTCAGATAAAATGTCTAAAGGAAATGTTCCCTTCAATATTCAGCCCTTTCTTTTGGGTGAATTCCTTTGAAATTTTGTCTAAAGGTTTTCCTTGTCTTTTTGCCATGGGATTTTGTTCTAAAAGGATTTATTTAGACAAAGTGTCTAAAGGAATTCCTTCGAACATTTTTTCAAAGAAATTTAGCCTTTGCTTTTTCTTCTATCTTTGCCTTGGTCTTTCTTCCGAAGGGCAAGTCCCTTTTGGGCCTTTTGACTAGCTGCCCTCTGCAAGGGCTAAATCAAACCCAAAGTTACCCTTCAGAGATTTGTAATGGTCCACTTTGCTCATCACCTACCCTTTGTAAGGGCTGTTTGGTCTCCAAAATTACCTTTTAGAAGAGTTAAAAAGGCCCTTTTTATTTCCTGAGTGCCCCTCGCAAGGGCTGCTACCCTTTAGGCTTTTAAAAATGATCCTTTGGAAAATACCTTCGGTCAAAATGTCTGAAGGAATTCCTTTAGACATAAAGTTTTAAGGAATTCATCCCTTGATTTTTATTAGGTTTCTTTTTCCCTAGTCCTTTTTTCTGAAGGAAAACTCTGACCCTTTCAAGCATTTTTTGCCCTCTGAACTTGGTCTATTTTGCCAATAAAAGTCTTCTAAAATAGTTTATTTGCTCTGTCAGACCCAAGAACACATCATGGAGATCCTTAGATGTTTGAGACACAAAAATTACACTCAACTTTGGGAACTCTCATGAATCTATCACCTTTTACAAACTCCTATATAATCACTCCTTCCAACCTTGCTTATACTTGCAAATGCTTGAAGTTAAGCCTTTTCACATGCCAAGAGAAAAAATGAGTTACAAAAGTATACTTATACATTATCCTTCATGTCTAAGCGTGGAAATGGAAGGAAAAGAAAAGGGAGACTGATTTTGGTCTACAGGACCAAAAATGGTCAACAATTTGGTGATTCCCAAGGGAAGCATGCCTGCTATGCTTAGAAGCTAGTAGCCTCAAAATCCATTGGGCACAGAGTCAAGATGTAGCTTTGAAAGAGTTAGAAATATCCTTGAGATATCCAAGAATAAATCATGAAATCCTTACCCCAAACACAAAGGAAAACACACACAACAAAGGCTTAAAAAAACACTACTTGTGCAAATAGCACTTAGGGAAAATAGGGAAAGAAAAACTGAAAGTAACTATTATCTACAGATAACTAGGTATATCTTCCTCCCTCCTAGGTCAAAGGGAAAAATTCTTAAGTCTCCTTCATGGTAAGAAAACTTATTATGCTGGACAAGTGGCTGAATTGAATGGAGACTTGGTGACTTGCTCTTCTTGCCTACCACCTTGGTTGGATCGTATCCAAATGAATCAGGGGCAAACATACTTTCAACATATGTATTCTTCTTGTTCTTGGAAGCTTGCCTCCTACTAGTTATTCATGCTGGTGTATCTCATCAAAAAATCAATGGCTACTGGCTTATCACCATAAGCCCTTTGATATGCATCATGGATTGGCTTATCCCCTTCTACTTCATTGAAGACCCTGTCAAACTAATCTTCTACATCATCATGGCTTTCTTGAAGAAGGGTGACTATTGTGATGTCTAAAATGAGATCACAGACTGATTACTCATCCCACAGAACATCACCTTCTTGTTTAAGGCTCTCTCCTTCAAAGCTTTCCTCAAGATAGATAGGCCTCTTTTCTTGCTCAAAGACTAGAGTCTCTAGTTATTCCTAGACATGCTCCTAATCCTCCTCCAACTCAGGTTCCATGGTGTGATCATCCTCCTCATCAAAGCAACAAGGAAGTTCATCAAACGAGGGAAGAGAGAGCTCACCATGCTTATGTTCCTCTTCATATTGCTGGAACATCCACATGTATGCATGAACTTTTTCTTATCCATTTTTTCTCATGGTAACTTCCTGGGCATCTACAAATTAGATCCTCTCTTCTTCACTCACCTCTTTCAAAATAGGTTTTTTGAGAAGGGATGAAGTTGAACACTGATGGTTAAACTCATGTGGAAGAGGAGGCAGTCCTTGAGCTAGAATCGAAAGATTCTCCTCCTTCCATTTGACCAACACTTCATCTATATCAGATGTGGCTTGATCACTGTCTTAGAGGGGTATATATGGGGTGTGTTCAGACATGAAATCTACTATTTGGTCTAAACTATCCATCACACCCTGGCTGAGAGATCTCATTCTAGATTCCAATTCTATAATTTTCTTGGCTATATTCTCTTAGGTGAGCCTTGCTTAGAGGTCACAAGCATCATCATGGGGAGTATGAGTAGCTTTATCTTCTTCAAGGTCTTGAGTTGGTTCATGATAGGCACTCCTCCAAATTAAAATCTTGAAATCATGTTGAGAGACTTGAGGATTGGTAGAAGGAGTGTCTTTTGGTGTAAGCTCCTCTCTAAGGTCTGAAACCTCCATCTCTCCTTCACTAAGCAATCTCACCTTTGCTTCTAATTCCTCAATTTTCTTAGCAAGACTTTTTTGAAAGATTCTTTCTTGGAGCTCATAGGAATCATCATGGAAATGGGGAGTGTATGAAGGTTACCATGGAGTACAAGAAGCTTCTTGAGGAAGGGTGGGAAGGACTTGAAAAGGATTAGCCTCATTTTGTACCTCACACTCTTGGACAATGTCTTTCTCCTCCTTGTTATTCCATGACTCAACTACTTTACTCCAGCTCATGATATTAGGACTAGACATCTCCTTTTGGGGTGATGGGGTTGCAATGTGAGAGGGTAGTGAGGGTTTTGATTCCACTTCCCTTGCTACCAACATAGACTGCTAAATTTGAATATTTGCCAATTCAATCTACTTATCAAGATTAGCCTTAAAAAAAAGATTTACTATTTCAGGACTCTCGTCAACATGATTAGGGAAAGGACTTTGATAGGCTTGACTTGGCTCATAAGCAGGGGCTGCGTATGTCTAATATGAAACTTGGGGTAGCGGGTATGTAGGTTGATAGACTTGGTAAGGCTGACTCTAATTAATACTCAGCTTCCCTTCTAATGATGCAATCAAACCACTCACATCCAACATCTCATTTGTAAACCTTTGCCAATTGGCTCTTTCAATAGGAATCCATTCATTCTTAACCAGATCTAGTACATTTCTCACTTGATGGATGACATGATCAGGGATTTCTTGTCCACATCCCCTTCTGGTGTCAAGCTCCACTACATACTTTTCATATCCCAACAATGCTTTGTGAAGGTGGAAAGGGGCTAATTTGTAAAAAGATTAGGTTGAGTAGGAGAAGTGACACATTGAGAAGATTGGGCATAAGACTGATATAGCTCATGATAGGGTTGAGACTAGTCATATTGGACCTATAGAGGGCAAAACTCATAACCATATGCATCTTTGTTGCTTGAGGTGATTCCATGAACAACCTGAGCTTGATCAAAACTATATTAAGGAACAAAAAACCCATGGTTCTGAGCAATGGAATTATACATACCAAAACATGATTTCTTGATGGCACTAGGACTGCTTAACCAACTGATTAAACTCAGAGTCACCATTGGTGTTGATGAAAAAGCCTCCAAAGGTTGGCTGTTTTAAGAACACACCAATTTTCTTCAACTCTTTAGACAAAACTTGTCCCATAATCACCTGATTAAAGGTTGGGTACTAGATTAATGGTTCATTCTTGCTGTAACAAGACCAACACCAATCTTAAATTTTTTTTGAGTGTTAAAACATGGTCCCACTAGGCATGCCAAAAACTATTGACACTGTGGATTGCACCCTTGACAGGAGGCTGAGCTCCTGTCTTCCATGAGGCACAATGGAGACTCTTCTCTTGCCTGTGGGTCTAGCAAAAATGAGGGGAGAATCTCTAGATAAGGGCTAGCTCCCTTTGATGCATCTATGAGTTATTTTAGTAATATTGCTAATTATATATATATATATATATATATATATATATATATATATATATAAATATAATTGGGGGGGTTGAAAAGAGAGAAGGATTACTGAAAATAGAACTTAAACTAAAGTAGTGATACACCAAAATGATTAATCTACTTAGCTTGAGCCTACACTTTCCACCAAGAACAAGCTGTCATACACTTCATTTGAAATGAGAAACTCTTCTACATCAGTGAGTTAGGGGTCCTTTGGAGATATAGGGAGGAAAAACTACCAGAGGTGTTCTAAGACACTATGGCAGCCTATTCACATATGCCTATACTTTATTGTAGACACTTCTAGCAGACCTGTAAAAGAAGAACTTCATAATACACTAGACATGCTGGAATCATTTTGTGAAAGCATAAAATAAAAATGACTTAACACAAAACAAAGCGATAGACATATGCAAAAGTGTAAGCTCAAATGGAGGTAAAAATGCTATGTCTTGATTCAAGGTAAAATCCGGCAGAGCTCTACCTTAAAAGCCAAGAGATGCCTTCTCAAGTGAGAGATTAAAATATATATAGAGAAAGAGGAAGCAAAGTCACCCCCTTTTGGAAAAGACTTTGGCACCCTTTTACAAGTGGTGCATGTGTGTTGAGAGCATTGGGAAGAGGAACCGCTGAAAGAGAATGCTGTGTCAGCTCTAGTTTTGACTTTAGGCATTTAAAATATATTAAATGCCATGTGTGAAGACATGGGCTGAACTGTTTGTCTACAAACAAGATCCCTCCTTCAAGACATTCACATGGTTAACTAGCCATTAATGCAAAATAAGGAAAAATTAGGTCACATCATTCACTATTTGTGCTCCCTAATGACCACTTGGTGGAGACTATTTCAACTACAGGAATAACTCGCCTCCCCTTTTCCACCTGGGCTATTTTATCCATATCTCATAATTTTGTATTTTTCTAGCTTTGTCTTTTAATGGAATTTGAGCTCTCAAGCTATCCTATCATCCTTTGCTGGCTCCTTGGGCCCTTTCATCAGTAGGTCACTGAGTTCGCTCTTGACTTTGTCCTTTTCTAGCTTTGTCCTCTCCTGGATTTGTCTTTTGTTATCTCTTTTGTCTTTTCTTAGCCTTTTTGGCTCCTTTCTCAGTGATCTCTTCCCTTTAGCCTTAACCCCATGGAATTCCCTTAGGTTCACACACAAGCATTTGAAGATCAATGGATATTTTATTGCCCTAAATTTGACATCTACAGGGACGTCATCAAACATCTAGATTCTAACAGCTAGTTTATGATGCTCAATTTTGACATCTTTAGGCCCATCACCCCCTTGGCGATTCCTTCAACTTCATTTTCCTTTGAATTTATTTCCTTTAGCTTTCTTAGCTCTCGGATTTCCTTTCAAAGTGTTCCTTTGACTAGGCTTAGCCTTTGAACCCTCCCGAAGGGAAGGTATCCTTTCGGGCCTTGAGAAAGGTCCTTTTCATAGTCGCCGAGTGTCCCCTGCAAGGGCACCTACCCTTTAGGGTCCTTTAGATAGCCTTGGCTTCTAAATTTCTTCAGACAAAATGTCCAAAGGAAATGTTCCCTTCAATGTTTGACCCTTTCTTTTGGGTGAATTCCTTTAAACAAATTTTTTGAAGGAATTCCTTTGAACTTTTGTCTGAAGGTTTTCCTTGTCTTTTTGCCACAGGATTTTCTTCCAAAAGGGTTTCTTCAAAAAAAATATTCGAAGGAATTCCTTCAGACATTTTATTCGACAAAATTTAGCCTTTGCTTTTTCTTCTATCTTTGTCTTGGTCTTTCTTCCGAAGGGCAAGTCCCTTTTGGGCCTTTTGACCAGCTACCCTCTACAAGGGCTAAATAAAACCCAAAGTTACCCTTTAGAGCTTTGTAATGGTCCAATTTTCTCATCACCTACCCTCTACAAGGCCTATTTGGTCTCCAAAATTGCCTTTTGGAAAAGTTGTAAAGGCTCTTTTTGTTGCCTGAGTGCCCCTCGCAAGGGCTGCTACCCTTCGGGCTTTTGAAAATGATCCTTTGGTGAATACCTTCTGTCAAAATGTCTGAAGGAATTCCTTTAGACATAAAGTCTGAAGGAATTCATCTCTTGATTTTCTTTGCGTTTCTTTTTCCCTAGTCCTTTTTTCTGAAGGAAAACTCTAACCCTTTCAAGCATTTTCTGCCCTCTGAACTTGGTCTATTTTGCCAATAAAAGTCCTCTGAAAAAATTTATTTGCTTTGTTAGACCTGAGAACACATCATGGAGCTCCTTATATGTTTGAGACATGAAACTTACATTCAACTTTGGGAACTCTCATGAAGCTAGCACCTTTTTCAAACTCTTATATAATCACTCCTTCCAACCCTGCCTGTACTTGTAAATACTTAAAGTTAAGCCTTTTTGCATGCTAAGAGAAAAAATGAGTTGTAGAAGTATAATTTTGCATTATCCTTCATGTCTGAGCATGGAAATGGAAGGAAAAGAAAAGGGAGACTGATTTTGGTCTGTAGGACCAAAAATGGTCAACATGTTTACAAGATTAAGAGTGGGTTTTATCCCCCATGAGGGTTTTCCACATAATCTATGTGTTATGTGATTTGATCATGCATTGTTTTCTTTGTTCATTATAATGAATGGTTTATATGCTTCATGAATGATTATGTTAAATGATAAAAAAATTGAAGAATTGAAACTAAAGTTTGAATTGTTTGAATCATTGATTCACCCCCCTCTCAATGATTATACCTATAACACTTGTGCTTTTAAAATTGTTTCAAAACTAGTTCTATATGTTGAAAATGATCCTCTTCATTTTTAGAGTATAAAAGAATGCCATCAAGAAAGACCAAAATAAAGTGATCTAAATAATCTTTAAACACACTATTCATAAGATTCATGAATGTTTTCAGAGCATTTGTCAACCCAAATGGTAACACTGTGAACTCATAATGACCATAACAAGTTCTAAATGTTTTCTTTAGAATATCCTCATTCGTTATCATCAACTGATGGTCTCCTGCTCTAATATCAATATTAGAAAAGACCATTTCCCCTCATATTTGATCAAAAAGATCATCTATATGAGGTAGTAGATACCTATTTTTGATAGTTTCCTTATTAAACATTATATAATCTATACAAAGTTGAAGAGTACCATCCTTCTTCATGATAAAGATAATTGGTGTACCCCTTGGTGACAAAATAGGCCTGACTAACCCCTTTGACAATAATTCCCAGAGTTGTGCCTTTAATTCAACCAATTCATTAGTTATCATCCTATATGGTGCTTTAAAATATGTTTTTGATCTAGGCATGTTATCAATAGAGAAATCAAACTCTCATTTAAGAGGCAATCTTGGCAATTCTTTTGGACACACATCATGATAAATCCTAAGAAATGGATAATCTTCTAGGGATGGTTCTTTAGATTCCTCCATTTCATTTATATTGATGATAAATACTTGGCACCATTTTCCTTGAGCCTTCTTGAGTTGCATTGCCTAAATTTACCTAAGCCTCAACTCTCTCTTCTCACCTTGAATTTTTATCTGATTTCTAAAATCATCTAGACACTCAACATTGTTTAGATATTAGTTAGCCTTGGCTTTATGATTCATAAGCTAGTTAACTTCTAGAATCATATCATATGACCCTAGTAGTGATACATAAATATCTGATACTATTATTAATTTGGGTAACTTAATATCTGCTACATCTAAACACTTGTCAACTTTGACTTTTGAATCATTCCCATGTTATACCGACCATGCATTTTCCATTATCCTAGCTTTTATAGATAACTTATTTAGAATTATAGGAGATATAAAACATTATGTATACCTTATATCGATCAAAATGGAAACTATATTTCAAACAAAATACCTAAATGTTCAATGGGTGAAGTTTGGAATTTGACTTGCCTATCAACTACCACATGAATTCATTGTTAAAAAGTTCCCTATTGAGGAGTATAACCTTTGTTCTTTGACTTATTCTATGTAAAATCATGAGCATAATGGTCACCTCCTAAAATGAATCAACCTCTAAGAGGTCGGTTCCTATTAACCTGTTGGTTTCCCTTGAAACTACCTTTGAAACCAATGCCCAATTTCTTATTGCCTGAACCATTATTAAATCTAGCATTCTAATTTTTGAACTGTTCATGGAGTCTCTAATCCTTTGCTTCTAGTTATTATTTTTGAAAGTTGGTTTAGAAATTCCAATTTTTTTCTTAAACTTATCCATAACTTGAGCAAGAGATTTCAACTTTTATTCTTGCTTGATTTCCTTCTTGAAGACTTGGTCCATGTTAGATGGTCCATGAACATCCACCTCTCCACCAATATGGTGTTTTAATCCCATGATGAACTTCCTAATTATGAACCTCTCATCTTCTTGGTACTAAGGTACATACTTCAAAATTTTGGTAAAATATTCATAGTACTCATTCATTGATAAGTATACTTGCTTTATGTTCTAAAAATCTATAAGCTTCTAGTCAAAGTATAGCTGTGGAATCCACTATGGTCTAAACAATGTCACAAACTGATCTCATGTAGTGGTGGTCAAGTTAAGATTAATTTCTAACTTCTTGTTGGCCCACTACATAGCTACTTCACCAACCAACTGGCATGCTTTCCAAAATACTTTAGTGATCTTAGTGTAGTTTTGAATCTCCATATACTTCTCCATCTTAGTTATCCATGCTTCAACTTTGTCACCCAAAATAGTTCCATCAAACTTAGTTGGATTCACCTTTTTCATATCTCTAGCCAATTCTACAACTACTTGAGCTCTTGCATCCTAAAGGTTTCCTACTTAGTAGTATTCTCTTTAGGTACATACTAATGTTATTCCTCTTCATGGCCATGAAATTACTACTCTATGGTTGAAATTTGATCCTTGGTTTTGTTCATGGCTATAAGAATCTGATATAACTTTGTTTCTTGATCAATGGCAAATAGATTAGGATCAAATGGAGGGTTATTATCATTGACATTTAAAGGAACCCATCCAAATATTCTATCCTTCACCATATCATTTTTGGTAAACCTAAGGATAAAAAAACATTAAGGGACTCATTAGGTCCTATATTTTGAGCCACAACTCTAATTCCACATATAACATCCCCACTAGGATCTACTTAGAATAACATATATATATTTTTAAATTTAATCAACATATTCTTTCATTAGATTTCACCATGATAATATAATTAGTGATCTAGATATAACACTCTAAGTATATTATCTATAAAATAACCATATAACATCTATATGTCATTGATAATTATAATTAGATGAAACAACAAAACTAAATATGGAAAGTAATTACATATATCCATCCATGGTTGATACAATAATATAGCCACTACTGTCAGTGTACAATAAGTAAATAGTTAAAATTATTCAAGAATAATGTTTTAATAATAATAAATATAATATAAATACAAGATAAAAGGCTCCACAAATAAAAATTTCCCAAACTTTAGTTACTATGGAAATTTCAAGTGTAGTCTCTAAATAATTACTGTTGTGGGGAGGGAGAGCATCATCCAAGTGCTTTTCCATACCAACCACATACCATTGATCCCTCATAAAATACCATTAAGGAATTGTTGTAAGTAAAACTAATGAGAATGGGGGTGAATCAATTGTATGATAATAGTCTTCCAATTTTACTTAAAATTTATGAAGCACTCATTCATTTACATACATTAGTTAATGCATACACAAGCACCTATGAAAGAAAACAATATAAGGACATGAGATATATGTGGGAAAAGCTATACAAGAAGAAAAAATACTAATGCAAAACTTGGAATACTATCCTATAAGAAATGAATAAACCTTTTATTGAGGCATCAGCCCATAAGGATCACCAACCCCTCACTAGTCAAACACCAATTCAACTAGTGCTTTAACAAGCTTAAACCTGCAAGGAGGATACACCCCCCTAAGAAACCAAGCACCAACTTAGATGCCTTAAATATATGATAAAATTTTTACATATATTGATTATTCAAATGATGATTACCTCATTTTTTTCTCTTCTCACACTTCTTTCTTACTCAAGCAACCTATTAGGCCTTCCCACTTAATTAGCCCTTTCCTTGGTAGAATTAGGTCAAATGACCTTACTCAACATATACAAAAACATAGTTAGATATTCATGGAATATTAAAATCATATTTCTAATTATATTAAATCCCTTAACCTATTTTCCAAAACTCTATATCCTTTTCTCAATAGCTCAAAAGATCTAACTAGTCAAAATAGGCTTATTAGGCCTTGACTTTATACCTGATTCTTTCTCATACCCTTCTTGGTCAACCAAGGACTTCACCACATGTATATTATATTTGAAATATATCACCACACACATTTCACAAGTTAAATAAACATTACCTAGATCTATCATTACCCTTAAGGTCTAAAACCACCAGTAGGCCTACTAGAGACCTAATGCAATCAGACTTTCACTAAGCACATGTTTCATTTAGACCATCTTTAAACACTTTGAGACTTAAAAAATAGATGAAAAACTTCATATGTCACTTTAATATACCCATCCTAAGCTATAATTATTTACCCAACACCATTTGGATATTTTCACTCCTTGAACCATCCAATTAGGTCTACTCGCCATTAGTCCTTCTCATTACCAGAAAGTTTGTCTTGCAAATCTAAACCATATACACAACTTTGATATATAACCCACACATAAAATATTATTTATAGGATATTTATTACTTAAAATAATTAAATATATGTTATATTATTCATTATATAGGCCAAAATACCTTAGGAACACTCTTACAAAAGTCTTACTCATAACCACCAAACACTGTCAATAAATAGTCAAAACCCTGTGACTCTCCATACTTGACTAGGGACTTGCAATAAATATAAATACATTCACATGATACTATGAAAGATTTAAGACACATGTGATAAAATTTTTGTGATCTTAAAATGGGTTTTTATGAACCTTAATCATCCTTATATCATCTATGAAAAGATAGATTGCATGATTATAATCAATATAGTCTTTTAGACCAATTCCATAACTTTACTCTACATAGACTTCACTGTGTTAGATAGACCATTTTGATGATTTTTTTGATTAATTATAGGAATAATAAACACTTATAAACCAAAGGGATATGAGGAATAAGTATTAAATAATTACCTCATGCATTAGGATCCATCCCTAATCTTCTACAACTAATCCCTAATCTCATTCTCATTCTCATCTAGTTTTCTCTCTATTTTGCTCATTAGGCTTATTTAGTGATAGGCCAACTTCCATGACTAGTTTAGCACATTTTTTTTCTATGACATAATTATAAACTTTCATGGGAATAAACTATAAGTCTTACACATCATCCTCCATCAATTTTCATTCTTTGACCTGGTCAACCCTACCTACTACATAAAAATTCCTATAAATAAGGGGTTTCCCATAGCTTCTACTCACTATCATGACAAAAAAAACCCATTTAAAAAAACCTCTAAGAGTCCTTTACATGTTAAAAACATCAAACTAGGTCAACATGATCATTATGATCCATAATCGACAAGATCTTTTCTATCGGGTCATTATAAGAGTTTTGAGTAGTTTCTCTTCTTAGAAATCATTCATAAATGATTAAAATTAAAATATATAATGAATGATATTAAGATAAATATATGGACCTTCCAAAAATTCCATGAAGTGCTCAAGATCTCATGCAAAGGTTGCACATGCCAACGAACATAAGACTTTTCTTCTCAGGTCTACAACACCCCATTCTATGCACACAACGGACCTTATCACTAGTTTTCATGATTTATTTTTTGAGAAATGGTTTCAATATTTTTTAAAATACTTAAAATAACCTCTCACACCTCTGTTAATATTATTAATATCTCTAAAATCCTTGAAAATGACCAGGACCCATAATTAGGTCACTACAGGTCACTTTGCATACTAGGCCTTACACTACCACTCATACTTAGACTATGGTCATGCCTTGAAACCTATTGAAATATATTAAAAATTAATCTACATGTCAAAATAACTCATAAAATTTTCAAAATCTACCAACCTTTCTTAGATAGGTCTCATATGACTCAACTCATCATGTTACCAGGCCTATACCATTTCATTAGGTCTTTATGTAATGAATAAGCCTCATAACTAGATCTTGAAAGTCATTTGTAGGCTTATTTATCTCTTGATAATTGTTAACACAACTTATAAAGTTTTATTATTCCTACTATGATCCAAATCACAAATCTTTACCATGCGTACACCTTCTCTCAAAACTTGACCATGCTATTCAAGATACCTAGTACTCAAATTTTAGACACAAACAAGCTAATTCTCAATGATATCATTATTCAAACATGATTATCGGAAGAAAAAGATACTCTTAATAGAATAATGAGATTTGTTACATCATAACCTTGTGCCAAGACCTCATATATAATATAAGGACTTGTTGACCCATATGCTTACCTTGTTTGTTCCTCAGTACTTAGAGCTCAATCAAGATGCTTCCCTTATATCTTGAGCATGATATTGACATGTCATCAAACCTTAAAAAAATAACTAGGTTGCCTTCAAATTTTCTCTCTATAAAGAGATAAGACTTTTTTATCACACACCACTTCACCAAGCATGACATCAACTCTGAATTTTGACATGAAGGACATTCGACTTAACTTTGACATCAATGAAAACATTAATGACTTAATACAAACACTAGGAACATACCTCAACAAGAATGGCCCTCCCTTCATGGATGAGTAGATAGTGATGGTGTGGGAATCCAAATAAACAAGCTTATACCTATGTGCTATATGATTTCTAAGAACATGTAGTGTACCATAAATAAATATGTTCTAACATGATATTGCACAAAAAATTAAATCATACATATCAAATGACAATGTCTAACTAACATTACTTTAGCCAAAGTTTTCAATAATTATTGATCTATAAGATCAATCAAATTCATACACACCACTTGATCAGATTATCTTTATCTAACATTGGTGATTCTAGTAAGCTAGTGAAGTCCATCTAACTACTTAGAACCAACAATAAAAAATTTGGTTAACATATATAACCAGTAGATTCATATAGATTACTTCTTATTAGAAAGCATAAAACATGATAAACATAGGAATAATCACAATGCATACATTTAGTCCATCAAATATATGAATGAATCTTCACTATATAATTTTTTCACATAAATAATAAGCATAACAAGAATAGATCATACTAATCGGCTATAATCTATATTTAGACTGTATAATCTAATTTTTGTAAGTAGATTTAAATACATAGTATATTCTATGATAAACAATAATTACTCAACCCAAAAATTAACTACAAGTCATATTCTATCAATGATACATGTGTAAGATCCCAATAAATAATTACTAATACTTATTGAATTCAAACACTAAGATTTATTACACATCTATTTATAACATAATTTTTTAGACTGAAAATTCATACATATAATGATTGATACCAATAACAACGCACATAGGATTCATATCATCTTAAATTAATAATTTATAACAAATCTTTTAAATCCCATTATTCTAGATTGCTTAATGCTCTAATACTGTAAGCATAATGATTATTAAAATAGACTTGGATCATTATTGAAAGATTCATTATAAGATGGACATAATGGATGACAATAATCCAACTATGCAAGTCTATGGATAATCCGACTATGAACTATTAAAATATTTTGACTATCTGACTCACTATATTCATAATTCATATAATGATACACATGATTGGCCACGTTCTTAATCCATATTATATGACAATCAATATAGGATCATGTTACTATGTTTATCACTATTTAAATTTAATTTATGTGTATAATCAATATAGTTATATAAATAATGATGCACTATAATTTTTTTCAACATCATTGCACTTATACTAGTTTGGCATGTGGCTCAAACTCTATGGATTTTGTGGCACTATACTACTAGATAGGATTAATTCTATTACATTTAATGACCAGATATGATTAATTCCACATGTTAGCCATAATATCTTATAGAAGGAACTATACAAATTTACTATATTAGATACACAAATGTACTATATTTATAATATCTGATTACCTTAGTATTTACCATGTCAGATTTGTGTATTTTCTATAAAAAGGATATATATATATATAAAGAATAAAAAGTACCATAGTATATACCATTATCAAATTTTCATGATGAATAAGTAGATTTGTTATTGAATTCCATTGAGTTTGGAATAACAAATATATACACAAATTTAATTTTTTTTTAGAAACAACGGTGAACATATGTCTCTTCACAATTCACTATGTATTATTATATAGGTCACATAGTTTTTTATATGACAATATTCTCAGTTACTAATTATATATGTATATACACTCAAATCACACCTATATCCATTACTAGGATTTGTAGAGTAGAGGCACGTCATTATATATATCCATAGTTTTTATTTTAATTAAAAAGACCTCAATCATTCATATTTAAGTCTCACAATTTTTTGTTAACAATACATACAACTCTCATACATTTATGTATACAAAATTACATAGACCATTCATGTCATTTATATTTTGTAAAATGAAAGCACACAAAATTTTACCGAATTTCCACATAGAATTTAAGAACATCACCTACCTTGCAAAAGCGTCCAAGCTAAAATGGCACGATCTAGAAATTCTTTGCTTGATTTGATCTCTCCCTTCCTCAATTCACTATTGTCCTCTTCTCCCCTTCATTTTATTTTTCTCCTCTTCTCTTATTCTTCTACGCTTTACTATATCCTTCCTTCTCGAATTGTGTCTCTTTTTAATTTTTTCTTTCCTTTTCTCTTATTGAATGACTCATTTTTTTAAAAAATCTTCTTTTCTTTAAAGCTTCACCACCAACTTTAAAGCTTTGCCATCCTTTTTGAAAAATTATTCAATCCTTGCTTTTTTTTTTCTTTCTCCTAAATATATATCTTTCTAAATTATTGATTTATTTCCTAATTATAAAAATCAATACAATTACCTTATATATTTTATTTCCTATATGAGGATTTTACATTTCTATATATTTCTAATGACTTTGTAATAAATAATCACTTAGTATAAATAATAAATCATAATGACTTATCAATAATATGACTAATGTAAGGTTGATGATATTTTTTAATGATAATTTGGTATTTTGAACAACTAATATACCGATCCCAATAGTACTATAAAAATGTAATTGGTATTCTCAAAATATCATAAAGATAAACTGTTAATGTTCTAAAAATTTCTAAAGTCATGAAGTTTAGTCTACTTATAATAGTACTAGATACTTGTTCCCATAATTTATGTTCTCACAAAACATTAATGATCATAAATACAATAACATGACACAAACACATAGTACCACAACTCAATCACATGAAATTATTTCCACATAAGCATTAAAATGACATAACACACAACTAATCATGCATAAATAATTATCTAAATGCAAAAAACATAAAAAATGCACTAACACTAACCATTCGACAATGCATATAATGAGTTCCATTAACATGGCATGTGCATGGGTTCTAGCCATTCCTCTATCATCCCCTTACACCTCCATCTACATGACCCTATCCAATGATGCTTTCCCTCCATCATGCTCTAAGAGATTAATCTCTATTGCATCAAACTCATGACCAAAAAGTAGTTAGTCCATAACATCATGACATATATCATAAAATATTGCTGTAATAATAAATCAATATAATCACAATATAAAAAATATACTATATAGCTAAAATCATAGAAATGAAATAAAATAATCAAAGCACATACAAATATCCCATAACAAAATATAACTAAAATTTTATTTAAATAATAATCAAATCAAATCCATTGATAATTAGGTAAATTTGCTTTGTGATAAATCAAAATGTAACATCCTTCCCCCTAAAGCTGGTCATTATCTTGATGACACTTATTTAAATATTAGTTCTAAATTAAACATTATTTAGTAGAAAAATAACATAGTATGAAGTATCAAATAAAGCAAATAAATGTGAGAATCACATGTATAACTAATCATAGTCCTCTCAAGGAGCACTTGTTAGAGTATTGGTCTTGTAAACACCAAAATTTTACACACTATAGTTTTGAATGTCAAAACACCCTTGGACCACCATAGGACCCCATTAGGGCCAATTTGACCCTTTAATCCCTAACCAAACCTAACCATGGTAAATTTAACCATTTGATCAAACCCACCCTTTTAGCCCACTTAACCTTTGACACTAGACCATTGACGGTCAGGTCTCTTCCCCATATGTCCAAAGACAATTCGAGCTATGTGCAAGCTAACACATCAAAATTTACTATGGAAATAAAGCTAACACATCATAAAAACCAACCAAACCTCCTATGAAACCTTATAACTCCATCTCTCTTTGCCTATAAAAAGAGGGGAGTAGGAGGTGAAAAGGGATCCACTCATTGAACAATTAGGCAACCAATAGTTATCAAGAGCTATCAGACTTATTTGTAGTTTCTCCCTTCATCAAGCTAGCATCTACGATAGAGACCCAAACCTCTATCAAAATCATTCTTTAGGAAAAGTATCATTACTTTTCCAAAATTACTCTAGGATCAATTACCAGCCATCAGGCAACTAATTAACTACATTTCTAGTTTTCAAACTTTATTTACTTGGTTTTTGACCTAGACCATTCTGCTTATTACTCTAATCCCCTTAAACCTTAACCATACCTCTAACAATATATAATTTTATCATTGACCCCTTTCTACAACCTAAACCAGACTCTTTTCTAAACTTCTTCAAAACCCCTAACAACCATTAATCACCACCTTGACCACTTATGGTCACCTTCAATTGTCAACAACCACCCAACCATTGACAATCAACATAACTACCAATGGTCACCCTGACCGCTGATGGTCACTATGGTAAGAAATAAAAAGTTATTTATACCTACTTACCCCCAACCAAATCCCACTTTTGTGTCCCTACCTATTCATTGATACCTCATCTATTTTTTAGATTTGACCTAACCTATTTAGCATTAGTATTTACCTATTATTTGTTTAATTGGTCTATTTTTTTAATCAAACATTTATCTATTCTTGTATTATGTTTGAATTTTTTATATCATTTGATGCAAGTACTTTATCTTTATTTATTTCAACTTAAATATTTTAAGAGTGTGGATTGACAGGCTCCTAGTAAGCTCATGCTTCTTAGATCTAGCTCATGCTAGGCAATTCACCTTGCTACCCATCTAACAACCCATTTGCATGAGTGATTTATTATCTATAGGTCATTCTTCCTAATAAAAAGAAGAGCTTTTCATGATCATCTAGATCACGTGCACATAAACAAATAGATTCTTCTATCATAACCTTATTACTAGTTTCTTACTTCTTTAAATAAAAAATAAGCTGAAATTGAGAGAAACATTCTGGCATGCCCGATGGGACCTAGTAGCATCTAGGTGCCCTTATCTTCCTTATTCTATACTCATATAAAGAAGTCAAAATTTATTTTAGGTATAAAATAAACCTTTCATACATTAATTTCTTGCATGTTTAGCTCATTTAGTTAAATTAAAAGCAAAGTAATCAATCATAGTTTCACTTCTTTATCACACAGTATACCAAACCACATAAATCAATTAAATATCAAACAAACTTGAGACAAGGCCTGACTAAGATATCATAACCTAGCTATAACCTTACCCTTTCTTGGAAATCTTACTTGGAGGTCATTACCAAGGGGATAACCAACTCAACTCTCTGGTTGAGTATAAACTCTATAAATTGGTACATACTAGCTAAACACTTAATACCCTTATCGCTGTAGTGTGTGAAGCGAGGGGGTAGGCCCCAATACCAATACATGTATTTATTTTTAATAAAGATACTTTTGAGAGCCTTAAACACCTAAAACCAACCATAGACTTCCTTGCTATTACTTGTCTTACAAACCAAGTTCTTTTTTACACTTTTCAACTAAGGCATAAGCCAAAAGCAAGATAAAAGATATCCTAGGATTTTACATGCACTCTAGTGTATGTTTTGATTGCCTTGATATCTTTTTATTTTGTTTGCTTTGTGTTTGAGTTGTGAGCTTTCCTTTATTCTTTTCTATTTCTAATATGGTTTTTACTAGACAACAATTTTGAAACCAAACCAACTAAGAGCCACCTTCCTCTTCTTCTTCCTCTATAGAGTATACCTTAGATATTGAGAGTTCTCCCCATACTTATACCCCCACACTATGCCTCAAATAGTTTCCCAAGGTGATGTATATTTTACCACCTTCCTTGATAATAACCCCATGGCCCTCCAACATTACCTCAACACGCTATCTCACTGCACCCCTACTGCTTCAGTTCTTCCTAGTGATCCACCTTATGGGAGACCTCCCCATCTTATGGTTGCCACTACCTTTACCCAACCTATGACCAATAAAACATCTTCCTCCACCAATAATCCACCTATTACCTCCACCCAAACTCAATAAAATAACCCAACCAATAACCAAACACCCCATATACCAACTAACAACTCTTCTAACATAGAGGCAACCTTACCTCTTGTTACCCATACCCCATCCACCATGGTAATACCTTATACCCATATTGACACTATCCCCCTTATCACTACCAACCCATCAATCTCCATGTCACTTCAAAATATGGTGCTTTATATACCTTCTAACCTTCCACCTATCAGTACCAGAGTTACCACTCAACCCCAACCAAATAACCCAACCCATATCAATTCCCCAAACTACCAATCTGATCATACTTCCAAACCAACCCACATCAACCCCTCAACAAATACTTATGACACCCTACCCACATTATATTCCTAATCAAGAAGGATATATAGCTCCATCTTCTACCCAACCTCTCATTACCATAAACCCTTATACGACATCATCCCAAACCTCAATGACCACACACCAACATGTGGCATCCTCTCAAACTTTTACTAGTTATCCATATATTACATTTTCCCATTAACTCTTCTAACCCCTCTCATCAATAAACCCAAATCAAAATTGGGCTCATCCAAAACAATACACTCTACTAGGGGAGTCATATGTTTCAATTTTAGACAAGTTACTTGAAGCCAACATTATATAGCTTCCCCCCATAAAACCTCCTCTATAATTAGATTCTTGTCACCCTATGCCCACTTGGTATAATGAGAAAAATCTTTGTGCCTTCCACTGTGTGATTGGACATGACATTAGTTGGTGTAACACCTTCAAGACAATTGTAGAAATCTTGATTAATAAAGGAGAACTTTCATTAGATAATCCCAATACACCCTCAAATTAGTTACTTGACATCTTTTGACAACCTTTTCTCAATCATGCCCCTTTAACAAATCATAATGAAAATAAATAGAAATCATCTCATGTTTGTGAGGTCCATATGATCAATGTGATTATCAGTGAACCTATCATTGAGGAAACCATTGCTTCAACTACTTCTTCCTCCACTCTACATATCAAAATGGTGGAATCACCTTCCATTCCTTTGAATACCCAAACAAAGGAAGCAACAACCTCCTTTTCTCCACTTGATGAGATAATGAACTTACCCACCTCTCCTTTGATATAAATACTAGAGGAGGTAACCATTGCCACCACACCTTACTCCCCCACCATGGAATCACCTTCTCTCTCTTTGGAAACAATTCCAAAAGGAGAGATTAATTTATCTACTCCTTCCATGGAGGAAAAATATTTCTAAATCTTGAACTCTTTCATCAAGGATAAGGGTGAAGAAACCATTCCCTTACCCTAACGTATGGGCCTAATCTTTGAATTCGATGCCCAAGGAACCAAACCAATCTACAAACTCTTTTCTGGACTAGTCCAAAGCCTATAATTCTCTTCTCAACCCAATATGGATGGAGCCAAATTTTGGCACCATCTTGGGCTCCCATATCAAAATAAGCATGAACCTTCAACCTCACTTTTATCCACCATTAAACCTATCATCACCTCAATCTCTGCATTAAACACCTCTATCTCCAAAACTATAGAAGAACCATCCAAAGCACCTCCATCCAAAATTATCAAATCACCCTACACCTCTTTAACCAAACCTATAAAGAACTTAGGAGTACTTCCCGCTCCTAGCCTTATCCACTCATCTTTGAAGTTGGACTTAAACCCATCTAGTCCACTAAATAAAACCTTAACCAAACTAACCAAGAAGGTGGAACCACCCAAACTCCCCCTAAAACTAGAACCATACCACCTCCTTCCCTCTTACCTTTTATATTGGGACCTCATCCCTCTTATATATTAGGAGCTCATCTTTTTATGAAGAAGGTGAACCCTCCAAAAATTACCCAAACTAAACTTCCTTCTTTCATTATACCTTGACGTACCCCTTCCAAAACATCAACCTCTCCATCATTTTTAACCAAACTATCTACCTCCACCTTCCCACCTATCTCTAAACCTTCATCATCTCAATCATCAAAATCTAAAGTGTTTACCTTTAAATATTCCACCTCAAAACCACCCAACACAAAACAACCCCAATCAAACCCACCTACCAAAACCATTCTACCACCCATAACTCCCATAGTGAAGCCTACTTCTAAGAAGGCTCCCACCATGAAAACCAAAGGCCCATCACCCATAACACCTTTGCTCAAATATTATTCAACTATTTTACAAAGGTTTTTAAAAACCTCTTCCTTAATCCTACCACCTATCAAACCCTTTGACCCATCAAGTCCTAAACCATCTTAGTTCAATGATAGTTTAATTTGCTCATACCATAGGACACCTGGACATGACAAAAGAATTGGAAAACTCTCCAAACACTTGTACATAACTTGTGGGATGAGGATTAATTATTATCAGATGAAAATCTATTTATCCCATTACCAAATCAACCACCAAATGAACCTATCCAAAACTTACCCACTCCCCCATTCTCAGCCAAGAGTGATGAGGAACTGAAGCAACCTTCTATCCCAACACCTTTCCTCATCCACACTATCCACATGGTTACTCGATCTTGAGCCCAATAAAGAGATAGTGGAAAGGCCAAAGTGTCCATTATATGGACATATCCCCTCAACCTTCCAACTAAAATCAAGCACCTTTACCTTTACCTTTACAACACCCAAAATATCCATTCTAGGTGCCTCTCCTCTAACCCTTCTAAATTTATCCAGTGAGTGGTTCTGAAACAACTTCACCAGACACCAATGAAGATAAGCCTATACAAACTAATAAACACATCACCCCATCATTGCCAAGCACTGATAGAGGCCCTACAATCATAGAGGTCCAACCCAAAGAGCATCGACCTCTTGCATCCTTTATTGGATCTCTTCAACTTTCCACCCTTGTCATATTTAAGGATTTGGAAATACCTTCTATTCATCGTAAAGATCTTGATCCACCTCTCTTCATCACTGCATACATCAATCAAACCCACATCAAAAGGGTAATGATTAATGGAAGAGCTAGTATTAACATTATCTCCTCTTATGCTTATGACCAACTCTAACTTCCAAATAATATCTATGATCTAGGAATTTGACTCAAGAGAGGATGGTTAGCATGGTGTTTGTTCTAAAATGAAAAAAAATGAAATAAACACACTAATAACATAACATCTCTAGGCCTAAACACTAGGGAGAGCTTAGTTAACAAAATCAAATGACAAGCACAAGTAAAAATCAAGGGATCAAATACAAGAGTTCCTTCACCTTCCTTGGATGCTCCAAATGCCTTTGTAGAAGTGGCTTGCTTGGCTTGTGCTCATGATGTCCTTGGAAATAGAAGCTTGGATACCTCCATCTCTCCTTGGCACCTTTGGTTTTGGCTTGGCTTAACATGGTAACACTATTTTCTTGAAGCTTATATAACCAATCCTGCATTATAACTTTGCACAACTTAAGCTTAGAAATGATGTTGTGAAGCCTCATATTTATAGATTTTTAGAATTGATCAGATTCAAACTCAACCATCCATCTCAAGATTGAGATGTGTGGTTAAGGATTAATTCAATTTTTGGAATTAAGTTTATAATTATCCTCATCATGACATTAAAATAAGGGGTGATTAAGAGGCATAGAGGGCATTGTGGAAGGCATTGATGAGGTATGGAGGGCATGAATCCTGATATTTGTGGCATTTATGGCCTAGAGATGTCTTCCCAAGAAATGAGGTCACTTGATGATGAAAATATTCAATATTCATTTCCAAAACAAAGTATTCAACAATTTTCTATGGAATTTTTAATTATGCCTTGATTTGGGTTAATTAGATCTTAAGCATGATTTAAGCACATTGTGCACAAATTACCCAAATTGATCAAAATGCCTTGTTATTGGTCCTAAATTTGAATGGATTAGAATTAGAAGGTGTTTTTAGATGCATATTCCCATTTAGGATGTTTCCAATAACAAATAATAAAGGAATGAGTCTTATATAAAAGATTTGATAGGAAAGAGCAGTCCAAAGCATGTGGGTGCAAAATTGGCATTTTGACTAGAAGTGAACTGATCAAAGTTAGCTGGCCCATAAATTGCATTGATGCATTTAGAGATACTTTGGCCAAAATTGGCATTTGAATATGTCATTTTTACATCATTTAGCATGTTTTAGTGTTTTTAGGCCAAATTATGCATTTTGGGTGGAAATTGGCCAAAAGCCTAGTTGGAGGTTATTGATGGCCAGTTTTAGGTGTTTACAATATCTTGTTAGAAACCTCAGTGGTTCTCTATTCCTTTAATGATACTTTGGCCAAAACATTGGGAATAGTCATCCTCCACATCTACTTGGGATCTCACATGTTTCCAGAGCTCTTCTACATCACAGAAGGTAAGTTTTAATATAATGTCTTACTTAGACATTCTTGGATCTATGCCATGAGTTGTGTCCCATCCACCTTGTGTCAATGATCAAGTTTAAACATGAAGGTCAAGTCATCACCATACAAGATGACCCTAATAATTTCACATCTTGCAACATGACATATCGACCTAATGATGTTATTATTCCTCTCTCATCCACCTCACCACCAACCAAAATAACCCCACCTCTACCATTAATTAAGCTTTAACTAGCTCATCTATCCCTTCTCAAATTCCCATAAAGGACCCTTTAGAACCCACATTCCAACATCTCTCACTAGGAGAGTATCACCTTTTGGCCTTGGATGCCTTCCCTACTCCTCAAGATTATGGGAACCTTGACCATGATCCTAATTATGATCCCAATATTAGAACCATCATTCCTTTTGAGCTCCCCAAGCACTAAACCAATTTCATCTATGGGGGACTTGATCATCTATTTCTCATTCCCTCCACCACCTCTTCTATTAGATCATTTAATTTCAATTTCTCCTATTTGGATAAATAATTTTTTTCCAAATTGTAACTTCATAGGTGTTTCTAGAAGGGTTTTGGCCTTGGCAATTATAAACATGAACCCCATGAGTTACCCTTGATTAAAACCCAAAAACCTCATGAGTTATTTAGCCTTGGGTTCATACCACCAGAAGAACCCACAAATTCACCTAAACGCATCACCACCATTGATGAGATGTACCATCCTCACCAACCTCATCTCCTTTGAAGTCTAAATATTTCAAAATCATCCTTCTTAACTTTTTTTAGTCAATATCATTAGTTTTGGCCCATTGACCTATTAAAAGGACAAGCAAACTAAAATCTTTCCTCTAATTCATCTTAGAATGGTAAAATTGATTCTCCTACCATCCACACCATCCAATGACATGATGATGATTCCATTATCACCTATCTTGGTGTTGGGGATTCTTCTATCCACAAATCCCTTCCTCTAAAAAACCAAACCATATTGAATGAAGCCATTATCGATGTCAACTTGGGTACTCAAGATAACCCTTGCATTTTAAAGATCAACCAATCCTTTGATTCCTTGGAGTAACATGAATACCCTTCCTTCATAAATGTAGCATAGTATTTTCTTGGTCCTATCAAGATATGCCTAGGATTGACCCTTCCATAGCTCTCTACAACATCATCATCCATCCTGATGCTAAGATAATTAGGCAAAAGCTTTATAGGATGCACCCTCATATCATTCTTCTAATTAAAGAAGAGCTTCAATGCATCTTATCTATTAACTTCATCTAACCCATTGACTATCCCCAATGGGTTTCCAACATCATTCCCATTACCAAGCCCATAAGGGAACTTCACCTCTATATTAAATTTCATGACCTCAACCTTGCTTGTCCCAAGGATGAATTCCCTTTACCTAGGATCAACCAACTTGTTGATCTTACAACCGACCATGAGATGTTATCCCTCATGGATGATTTCTAGGGATATAATTAGATCTCGATCACCCCTAAATATTAGCATAAAACTTCATTTATCATCCCATGGGTAACTTTCTACTATCAAGTCATACTATTTGTTCTAAAAAATGTTGGAGTAACCTACCAGCATGTGATGACCTATATCTTCCATGATCTCATCAATCAAATCATAGAAGAATATATAGATGATCTCTTTGGGAAATATAAATACTGCAAGGATCATCTAGAAGTTCTTAAAATTATCTTTGAATTCCTAACCCATTTCAATGTCTGACTCAACCCTAAGAAGTATATTTTTGGGGTCCCATCTAGAAAGCTTCTTAGCTTTATTATCTCTCTCCAAGGAATCAAAGTAGACCCTACCAAATTCAAAATGAACCTTGACATGCCACCTCTAATTCACCTTAAACAACTTTGTAGCCTAAAGGGGAAACTCCAATCCATCTATCACTTCATCTCTTAATTATCAGATAGATGTCAACCTTTTCACCATATTTTCAAAGAAGATACATCTTTTAAGTGGACCAAGGACTACCAACAAGCCTTTGATTCAATCAAAGAGTACCTCCTTTCTCCACCCATTCTTACCCCTCATAAAGAGGAACAACCCTTCTATATTTATATATATACCACTAACCATTCCTTAGGGGTAATACTCACACACCATGATGAACAAAATAAAGAACAAGCTAACTATGATATAAGTCAAACAATTATAGAGTATGAGACTCAATACACCCATGCTGAGAATCTTTGCCTCACCTTAGTCTTCATGGAAATCAAACTTCATCATTACCTCCTTAATCATAAAACCTTTGTCATCACCCACATCGACCCACTCAAGTACATACACTCTAAACCACACCAAAACCAATGTATGGCTAAGTGGCTTATGATCCTAGCTGAGTTTGACCTTGAGTTCCTCTTGAAAAATTTGATTAAAGGGAAAGTTATTGCTGATAAATTGGTTGAAGGTCCTTTTCCATACAACCAAATAATTCCTCTTGCATTCTTGGATGAGTACATCATGACTCTTTCCCAAGAGGACATTACCTACCAAATGACCATGGTTTTGAATGGGTCAAAATGCCAACATGGTGGGGGTGCCAATGTTATTCTCATTTCCCTCAATGGTGAACCTCTTCCTCTTTCTTTCAAACTTTATTCTTAGTGTACCAATAATATGGATGAGTATGAAGCCCTAATAATAGGACTCCAAACTGCTTTAGCCTTGGGAGTTAAAATGATCAGTGTCTTTGATGATTCTTAACTTGTGGTCAAGCAAGTCAATGGATCCTACTAATATAAGAATAATGTCTTGAGACAATACAAACAACTAGTAGATGTACTCTTATCATCATTTGATCATTACCTTATCTAATTTATTCTATGATTTACCAATAAATTTGCAAATACAATTACTTCCCTTGCTTCCCTGAACCCATCTTAGCCTACCAATTCCAAGATATTTGTCAGCATTCATCATTTTATCACCCCTTCTTATATCCAATCTAACATCCCTACCATTTTTAATGTGGAGGAATCTCCATTAGACATTTGGTACAAGAAAACCTTTGACTACCTCAACCTCAACATTATTCCTCCCAACCTCTCTAAGAATGCTTGAAAAGCCTTTATCCAGAGTACCTCTCATTATACCATAATAGGGGGAATCCTTTACAAATATGGTTTTCACTGCCTCCTTCTCCATTATCTATGAAATCATGAAGCTTCCCATGCCATCAAATAAATGCATGATGGTATCTATGGGGGACACTTTAGCAATATATCTATCATGAAACATATCCTTTGCCTTGGATACTATTAGCCCACCCTCAACCAAGACTGATATGATTATGTAAATAAGTGTGTTAAATGTTAATAACATGCTAATTTACATCATGTGCTAGTTGATGGCATTCAAGTATCCAAGGACTTTTGGCCCTTCTCATAATGGGGACTTGATCTCATTAGGGAAATCAGTCTTCATTCTTCACAGTGGCACCAGTCCATCATCACCACCACTGAGTATTTCACCAAGTGGGTGGAGGTTATTCCTCTCATCTTGACCAAAGCTAAAAATATTGTCAACTTCA
The DNA here is from genome assembly GCA_037957365.1 of Torreya grandis. Lineage (NCBI taxonomy): Eukaryota > Viridiplantae > Streptophyta > Pinopsida > Cupressales > Taxaceae > Torreya > Torreya grandis. The sequence continues at coordinate 1,269,991 of JARHVA010002692.1, forward strand.
TCAATCATCATATCATCTATCATTTCCGTGTTTCCCATAAGATCATCACCAATAACGGCAAATCTTTTAAAAACAAAAAAGTCTAAGGTCTTTGTGACATAATTGACATCAAGTTAAGATTTTCATTACCTTATCATCCATAAGAAAATGGATAAGTGGAAGCCTCTAAAAAAACCCTAAAAAAATGTTAACTAAAATGGTTAGTACTTCTAGTCAAGATTGGAACTTGCACATCCCCTTCACTTTATGGGTTTATCATAATAGAATTTGAACCTCTATGGTTGCTACCCCTTTCTCTCTAGTCTTTGGAGTAGAGGTGGTATTGTCTCTCTAAGTTTAGATTCCCTCTCTTCACATATCCTTGAAAGACATCATTTCGAAGAGTGACTATCATCAAGAATTTTCATCATGACCTGAGCTACTTGACAAGCACCACCTGGTATCACTTAACCATCTTTGTGTCTATCAAGAGAGAGAGAGAGTTAAATACACCTATAAGAAACACTTGAAAGAATGAGAATTCAACATTGGAGACCTCATCCTAAAGGAAAATCAACATCTGACCAATATGGAGAAAAATAAGTGAGGTAAGTTTAATTTTAATTGGCTTGGACCCTACATCATAATCCATAAGTATGGATTAGGAGCTTATCATTTATCCTATCTTAAAGGAAAACTAGAACTTGAGCCTCTCAGTACTTCACATATGCATCCTTTCTTTTGTTAAAATAAGGATCAAACTCACCTATTGTCTAACTTAAGCTCATCCCTTGACTTAAGAAATTTTCACCATCCTCACACCTCCACCCCATCCCTTTGAGGGCAACTGATTAAAACATAGAACCATGTGATTAACCTTCATAGATATAGCCTAATTCTAAATACGGGTACCATGGATCTACCCATGGCATAGTTATCATGGATACTTTTTGTACCTAATAAGATGGAATCCCATGGTCATTATCTCTCAAAACCACCCCTTTTACTTATCATTAACCTTCTTAAACTCTAGGTTTTTCCCTCATAAAGGTTAATATCTAAGCCTATATATACTTTTCCATGTCTAACCTAGCATCAAAACAATTTAGGATACCAAAATATCACTTGGGTTAAATATCTCTAGCATACAGGCTGTTTCCTTGAAGGATAACTGCCCTAAATCTAAATTGCTTAAAAACATAGATAGCTCCCTTGAAGGACAGCTAAAAAATGGACAAATCCAAAACTTGGACAACTCCCATGAAGGATGGCTAAGTCAATTTTTTCAAAATAAATCATTTGAATCTTCTTGCATTGATTAACTTCACAAACTTATCAAAACCAAACAATATCATACCCTATATCAAAAATCAAGACCCAACTATCCCAAGAGAGCTACAATCAACTTTCATACATAGCATCAGTAGACTTCCTGCATCAATTAGTCTACACCCTGCTTAAAAACATGGACTTGTCTATTAAGGATCTTAGGTCATCTATAGAAGGGGAAATCCAACCCACAAGAAGTTACATTACCCTTCACATCACCTACCACCCATCTCCCCTTTGTACCATCTACACAATCAAGGAATTTCGAGCTTACTTGACATGATGTGATCAAGACACCTTTTATCACCTAATACATGATAATATGAAGCATTCAAATGGATTATTTTCTTTAATCCAATCTAAATTTGGGTTTTGTTTTGACTTTTACCAATGAAGAATCATCATTCCTCCTTATCCTCTCATAATTTGTTCATGTATTCACTTAGACGTATGTCTCATGATTCTCATCTTTTTTCCCACATCTAGTTTTGCTATCTAAACTAATTTATGTGCTATCATCAACAAATAACCATAATCAAAACATCATCAACAACATCACATACATACTCATAAAAAAAAAAAAACATCTCATACCCAAGATCATAAACCATTTTTTTATAAACATCAAATCAAAACATCATCACCATACATAGAACAATAACCATTTATCATAACCATATCCAAAACATCTATAATCATAAACATTGTAACCATAATCTAAACCATATCCAAGACCATATCCAAAACATCTATAATCATAAACATCATAACCATAATCTAAACCATAAACATCATAAACCACATTACATCTATAACCATGAACCATGATCTTATCATATATCCATGACTAAAACCATAATCATAAACCACATCACATATCAATGATCATAACCATAATGAAAACATAATCATAACCATGTATGAAACATCCTAACCATAATCAAAACATCATCATCATGAACAAAACATCACATCATCATTATCATGTATAACCATTCATCATAAACATCATCCATGATCATCACATGCCTAAGTTAATGAGTCTACATCTCATAAGCATAAATCATGATAACTATAAACACCAAAATCATAAACCATGAACCATAAAGTAACATCTATATATCATCATCACATCATATACATTATGTCTCATCAACATAAAATATTACATGTAATAATGTGCATGTCTCTCTTAAAACATATACATCTTGCTACATCGGCTCAAAGGCCAATATCAAAATCATATACACCTATATCTATACATATCATATCATACCCATGGGGCACCATTGTCACCTAGTGTCTACCCCCTGAGGTGCCTACCTTCTACTCATCAAAGTGTCACATTGACTTGGAGTCACTGCACCTACACCACCTAACAAACTAGCTTTGTACTCACCCCATCAGGGCTCCTATAGACATTGTGTCAGAACTATGGACTCATAATAATGAAACTCCTTAATGTTTTCCAAGTAACCCATCATGGGGATGCTTCTTGATGGTCCTATTGGTGCTGCAGATGCTCCTCCTCCCTATCTCAGGAAGTCCCTCTACTAGGTCACCAAGGCTAATATAGTCCTTGCCTAGTCCCTCTCACCTGTCAAAGTCATCATCTGACCCTATAATGTGGCAAGAAGGTATTTTAATGTCTCCACCTACCGATATAAAGTTATGATCTATGCCTGTGCAATGGCTAGTTCTACTCCTACGTATCCATTAAGACCACCTCCTTGTACGTGTACCTATGGACCCCCACTAGCTAAATCCACATCCATGGGCTACCTACCCCATCATCCCATCTAAAATATATAGTTACATAGATGGCCTGATACCATGCCATATAGCCATCAACAAAATTGACATCATCAATCTTTGATTTAATGGTTAGCTTCTCATGATTAAGAACCACCTCCACTAGCTATGATACTAGAAGCAAAATATTAGCATCCACCCACATGTACCTCAAGAATAGACTTAGAATCCCCTATAATAGGTAGAATTACTTATGAACCCTATCAAAAGGGATGAGCTTAGTCTCACCCTCTCTCCTCTAAAAAATCTAGCTGTAGCTCTACATCGACATAATATGTTGAGTATAGTGGGTCCACCTTAGGAAGCTAACATATGACCTCCAAACCACATCCCTAACTACTAAGGCCTTTAATCCCCCCCTAAAACAATTGATATCTTGAGCACCTCCTCTAGATTCTATGATTGCATAATCACTTATCCATCACATAAAACCCACCCTAAAGTCCATTTGGGCATCTCCCTCCCATGTCATACCAATTAGCCTTAGAACACAAATGTGCTCATAGGACAAACAATGCAACACAAACCACACATTGATCCCATATCTCCTAGGTGCTCAAAACCCCCATAGCTCCCTATAAATCTATACTATCAAAACTGGTGCCCACCCAAAAATTATTTGACTAAGCAACATCTCCACCAAAACACTTAGTAGCAGATAAGAAAGTCACCCACTGCTCAAATTTGGTAATGCAAAACACTAGACAACCATCATCATCATCATCATCATCAACCTTTGATCATCTCTGGCCCTTTGATACAATGACCTATAACTAAAACCTCTGGTATGCCACTTGGTGAAGATCTAATCCTCACCATATTTGAGCTCCATATGATCATCTCTCTCCTCACTCTCAATATGATATATTAACTCTCCCCAAAATAGGAAATATAATCCTATATACATCTTCTAGTAGGATGGTTATTTAGCATGTCGATAGGAGGAAAGTGTTTATGGATGGATCCCATTTATCGATGAGGGCCATGATCATTGCACATCTCATGACACATGTTATAAATACATCATCATGTTAAGACTGACCTCCTCCATATGTGCCCAATCACCATCCATCATCCCACCATGGGTCTCCATAAAGATCTAAGGGACCTAATATTACATTTGGATATGATCTCGTGCTTGCAAAAATCATTAGACAACACACTTAGTTTTCTATTATCTACTTTGACCATGACTTTCACCCTATTTTTACCTTATTTCACCTACATACTAAACATCTACTTTTTTCTATCTTAACTACATTACCATATCTTTAAGCCTACCCTAAACCCATACTACCCACTTCTTAACCATTTTATCAAAAACATTATAACTTATTACCTTTAATCTTTTATCAGTGCACCCTTGACCCTTTAGTTGATTGTTGATGGTCACTCTGACCACTAATAGTTAGCTTGTCATTTGACCTCTGGTCCTTGACTATCGATGGTTGACTATGACTATCAATGGTTAGGTATGACCACTGATGGTCACTATGTGTGATCATTAGTGGCAAATCCTAACCCTATCTACCTATAAACACCTACCCAAACTACCCCTTTCTAATACATAATCAACTTAATTTTGTTATCTACCCTATCCCCAACCTACATACCTTCCCAAATTCATTTTTACCTATTAGTTTTAACAAATAACAACCTAGCCTAAAATTAGGTCAAAACCCCAAATCCCTCTCCCAGGATAATAACAAACTAAAGAAATTTAGCTAACAAATAACCAAAATCACCTAATCTATCAATTTAAGGTAACACCTACCTCATTCCTTGACCATCATTAAGGAGGAATCCTATCTCCCATCGCTTGGCCATGTCCTCATCAACACCCTTGTACAAAATGCCAAAATCACTAATATACAGGAGTTAGACAGTCAACAAGCAAATAGTGAAAATGATTTCTATTTTTCACTTTTAATGTCTAAAATTTTGTGGTTTCCCCCTGATTGTTGATGATCAGGGTGACTATCAATGGTTGATTTGGAGACCCTTAACTATTGATTATCAAGATACCCCCTTTTTCAACATCTTGGCACCACCACCTTAGTTCCACCTTTTTAGAGATCACCCTTCTCCACCAAACCAAATCAACCATTAGAGAACACCCTCTCTAACCTACCAACCAACCAACCAACCACGTCCACCTTGATGTTGGCCATTTTAGCCCAAACTATCACATATTTTGTAATGACCCTGCTTTGGTCTTTTTGACCGCATTGACTAGCCTTACCATGTTTAACATTTTAATTTTCACCACCTAGTGCATAGTATACCATTTGTGTTTTATTAAGAGTACTTCCTACCTTGGATACCTATAATAACACCAACCTTGTTCAAGAAACTTGATAGGAATAAGTTGATTATCTATGCCTAACATTGTGGCCTAGTTACCCTATCCTTAGTCCTCTCAAAATTGACCTTATTTTTATAAACCATAGTAATTTAGTATATGCATGATCTTTACTATCATATTTAGTCACATTTTATGCACATATTTGTGCTTTGAATGCCCAACCTTTTTATCACCAACCTTGTTACCCACCATAAACCACTTATCAACCCTACAACTAATTTGGTTTCACCTCATTGACTCCTGGTTTGAAGGGGAAAACCTCCTTCCATACTCATGGTAACTAAATCTTTTACCTTCAATCCATTTTTTTTATAGCTTGCTGACACAAATTACATAATAAAAAGGGGCAAAATGTAGACACCAAAATTTTGCATAATATACTTTTGAATGTCAAAACACCCCTAAACCACCATAAGACCCCATTGGGACCAATTTAACCCTTTAACCCCTAACCAAACCTAACCATGGTTAGTTTTACTAACTGACCAAACCCACCCTTTTCCACACTTAACCTTTGGCACTCAACCGTTGATGATCACCTTGACTGTTGATGGTCAGGTCTCTTACCCATCTGGCCAAAAAAACTTGAGTTGTGTTCAAGCTAATGAATTAAAGTTTAATATGGATGATAATTTAAAACATCAAAACAACTAATGAAACTTCCTAAAAAACCATATACCTCCTTCTCTCTTTACCTATAAAAGGAAGGGAACAAGGGGTGAAAAGATATCCACTCATTAAGTAATAAGGCAACTAGTAGTTATCAGGAGCTATCAAACTTCTTTGTAGGTTATCTCTTCAATAAGCTAGCATCTACGATAAAGACCCAAACCTCTACCAAATCATTCTTCAATTAAAGTATCGTTACTCTACCAAAATTACTTCAATATTGACTAATAGACATCAAGTAACCAAGTACATTTCTAGTTTTCAAGCTTTATTTACTTGGTTTTTAACCTAGACCATTCTGCTTATTACTTTGATCCCCATAGACCTTAACCAGACCTCTAACAATATGTCATTTGATCACTGACCCCTTTTAGTAGCCTAAACTAGACTCTTTTTAAAACATCTTTAGAACCCATAACAACCATTGACGGTCATCCTAATCATCGATAATCACCTTCAACTATCAATGGTCACCCAACCATCAATGGTCAGCATAATCATTGATGGTCACCTTGATTATTGATGGTCATTATGGTAAGAAATAATATCAAATTATTTCTACCTACTTACCCCCAACTAAATTGCACTTTTTATGTCTCTGACTATTCATTGAGACCTCATAATTTTTTGGACCTAACCTGACCTATTTAACATCAATATTGACACATTATTTGCTTAATTAGTCTATTTTACTTTATCAATCATTTCTATCTTATTATATTATCTTTTAGTATTTTCTATCATTTGATACAAGTACTTTATCTTTATTTATTTCAACTTAACTATTTTAAGAGTGTGCATTGACAACCTCCTAGTAAACTCACTCTTCTTGGATCTAGCTCACACTAGGTAATCCACCTTGCCACCCATATAACAAGCCCTTTACATGAGTAATTTATTATCTACAATTCATTCATTCCAAGATAAAGATGAGATCTTCTTGATCATCTAGATCATGCATACACAAATAAATAGGTTCTTCTACCATAACCTTATTACTAGTTTCTTACTTATTTAAATAAGAAATAAGTTAAAATCAAGAGAAATAGGTCCTACAAGACCATGCAATATGACATTTTTCTATTATGAAATGAAGTTTATGAGATTTAATTTCTAAAATTGGTTCTACCATGACCACCCCAAGATTCAGAACCTACAAATAATTCCAATTCAACATATGTGAAGGATTAGCTATATAGTTTTTAAGAGAAAAAAATGGAATAAATTATATAATAGAGTTAAGACTGGTGGAAACGCAAACTTATACACATAGGATTGAACACTTATAAAACCTCTAAGGGTCCTACATATCTCAATGAAAGTTTTGCTAACTTCTCAAATTTAAGTGAGCTCTTTCATGGCTTAACCCAAAAGAATACTTCATCACCTACTAAAAACTACCTATATATTCTCTTTAGATTAACATAAATCTTATACCTATCATTGGTCTTGACCAATCTCTGCATGATTAATCTAACTTGATCTTCCATTTATGAAAGTTTATTAGGTTTAAAGACTACCATGTATTTAAACCTGTCCCAACTAATTGGTGTCCTGCACCTTCTTCTAAATAATGCTTCAAATGGTGTCATCTTCAAAGATTATTGGTATGAGTTATTATAATCAAACTCAACCAAAAAAATATAATCTTCCCACTTGTACTATTTATCCATGCAATACATATGAATATCCTCTAACACTTGATTAACTCATTTAGTTTGACCATCAGTCTCTGGGTGATATGTAGTGCCAAAGTTTAATTGTGTACCCAAAGATAATTTTAGAGTTACCCAAAATATATAAGTCATCTTTAGATAACTATCCAAAATGATCTTCTCTATAAGTCCATACAAATGATATACTTCCTTTACAAACTTCTTCTCAAGAGTAGGTGTATCATCTATCAAATTACTTCGTATGAAATGAGCCACCTTGGTTAATTTATTAACTACAACCAAGATAATGTCATGCCTACTTCATGACAATGGTAAACCTTGGACAAAGTCCATACTGATCACTTGCCACTTCTATTCTAGTATATCACATGGATATAACAATCCAACTAGATGCACTTGTTGAGATTTCACTTGCTGACATTCTAGACAATGTGACACAAAGTCCACTACATCTTTCTTGATTCCCTTATAGAAATAAAGTGGTCTAAGTTCCACCATACTATTGGTTACTCTTATATGTCTTGAATATGGAACTTTGTGTAGTTCCTTTAGTACTATGCTCCTCAAAATTCTCCTGATCTAACACATACATCGTTTCATTGTATTGTAGAAAACCATCATTATCTAATTTGAATCCTTTATACCTAGGATTCTAAGTATTCTCAATTAACACTTTCTAGACTTGATCATAAAATTCATCTCCTGGAAAGAATTTGATCATTTGATCCCTAAAGTTACTCCTAATAGTTGTCATGGCTGCTATGTATCTTCTAGGACTTATAGCATTGGCTACTCTATTTTTCTTGCCTTCTATATAGTTGATATCAAAATCATTTTCAAACAATAATTCTAGCCAACATCTTTGACAAGCATTCAACTTCATTTGGGTGAAGATGTACTTAAGTCCCAAGTTATCCATCTTGGGTGAAGATAGTGATGGTACGAGAGTCCAATGAGATAATCTAGTACTTGTATGCTGTATGATTTATAAGAACATATAATGTACCATAAAGAAATACATTCTAACATGATATCACACAAACATGTAAATCATACATATAAAATGATAATGCCTAACTTACATTACTTTGGATAAGGTTTTCAATAGTTATTGATCTTTAAGATTAGTCAAATTCATACACACCACTTGATTGGATTACCTTTATATGATATTGGTGAGTAAACTAGTGAATTTCATCTCACTACTTAGTGCCAACAATATGAGATTTGGTTAACATATATATAACTAACAGATTAATACAAATTACTTCCTACTAGAAAGCATAAAACATGCTAAACACATAAATAATCATAATGCATACATTTAGTCCATCAAACATATGAATGAATCTTCACTATATTATTTCTCACATAAATAATAAGATAACAAGAATAAATCATATCAACTAGCTATAGTCTATATTTATATTGCATAATCTAATTTATGTAAGTAGATTTAAATACATAGTATATTATATGATAAGCAATAATATCATAGTCCATGATTTTCATGTACATACTACTCAATTTTAACAACCAATCATAATAAAGAAAGTCATAATTCTCATGAAAACATATTATTTTATTTAAACAACTTGTTATATTTTTAGTAGACTATGCTCATCTAATTATAGATTCCTAACCTTAAGGATTCTATGAATTATTTTTAGTAGTTACTAATACTACATATATAAGCACACCTCTATATGCTATATATAAGTACCTACATCTTCATATTGATATTTTTTTGTATATACAAGCACCTATACATCCTATTTATATTCATAACATGTACCATATATAAGTACTCAAACAATATATAAATATTGTATATAGATGTCAATAATCATTTTACAATTCTAATCAATGTCTTTATAATATTTCAACAATCATTATAACTATACATTCATGTTAATAAACTAGATATTATAATCAATAGACTATGTGTATCGACATCAAACACTCATATGGTTAATACATGTATTTAATCTTCCTAAACTTAGTTCACTATATATCTTAAGTGTAAAACCCATTACTCAACCCAATAATTAACTACAACTCATATTCTCTCAATGATATATGTGTAAGATCCTGGTAAATAGTTACTAATACATGTCAAATTCAGATATTTTGCACTATGATTTATTACACATCTATTTCTAACATAGGTTTTAAGACTAGTGATGCATACATATAGTAATGGATATCAATAGTGATATACATAGGCTTCATGTTATCATAAATTAACAATTTATAACAAATCTTTTAAATCTCATTATTCTAGATTGTTTAATGCTCTAATACTGTAAGCCAAAATCATTATTAAAATAGGCTTGAATCAATATTAAAAGATTCAGTATAAGATGGTCATAATGCATGATAAGAATCTGACTATGTAATTTCATGGATAATCCAACTATGCACTATTAAAATATTCTCACTATCTACCTCATTATATTCATAATTCATATAACAATGCACTTGATTGGTCACGTTCTTAATCCATATAATATGAATATCAATATAGGATTATGTTACTATATTTATCACTATATAACCTTAATCTATGTGCATAGTCAATATAGTTATATAAATAATGATGCACTATACTTTTTTTAACATCACTGTACTTACATTAGTTTGACCTCCAACTTGAACTCTATGGATTTTACAGTGCTATACTACCAGATAGGATTAATTATATTTCATTTAGTGACCAGATAAGATTGATTCCACATGTTATCCATAGTATCTTATAGAAATAACTATATAAATTTACTATATCAGACACATAAATGTACTATATTTATAATATCTCTTTACCATAATATTTACCATGTTGAATTTATGTATTATGTATAAAAAAGTTATATATATATATATATATATATATATATATATATATATATATATATATATATATATATATATATATATATATATATATAGACACACACACACATATATATAGAAAATAAGTACCATAGTATATACCATTATCAGATTTATATGATGAATAAGTAGATTTGTTATTAAAGTTTGATGAGTTTGAAATAACAAATATATACACATATTTAATATTATTTTAGAAATAGTGATGAACATATATCTCTTCACAGTTCGCTATGTCCTATACAATTTACATAGTTTATTATAAGGCAACATCCTTAGTTACTAATTATATATGGTATATACACTCAGCTCACACCTATATCCATTATGATTTGTAGAGTAGAGGTGTGTCATTATATATATCCACAATTTTACTTTTAATTAAAAATACCTCAATCATTTATATTTAAGTCTCAAGGTTTTTTGTTAACAATACATATAGCTTTCATATATTTATGTATACAACTTTCATATATTTAAGTCTCAAGGTTTTCTATTAACAAGTCATATAGTTTATAGTTTGTAAAACAAAACACAGAATTTTACCAAATTTACACATGTAATTTCATAACATCACCTACCTTGCAAAATTCTCCAAGTTGAAATAACATGATTCATAGATTATTTGCTCATTTTGATCTCTCCATTCCTCAATGCACTAATATCCTCTTCTACCCTTTGTTTTATTCTTCTCCTCTTCTCTTATTCTTCTACAAGGTTGAAATTAGACAAAATTGTTGTGATTAAGATCTAGGGTGAAAAACCTATAATTTTCATTTTGTTTTCCTTTTTCATCCCCAACATAGAATCAAAAAGTTAAAATAAATAAATAAAAGAGAGAAGAAAATAAAATGATTTTATGTAAAAATCAATTCTTAGGTGACCTAAACAACCTCTACTGTGTCTACGAATTCTTGAATTAGTATAGCAAGGTCTACCTTTGGATTACAGACATCTCTATTAAGGATATGGATACATGTATGACAATGAAGTAATCTCCATGTAAGCATTCTCAAGGTAGAATTCACTAGTTCAATGAACAAAGTTGTAGTATCTAGTCCTTTAAGGTTTCACAAAGAAATAATGAGGTCATTTGCATAGGTTAATGAGAATATCATATTTGGTCTTATATCCATTTCTTTGTTTTCCTCTCTTGAATCATTCATGTTAAATGTGTTATCTTGACCATAAATTATGGGTTCATATACATGTTTATTTTGTTCCAAAATAATTGATCATATTTTCAATAGAGTTGTCAATTTTTTTTGTTTGCACAACATGCCCTAATTCCTACAGAATCATGGTACCCCTCTTTTTATTTTTTTCCCTGCTCTCATATTCTCTCATAGGTTACTTGGTATCATCTCTATAAAGTTTATCTCATGGGTTGTCTTGGTTTACATGCTGAATTAGGGCCTAAAACTCCCTCCATCAAGAAGTCCAATTCCATGTGATAAAATTTCAAAATAAACCCTTAGCATAAAAACAAGTTCTAGATGACTTAACTTGCCTTTGAAAATATTTATTATTCACTTGTATGTGCATGCATTATTTTGGGTATATCTCAATTTATGTGCATATTTAATTTTAAAAAATGCCTTCATTGTGTAGACTAAGTCCATGAATTTTTTATTATTTAAACATAGTCTTAGAAAATAATCTTGTGCCTCAAAATGGTGAGTTATGTACAACCTCAAAAAAGGTAGATTGGTCTAAGAACTCTTGTTCCAATTATTCCCAAAAATGATAAAATGTCTATATTGGTCTATAGATGGACATGTAGTAAGGTTTTTAATCATAAATTTACACTCTTAACTCCATTTTTTATGACATTTATAATGTTATAAAGGTGAATTTAATGTGATTAAATTTCATATTTTTCACTTCACCAAAAAAAATGATCTTGTGTCTCAAAAGGTTGAGTTCTTAATAGCCTAAAAAATCCTTGATTCATTCAGAAACTCTTGTTCCACTTGTTCCTAAAAATATTAAAATGATTGGATTGGTCTATAGGGTACAAGCAATCATGTTTTAGATCATAAATTTTGAATCATAATTTTTTTAATGTTATTTATAGTGTTAGAAAGGTGATGTTGACGTAGTGAAATTTTATGTTTTACATTATGCTAGGAAATGCATTATTGACTTAATCTTGGCCTAGTTTTGAGTGGACCCAAAAAACTTGAAATGGTTTTGTTCCACTTGTTCTTGAAAAGGTCAACAACACTAAAAAAGGTATACATGTGGCTAGGTTATTGACCATATCTTTTGACACCTACTCTATTTTTGATGCCATTTATGATGTTGGAAACTTTGTTTTGAAGCAATAAACTTTGATGTTTTGCATTTTTCCAAAATCTTGATATGTTGCCTTGAGGTGTGTTTTTACCCTCATTTTACATTGTTCCTATGGAGGTTGAAAAGCCTAAATTGGTCTATGGGCCTATTTTTAACCCCTCATCAATTTTTTGACTTAACTATTAAATCTCATCTCTATTTTTTGATTCATCTATGGAAATTATAAGTTAGTTCCAGCCCAAGCATTGTGGTGTTAACATTTTTTCGAATTTGTTGTTTAAAACATGTTCACATTCTCTTGGAATATTTTAAAGTGGTTTGATAAAGTGCATGTTTTAATTTGTTTTTAGATTCTTTTTTTGAATTTTTATTTTTAAATATTAAATTATTTTTATATTTTGGTATCTAAAGTGGAAATGAAGTACAAAATTTGGAGTATTGTGGGAAAAAATAGAGCACAAATTTCAAAATAAAGTCAAAGTTTGGTTTTGGAGGGGAAGTATTTTCTCTCCATTAACCCAATTTATATTAATAGCCAACCCAAATCCATTTGAATATCTAGATCTTTGTTGATTTTTTGAGGAGACATTGGACCAAACACTTTACCTTATGAATTTTCATGCTTTTATAGTGTAATCTCTCCCTTGTTTTACTAGGTATTGTTATTATGCTACTAAATTTATAACCAGATGATTGTGGACCCAAACATTGTTATTCAAAATGAATATCCTAATTAATAGAAATATGTGGAGTGTTATTTCATGATCTTTACATGATAATAATGATTATGTTTATTCCTTTCATAGTTAGGTTATCCTTATATGTTTGCATCATCTCCTTTCATGGTATGGCTATGTGGACTAAATGAGATACTAATTTATGAGATCCATTTAATAAAAATTTTAGATTTGTCTTCATTACACCAAGATTTTCAATTCCCCACTTTCTCCTTTTTTTCCTTTTTTACCAGTTTATTAAGCTAAGGTTTCAAGCATATCTAAAAACAATATGTATTTGAATGTTTATCTTGATTTATATGTCAATTATTTCCATTTTTTCATTGTTGAATATATGCAATAAACATTTATTTTAAATCATTTGTATTCTCTTCACTAAAACTCATAAATGACAATTTATTTACTTAAGAAAATCAAACATATGCATGCTCGTCTCTGTTTCCCTATATGCATTTAAAATCTATATGAATGAGACTATCAAGACTTACATTTACCTCTACTTCATTAAATATGTAACAATGTTTAAATTTAAGACCAATAGGCCTCTTAAATTAGAACAATTGCACATTAACAAACTAGGTTACCTAGTATACCATGACCTAATAGATATAGATCTTGGGGAGATTTATAGTTCTCCTTTCATGAAAAGTTAGATGATCTATCATCTCGCATAATTTGGTATGTCAAATGACCCATAAAAAGCATCTAAGGCATTGATGCATGCATTGGGAGGCTAACTTCTCTCAACATCCTATATTGAAAACTATAGTATCAATGTACACTATACCTTTCTCCCTAGATTTGATATTGTTCTGATTATAGGGGCATGCTTGTACTCCACCTTTTGAGAGCATACATGTAAATCAAACCTATTGTTGTGTGGTTAGAAAGAATTTAAGTGCCTATGAGTTCAACACTGAGAGCATATAAAGGGGAATTTTTTCTAGTAAATAATTTCAATGTAGTGTTTTTCCATTTTCTCAATCTTGATAACATCTAGTAATCCATGATAAATTCCCATCTCCACATAAATAAAAACAATAGTTTTGTTTATTTAACTAGTAATTTTTGGGTTTGACTTGAGATATGTAGCAAGAGTGTCTCCAATGATTTAAAAAATTTGAAGTTCACATAGTTTTATAGGTCAGGGAAACTTGACCCAAAGCGCCAAAAGTGGATATGTTCATGGGTGGGAACAAAACCAACATGTTACTTGGAAGTAGTGAAAAAAGAATTACTCCAAAACAAAGGCCCTCCCATCAAAATATTTAGTCAATCCTTAGCTAAATTGAAGATAAAGGTAATGTAACTACTTTCCCCTTGATGGAAATATGGACTATATTCAAGAGATGTATCCCTTGTATTCTAGGCCCCCTTGAAGAGATCAATTTCCTTGTAGTGTTAGGAATAAAATCATCTAATGAGTTCCTAATCAATATAGATAATGACCTTATCTTTAAAGAGACTAGGGTTTATGACTGCCTTTAGGTGTTTCGATGAGATATTGCCACATTTAGCTTTCTACCTTAAAATATGTTTCCTCTTCCTCTATGATTTGGAAACAATGTAGAGATTTGAAGGAGTACTAAGAGTTTGATCCTTGTGTGTAGTGTTTTTATGCCTAAGAGGTTGGGTTTCAGGAAGACTGTGTGATGCATTATGACCAAGAATAGGGGTATGTTGTGAGTTGTGAATAATTGAGCATAATGGTGACCCCAACCAGTGTTCTTGAAATCCAATTGGTGCATTATGACCATTATATGGAGAAAGAGATATAGTTAAAGACCATGGTATGTCATCAACATTCTCCCCAACTTATGAGAGTAGTGGAATTTTTATTCTAGGTAAAACCATGGTAAACATCCTCATTTGAAATGCTATCCCCTCCATCTCTATCATGTAATTGTTCATCCATTACTCATATATATATATATATATATATATATATTGTCAGGAAGACTGTGTGATGCATTATGACCAAGAATAGGGGTATGTTGTGAGTTGTGAATAATTGAGCATAATGGTGACCCCAACCAGTGTTATTGAAATCCAATTGGTGCATTATGACCATTCTATGGAGAAAGAGATATAGTTAGAGATCATGGTATGTCATCAACATTCTCCCCAACTTATGAGAGTAGTGGAATTTTTATTCTAGGTAAAACCATGGTAAACATCCTCATTTGAAATGCTATCCCCTCCATCTCTATCATGTAATTGTTCATCCATTACTCATATATATATATATATAATTTTATATTATAATATAAATGTATATTATAATTTATATTTAAAAAGTATTTAACTATTTATCCTTCTAGACATGTATTTCTATTGTATGTGGAAAGTGTTAGGTATCACATGTATATATATTTTTAACACATCAAAATGTCACTTGATAAATGTTGGTCCCCCTTATAAATTAGTTATGCACACTTTTTTTTATATCAATCGCATCTGGTGGTTGTGAATATTTTTATCTCTTTCCTTACTCTTTTTAGATACTTTAGGGATTAAAAGATAGGAATAATTTAAAACTTATGAATATTAATTTCAAGCTTCACATTCTTCCTATAAAGGCTACAAGCTTCCCATCATCATAAAATCTTAGAATCATGAAGATGGTCACCACCAAATAATTTGAGGGACTCACACCTAAATTATTCCTTTATTTTCTCTCGAGTGCAAAATAAATCATGAATATTTCATTACTTTTCTCACTAACATGCATTATCATCTCAAATATTTTACACGGGGTTCTAAGCAAGCCATAAACCATGAATTATTTAACTACCTTATGCATTCATTTTCTATGAATTTTAACTAAATGTTATCAATGTGAGAAGAATTAAAATGCCAATATTTTTTTGTATCATTTTTTACTGTCTTGAATTTGGTATCAAAGACCTTCAAATAAACATTTATCATAGTTTTTTTTAAATATATTTTCAAAGAATTTTACATTGTTCATTTATATGCATTCGATATTTTATTTTGGTTGAGTTGTGATCAAATATAAATCTTCTCATTGGTTCTACTTCCTTATATAAACCCTTTCACTAAGAGATATAAAACCTGTAACACACCAATTTAGTTAGTTTTATCGTACATAGACTAAGTAAAGAAGAACAAATTTTAGGGATTTAAATAATATTAATGTTTTACCATATCAAAATATCTTTCATGGAAATTTATACATTTCAATATTATACATACGACTTATTCCGTATCTTCTACACACTACTCTTTCAGTCCCTACGTAATAAATTAATTTTTTTTAAAGAGGTCTAGGTACTTTTATAGGTAATAGAGGAAGTAGAAACAAAATAGATATTTAATCAATAGTCATAGGTGGTGGCAATGATATCTAAAATATGTAGAGGAAAATATCTATTATGGGATTTGAAGTAAAATTCCTCTAGTGTAATTATCAAAAAAGATTAATGATACAAATATAGTTACAATAATAAAGTGATTGGTTAGTATCTATGACCCAAAATCCATTTTGATGAAATAATACAACCCAATACAAAAAACCACTAGTTAAGAAAAATAACCCAAAGTTTATAATATCACCTTAAAAGAATATAAAATCACATGTCGTTAGGCACAAGTTATAACCCCAGAAGGAGGTTGATGGAAATCATCTTTAGGAGATTGGGCACTCTAAATGAAAGGCTCAGCCAAAGGAGAATTATTTCCACCCATCCATATTAAGTGGTTTTAAAGGGGATAAATAATTAGTGATGAACCAAATAGAAGGTGGATATATAAAGATACCAACCAAACCACCCCCACATAGGTGGGATCCATCAAGATGAGCTAGTGTATTAATTCCCATGTGATAGTGAAATTCAACCCCACACTAAATAGGAGAAATAGATAAGTGGTTGTGGCTATGAGAGTGGATCCACCTACATCTGGGCACCATAAGAGGGTAGTAATGAGATGCTTGGTTTAGGGAGATAAATATAAAAGTGTAGGAAACACTCCCCTGATGGTTAAGCAACACCTAAAAAAGTTGAGACTCAAGCGCCACCTTTTTGAAGTTGATCTTGAATCTGTATAAGAATCAAAGAGATACAAATCACCTTATCATTAACATAAAAATGTGAAGAAGGTTATTAATTATTAAATATAGATAAATTCATAGCATTCCATAGATAAAATAAAATTATAAATATGTTTAAATTCCATATAAAAGTTATATAAGCTAATCACTAGGCATTTCCCCAAAGAAATACATGTGACAAGATAAGGGATCTAGGTTTAATGGTTATAAAATATTATGGACCTAGTGCCATGTACATTGAGCTTTTAGCCAGATCCAAAAGAGGTGCTTGAAGGAATCATGTATAGAGTAGAGTAGACATTTGGTTGAATGATTCTAATGTGTAGGAGGCACTCCCCGAGAGGAAGATCTTGATAATCCAAACACTAAATAAAATTTGTGATCAAGTTTAACATTCCATATGATGTTAAGTCTAGAAAACCAAGTACTAGGAGAATAATTTAAGTTTCAATGCCTATTTAACTTGCCCACAACAAAGGATATTGGGTTCATGATTTGATAAATGATACCTAGAGAGTAATTTAGGAAGTAGGTGTCATAGTTCCACCTTGAATCAATGGAGTATGTCTTTAGTAGGAGTATGTATTGAGCATACTTGGAAGAATTTAAAAAAAAAGCCTTTCTCAAAATTTTTGAAGACCATGTAAAAAATGTAACAATCCAAAGTTTGTCATGTCAAAGTAATTAATTAATCATTATTTTACATCATGAAATTTCTTAGTGTAACTATTTATAATAATTATGTCATTAACATAGGGGACACAAATTAGGATTTTCCTATCTAATTTATCTATTTAGACTATGGGGTAAAGGGGAATCCATGTAAAACTAGAGTTCATGATTATAAACATGTCGACATTTTCACACCAAGATCAATTATCATGTTTCAATCCATTAAATAATTTTTTTAATCTACACAATATTGGTAGTAAATAGGGTTATATTATAGACTGTAATCAATAGACATGTGTGACTTGCACTATTTTGTCTTTTATATCTATTTTTGTATGTATTCGATTCTTGAAAGCATGTCAAGAGTCTTCATAAGGTGAAGAGTATTTATTTTGCTCATAGTGTAAGGCTAGAATATAAAGCAACAACACTTTTTAAAAGCTCTATATATAACACTCAGTTGTATTGTAAAAGATTTTTGATGTGATAGAGATTAATATAGAGCTATGAAATGATTTTCTTTCATGTATTTTATCATTGTTTTGTGAGAAGTGAATGCATTGTTTGTCTAAATCTGTTTAATCATCTAAAGTAATATTGCATGTTTTTTTTTCAACTACATTATCTTACATAAATACCTCATATTTAAATAAAGAATACCTTTATTCAATAGCCAACTATGTGTTGGTTGAATATTTTGTTGATTAGCATACTGATAAACAAAATATGTCTGATCAGCCAAAGTAGGAAGATTAGTCATCCAAATGTGTAGGTTTACCACATCAAAAAGACACTGATCTCTCCTCTCATCAAGGGGAGGTTCCCTGTAGGTATGCTATATATATATATATATATATATATATATATATATATATATATATATATATATATATAAAGAAAATAATACTCAGGGGTACGACAAACCATCCATCTCTCTTTTTTTAGAGATGATGTGTGTAGATCAAAGGAGAAACTCAAGAAACATTACAGAAAGCACTCCTCTTCTTTTAGAAGTACTATTTAGCAAGCCACAAGAATACTCCAAGTAGTAACAACAAAATGTAACAAAGGATGTAATAACTAGCAAATTGAGATGTAGCACAAAGTCTTTGCCTGGATTGCTCAAGAGTAAGATACAAAGGACAATGAGGGCATAAAGTTGCCCCAAGGTCCTTTACATAGAAATGAAAAGAAAACACACTAAAGGCAATTATGGGGCACAAAGTCTTCTTGCTAGTTTATCATAATAGAGCACTATTTTCACTGTCTTCCAAGAAGCAGCATTTGAAACACTTCAACTCTTGAAGTGTCAGAACATTGCATCTATATATATGTATATTTGTACAATTTTAATTCTATTTTGTTTTGTTTGTTTCCATTTTTGATGCCTTTCATTTCTGGGTAGCATGACTCCGTAACCCAATGGCATACTTGAAGACATTAGAGATTCTGGTTTTTACTCCTTTCAATTCTTTTTGCAATTGACAAAAGTTCCCCAACTAGAGCTAG